>JAXFYN010000031.1:1023095-1506429 GCA_036172215.1 Camellia granthamiana | reverse complement strand
CAAATCCACAAGAAAAACGAATATTTTCATATGTTTATTTTCCCTTTGTAAAAATTAAAAAAAATATATATATATATATATCCTTAGCATCTCCTCTTCTTTGCAATGTTGATTTCATGCATTTAACTATCCAAAAAATTGAACCTAGAGACACACTACAAAAGATGCAGATATATGTTGGTTGAAAATGTGTTTTATTATGGCAATAAGAAAAGGAAGAACATAAAAACACGCAGACATGAGAGAGAGAGAGAGAGAGAGAGAGAGATAATAATAATAATAAAGGTAAATTACACTGACATCTCTTGAGATTTATGTTTATTACAGTTCCCCTCTCATCTCTTTAAAATTACGGCTTGTTTGGTTTGTTTTTGGGAGAGTTGTTTTTGAAAAAAAAATAGGGGAGAGAGTTTAGAAATTTTTTTGGTTTGTTTGTTGTATATTTTGGGAGAGTTGTTTTTTTGGGAGTTTGGGATAATTTGATATTTTGGGAGAATTTGAGTAGATGTGTGTGATAGAAAAAGTGATTGAGAATGAGAGAGGAGAAAAAAAAAATGATTGATTGATGTGTAAGAGAGAAAAAACGATTTTGAAAATTTTTTGAAAAAAACTCAAACCAAACAATTTTTTAGAAATTTTTTTCTAAAACTCATCTCTCAAATGCAAACCAAACATACATCTCCCTTTCTAAGGTTGAAAGTTTCATTACAGATTTTTCCCTCAGCAATTTAATTTTTTTAAATACTAATTTTGCCCTCACTGAGTGAACTACATTAACACACCTTACATTTTGGAAATTACAATCCCCTCCCTGAGGTTTAAAGTAGCATTACCAATTGCCCCATCAGTTAGTATTAGTTGGAAAAAAAAAAATTCATTGAAAAAAAAAATTAATTGGAAAAAAAATTAATCGAAAAAAAAATTCTTTGAAAAAAAAAAATTAATTGAAAAAAAATTTTGTTAGTAAAATTTTTAAATTTCTGTTTAAAAACAACGTAAACTCATTTTTTGAATTTACGTTTTTTCTTCAAATTTACAAACTAAGACAACAATTTATATACCAAAAAAATTATCAAACAAGTTTTTATGATAGTTTTTTAAATTTTTGTAAATATAAATTGAAAACTGAAAACGAAATAGTTACCAAATAGACCTCAGATGGTAAAAATGTCGTAAAATTAACAAATAATTAAATAAGTTAGCAACGTAAGAAATGATTTATCAAAAGATTCTTAAGCTATGTATAGTTCGATTTTTAGAAAAAAAAAATTTAAAAATTAAAAACTAATTTGGTTAAGAAATAAAAAATAATTATCATTTAAGGATAAAAAATAATTATCATTTTAACTTTTGGGCAGGTTATATACATACGTATGGCTCTTTCAATTTAATTTGTAAAAAATTATTTCTAGCCACTCAAAAGATAAAAATTATATAAAAATGATAATTATTTTTTATTTTTTCTTTCTTAACCAAATTAATTTTTAATTTTTAAAAAAAATTCTAAAAATCAAATCATACATAGCCTAAGAATCTTTTGATAAGTCATTTTTTACGTTGGTAACTTATTTAATTATTTGTTAATTTTACGATATTTTTACCATCTGAATCATGTTTGGTAACCATTTCGTTTTCAGTTTTCAATTTATATTTACAAAAATTTTTTAAAAATGTGATAAAAATTTATTTGATAATTTTTTTGGTTTATAAATGGTTGTCTCAGTTTCTAAATTTGAAGAAAAAACGTAAATTCAAAAAATGAGTTTACGTTGGTTTTTAAAAAGAAATTTAAAAATTTCACTAACAAAAAATTTTTCACTTGATTTTTTTTTTTCAAATAATTTGTTTCTATTTAAATTTTTTTCTCAATGAATTTTGTTTCCAACTAATACTAACCGAGAGGGCAATTAGTAATGCTACTTTAAACCTTAGGGTGGGGATTATAATTTCTAAAATGTGAGGGGTGTCAATGTAATTTACCCAGTGAGGGCAAAATTGGTATTTAAAAAAATTAAATTGCTGAGAGGGAAATCTGTAATGAAACTTTAAATCTCCGGGAATGAGATGTAATTTTCAAAAGGTGAGAAGGGAACTCTAATAAATATAAACCTTAGGGAATGTCAATGTAATTTACCCTAATAATAATAATAATAATAATAATAATAACAATAATAATAATAACATCCTGACAATCATAGAAAGAAAGAAAAGTGATCAAATATAAGAAAAAAACAAAAGGACGAAAAAGCTTAGAGATAAGCTTTAAGGCCATCTCCAACGGTTTATCAAATCTTGCATCAGATTTGAAATTTGGTGAAAAAGTTACTTTTTGGAACTCCAATGGTTTCAGCAAATTGATATCAAAATGAGAATGGAACAAAAAATTCATCAAAATGAGAACAGGCTCCAGGTTTCGCCATTTTATTGTGCGTGACCGTTGTGGGAGACCAACCGGTCAACCAGCCGATTGACCAACCGGTCGACCGGTTCCCTTTCAAATAGGTAGGTTCAAACAGGTCGAAAGGTTCAAACAGGTTAAAAATATATATATATATATATAAGTCTTACCGGTCGACCGGCCGGTCGACCCTTCCCTCAATTCTGTTCGACAGGTTTGATGCTCACTGTTGGAGGAAGCCATATCAAATTGAGAAAACAACCTATTTTTTACTCAGATTTAGTAAAAAAAGAAATGAACGGTTGGAGATATTCTAATGTATTTTAGTTGTTTTGAGAAAATGGTTAAAAGTTGATTTTTATTTTATTTTTTATTTTTTTAAATGTGATAGATAATGTGATCTAAAATAGATTAAAAGTTGAAAAGTGACTTTTAACTCACTTTCTAAAAGAATATTTAAATAAGAGAAAAAAAAATTCATTCGTATAGTCTATTTATTTATAGAGGGGTCTTTTGGAAAGCCAAAAAAAAAAAAAGTTAACTTTTAGTTTTTTACTCATTGTAAATCACATCACCTCTTATATTTTTTACACACAAAAAAAATAAATTAAAAAAATCAAAAATTAATTTTCCATCAACTTCTCAAAACACAGCAGAATCACGACGATGTGTAATAAGATTAACCATGTGCAAGTAGCCCATCACTACACAGTACAACAAACATAATGCTTCAACTTCCCAAGTTCGAGAACCACTTTACAATGAAATCAAATTGACTGAAAGATGACCCAGGATAGGTGGCATTGTGGTTAAGGCCTGGGGCTTAAGCTCCCAGGTTCAATTCCTCTCTTTTGGACCAATCTCGTGGATGAAACACAATTGGTCAAGAGGTTGGACCTTAAATTGTCTAATCAGTACTTGGTGTAGATTCAATACTTTCCCGTTGTGCGAGTCCTGACTTAAGCGGAACTTGACTTGAAAGGTCGGAGTAAGTTCCCAGGTTATAATCTCCTTACTCGGAATGGCTAACAGGACCCGCTGTGCGAGTCCTGACTTAAGCAGAGTTTGACTTGAGAGGTCGGGACAAGTTTTCAAGTTATAGTCTCCTCGCTCAGAATGGCTAATAGGACACCTTAGTGATTTCTGCAAGGAATGCTGCCTTGGACATCAAGTTATAATCTCCTTACTCGAAACGGTTAACAGGACCCGCTATGCGAGTCCTGACTTAAGCGGAGCTTGACTTGAAAGGTCAGAACAAGTTCTCAGGTTATAATCTCCTCGCTCGGAACGGCTAACAGGATACCCTAGTGATCTCTGCAAAGGGCACTGTCATGGACCTGCGGGAGAGTAGGGAGGATTTCCCTATTAAAAAAAAAAAAAAAATTGGCTGAAAGAGCTTCCGAAGAAAACTTTAAAAGACTGGATGATTGTTTATTGTTTTGGAGTATAATTTCCATGTAAAAATTATGATAGCAAAACAATGTAAAGCAATCATTTATTCATCCTTTCAGTCAACAGTATCATGAATCATTTCAAGTTTCCCAACTGCATATCATGAGAACTATAAACAAGAGCCCTAAAACCACCCAGATGGAATCATAGAAAAACCAAAAAAAAAAAATCTATAAGCCATAAAAGATGAAATACAATAATAGTAGAGAAATTTAAATCAGCTGAAAAAAAAAATTTAAATCAACACAACCACTTGTATTGTCTATCCATTTGATTGAATTGTGTTGTGTTTCTCCAACAACAAATAAACTAAAGTTCAAAATGTCTACTTGCAGAAAACTTGCTTATTCTCTAATAGCTCCCTAATTTTATTTTATTTTATTTTTCTAATAGCTCTCTAATGACCACTGGAATTTCGAACAAAGGAAGCTTATAATTTAGTACGTTACAAAGTACTTTAGCAAAGCAATGCAACCGGTGTGAGCATCATCAGCATTTGATTTTATAAAAAGATTTCTAAATATTTCTCCTAAAATCCTACCATTAAAAAAAAAAAAAAAACAAAAACAAAAAGCCATTGAAAAGGAATTTCTGACCTTCATTCTTGTTTTCCTTGAGGAG
This sequence comes from Camellia granthamiana, assembly GCA_036172215.1. NCBI lineage: Eukaryota > Viridiplantae > Streptophyta > Magnoliopsida > Ericales > Theaceae > Camellia > Camellia granthamiana. The sequence continues at coordinate 1,501,958 of JAXFYN010000031.1, read as the reverse complement.
TTTGAATTTTAGCCTCACACCTTTCACGAATGACGCAGCAGTAGCTGACATGAGTGGGACCTCGAGTAAAAATATAGCAAAACCTTATTACCAGTAAACCTTGTCTACTATTGACTTCACTTCACTGCCCACCACCTTCTTTCTTTCGGATCTTGCTAAAAAAAACCCTAGATCTGATCGCGGAGAGAAGCTGCCTCCCCACCTAATCCTCCGATCTAATTTCACTTCCATTCAACCAACCAGAGGCAGGGGTAACTTTATAGGAATATCTACCAACATGCCCTTCTTTTTTATCTTTATCTATACAACAATGCTATAGACCTCTAAAAGTAGAGCTCTAAAAGAGCTCTAATGAGTTGGCATGTCCAAAAAAAAAAAAAATTTCAAGCTAAAACATCACATCAGGCTGGACCCCACACACTTCCATGTCATTAGTGCATGATTTAGAGCTCTTATTTTAGAGCTCTCAAGCATTTTTGTTATCTATATTAGGTGCTGACTTAGAGTCTTATACGCACGTAAGTCTTGTCGCAATTTTTATTTTTTATTTTTTATTTTATTTTTTTATTATTATTTTTTATACTTTTGCCCTGTTCTACCATTTGTCCTAAATAGTGTACTTTGTTCTCTCTCTTTCCTAACCATTTTTGAAGCTCGACACAACCACGACACCCCACCACCGCCCCTGCCACTGCCACGCCACTGCACCTACCGCCACCATCTACCGTTGACCACTGTTGCCACCACCATCATCCACTGCCACCACTCACCAACCACCTTCACTATCGTCGATCTACACTTTATTATCTCCGGTCTACACTTTATCGTCGTCAATCTACCACCGTTTGCCATTCTACCGCCACCTTCATCGATCTACACTCTATTCTCTTACTACGCTTTCTATCTCTGATCTACACTTTATTTTCTCCGATCTACACTTTATCTTCTCCTATCTACACTCCACGGTCACCAATTTTATACTATATCATCAAAAATCCTCCGAAAAAACTTCGACAATCACGCCGGAATATGAAAAATCTTCCCGGTTAGAGATGTTTTTGTTTTAAAATTTGGTTTTGTTTGGGTTTGATTTTTAACATTTTTTTTTTTTTTTTTGGATTTATAAGATGGTGATGATAATGATGAAAGATACAAAGACTCTTCAGATCACACCTCTCTTTCTTATTCTCTCTGTCAATTGCTTGTAAATTAATGTATAGAGAAATTTGTATCAGTGATAAATTTATCACTAAAAAAACTATTTTCTACATGTAATTGTGTGAATGTATTTTTTTTAAATGAGTAAGTGAGGGAATGTGCATGTGTGTAAGTGTGAATGTGATAATGAAAAAGAGTAAGTTATTAACTGATTTGATAAATATTGATACAGTGATAAATTTATCGTTGATGTGTTATTAGTAATAAATCTGAATAAATCTATTACAGTGATAAATTTATCAATGTTGCTTCTTTTTAATATGTGAGTGTGTAAATGTGTTTCTTTAAATAAGGGAGGGATGGTGTATGTATGCAAGTGTGAGTGTGATAGTGAAAGAGAGTAAGATTAAATGGTTTGATAAATATTGATATAGTGATAAATTTATCACTATTAAATATTTCTACTTCTTTTTCATTTCTCTTGTTACCACCAAATTTGAGGAGGTATGAGAGAGTGACGTGGTAGAGATGGAATGTTGATTTTTCTTAAAAAATGATAGAAAAATTGTCAAAAATTACTACTGAAAAAATATCGCTGGAGGTGATCACTGGCAGACCCGTAACATATCGAAAAAAGTGAAAGAAAAAACGTCAAAATCTATATACCAATATTTGAAACTTGGTCTCTTGAAAAATTAAGGTAGCGTTTGGTAGAATTTTAGAATTATAATTTGATAATAGAATTATATTTTGAGTTTGTGAGTTTTTTGAAATGATGATTTGAAAAGAGAAAATTTGTTTGGTTATGAGTTTTAAGAAAAAATTTTGAATTGAATTTTGAATTGAGTGTTTAATTTTTTAATTGAGTTTTAAAATAAGAAAAGTTATTTGATTATGAGTTTTAAAAAGAGTTTTCAAAACTTAATTAAAAAAACTTGTAACTCATAATCAAAAACACAATTCAAAACTCTATTGAATATTCTATTCAAAATTCATAACTAAACTCTTTTTAAAATTCAATTCTAAAAAATAACTATTGAAAAAATTTATTTAAATTTTTTTTTCAAATAATAGCTGCAAAAATAAAATTAAAAAAAAAAATATTACTGTTCCGGTCAACCGGCCGAACGTCCAGAAAGACGACCAAACACACCCAAAAATTCAAAAATTATTCGAGAGGATATCTAGGCAAACGATTGGGTAGAACAAATTTTGAAATTCAAAATTCAAATATTAAAAAAAAAAATTTAATATGAACGCAGACTTAATTTTTAATAATTCTATCCAAACACAACACTCAAATATAAATATAAAATTATGATTAAAACTTTACATCAAATACAACCTAAATATAACATATAAAAAGGAAGAGTTAAATATACTAGTCCCAATGTATTAATAATCCTAATCCCCTTGCTATAACCCCAAACAAACGGAGTCAAAGATAAAACAGAACAGAGCATAAGGCTCGAAATCAGTGTCAACCTTTTCAAGTCATTGATGGGTCGTTGAACACACCAAAATATAATCACTAAACTATACCAAATTCTATTAGAATAATGGCAAGTCCAGGTATCGATCCACAAGGACTATTGTGAAATTAAACTAATTTAATTGTTAAATTCCTAAATTAATTTTGATAAAAAGATTGAATGATCATAACCTAATTTAATAACGAATAAATTAAACTAAGGAATTAAATTATTAATAATAAATGAAATTGGTTTACTGAATTGGGGGAAAAACTAGGGCAAAGAATTCACCACTAACCACATAATTAGGGTTTCTAATTGAAATCAATTATGCTATGGTTTGAACGGATTAATGTTTCGCAACTACAAGTTCGAAGCATTTAACAAGAAGATTATCACATTCAATGTACGAGCACGAACCATCTCAAGTAATACGAATCGTTCACTCTAAACTAGAGTAGTGATACAACTCGTTCCTCGTAGCATGGTTCGTCCCATACCTTGAATGTGAAGGAAAAGAAAACAATTGTATGGATAACATTTAACAATCACAGAAAGTCAAATATTCGAAAGAATAATGAAAATTATATATAAAGAATTTCTAAAACACCACACAATGGTTCAAACATTTACATAATATAAAATCAAAAAGAAAAACCTATTACATGGCTAGGGTTTCATCAAAACCCTAGAAAAGACGACTAGCCACTCATGGAGGAGTGGAAGGAGGAAGATGGAGAAGAAACCACCATGGAAGACATCTTGGAGCTTTTTGCTTTTCTTCTCCTTTCCAAACCCTGGCCTCCCTCTTTAGGTTAAAACAGTTTCAGAACCCTAGAAAAGCCTTTTCCTTTTCTATTTATACTTCTACTCACTTCCAAACAAGTTTAAAACATCAGTTTGACTTCTTTAGAAAAAGTCAACTCTCTCTAAATTTTGTCTTTTTGCCCATTTTATGCTCCAATGATGTACAACTTGATTGACATTCAACACACATAAAATACACGGTTTGACCAGCAAGTGAAGTTAAGAGATTCTAATTAACGGCCTCAATGATGTACATTTCGGCCTTAATCACATCCCCCAACTTACTACTTGCTAGTCCTCAAGCAAGTAAAATAAAATAAAATAAAACAAAATCTATCTATTTCCTCTTTCGTGGGAAAACGGTTGCATTTAGCATATGCAACAAGCCTTTAAACCACAAGGTCACCCCAAGTGGACAAGTAAAGTCTCGTGAGGGTTTCCAGAAATGATACCCACAAACATTAACATATTCATATATACTCAGCAACAAATGACCACACTACTCCACCTAACAATCAACTTATGTGCCACTACAGTGTGATATTGAGACATCATGAGTCATTAAAGACACAGTGGACAAGCATGAAGGAATCTATTGAGTCAAAACCACAATTCAGTTAATACAAAAGTAAAGTTCCCTATACTTGTGCATGCTAGTAGACAAGTCATGAGTACCCTCGGTATAAAATGCAATCTCCATATTAGTTAACTATCCACTATAATAGCCCAGTGTAACTCATAATCACACCCAACATATACAGAAAAACTAACTTGTTGTAGCCAAGATTTTCATAAGTTTTTTTTTTTTTTTTTTTTTTAATGACTGTGCATTGTCCTGATCCATTAAGCTTTCTAATCAACCCATCTAACAAGTATTGGGCCAATGACTCCCAAACCAAACGGTTTTAGGGCACTAGGTGTAAAGACACCCCTACGGGCTTAATAACTCGAGTTGAAAAGGCTACGAATCCGAACAAGTCATTCTTCTTATTTTTCCTTAACTGTGCAATGTCCAAGTCCCTTAAGCTTTCTAATCAACCCATGTAGCAAGTTTTGGGCCAATGACTCCCAAACCAAACGTTTTAGGGCATTAGGTGTAAAGACACCCCTACGGGCTTAATAACTCGAGTTAAAAAGGCTACGAACCCAAACAAATCAAGTGGTTTTTTTTTTTTTTTTTTTTTTTTTTTTTTTTTTTTTTTAAGAATCTTGGCTCCTCATTTATTTTTTTTTCTACAACTTTAGCTATTATCAATGATGTACACCAGGGATTATAATGAAAAGATCACCACTATGATAGTGTGTTCAGGTGAATTAAGGCATACTCATGACAAGTGTACTAAAATCACAAACACAGACAACTCTCCTCGTGCAAACATTGCATGCAAGTATCTACCCAATAAATCCTTTTCATACAAGTCTACTATGCTCTCCAATTAACATATGCAAATATCATCACCCTACTAGCAAAAAGTCACATCAAGTGAAGTAATGCAATCAAGTGAAACAAGTATAAGCATGAATTATGAGCCAGATAGAAATGCACAAAAAAAAATATAACCCTCATCCTCCAACTTGAATATGACATTGTCCTCAATGGAAAAGTAAAAAGAAATGAGAGAATATTACCAGAATTGTAGGTGCACATCCGGGTAGGCAGAGAGTAACATATACACACTGCACACACTTGTTTTTGTGTGTGTGTGTGTTTTTTTTTTTTTTTTTTTTTTGGAAGAAAAGAAAGAATTAAATAAATGAATAAAAATGACATGAAATTAAATTAACTAAACTATAAAATAAACTAAATTAAACTAAACTATAAAATAACTAAACTATAAAAGAGATTAAAGTATAGAATAAAATAACCGAAACTAAACAAATTTTTTTTTTTTTAATAGAAGAGAATAAAATAAAATAAAAACTAAACTACTTAATAATTAAAGGAACAATTACATCATAGAATAGAAAAAATAAAAATAAAATAAAAATAAAAATAAAATAACATCACTAACTAAAGAAATAAAATTAAAAATTAAAATAAAAATAAAACAATCCACAAACTAATGAAACGAATGAGAATCAGTAACGAAACAATTTAAACTAAACAAATATAGCAAAAAAAAAAATTAGGATTATGGTTAGCACAATGATTTCTGAGGCTTTTTTTTTTTTTTTTTTTTTTTGAAAATAGAAAATAGAAAATTAAAAATAAAATAAATAAAGAAAGAAAATTTGAATTTTTTTTAATATATAAATAAAATAAATCTATATTTATTTATTTATTTTTAAAATTTATTTATGTATTTATTTAAAATTTATTTACTTAAATAAATTAAAAATGAAAATAAAATAATAATAATAATAATAATAAAAATTAAAAAAAAAACAAACGCACCAAACTCACGCACCAAGGCCGCAGGTGCGGCGATTCACAATCTCGCAAATTTTTTTTTTTTTTTTTTTTTTTTTTGGAATCGTCGTTCCGCACGTGCGGGGCCCAAGCCACACGTGCGGCTTGGTCAATGTTGCTCCCACCGCACCTGCTTATTAAGCAGGGGCAACTCTTGATTTTTGATGAGATGTGGCCGCATGTGCGTGCACAGTGCCGCACATGCGGGAGATATTACCCCTTTTTTTTTTTCTTTTTTTTTTTTTTTTTTTTTACAAGTGCAACACAGATTGTGTTTTTATTTATTTATTTATTTATTTTTTTACTTTGTAAAATTGAACAAGTATAACAAATTTTTTTTTTTTTTTAAAATCAAAACTAAGCATTAAAATTGAACAAATATAACAACTATTTAAAAAAAAAAAAATCAAAACTAAACATTTCTACCTTCAATTGACATCCGAAATAAATATAGCACATAAGAAAATAACGGAATGCCTACTAAAGGTATAATCTTCACGCGAAAACCACGGGTACTACTTTTCTCCCTAACTGTGTTTGTAACTTTCCCTATTCTCCAACAGGGTGACAAACTAGGTTGATTCGGTATCCAGAATTGAGGCGCATAAACCTACCTCAACCTATGGGGCTGCCATACAGAGTTCAAGCCGAGATAGTTTTGAAGCAATCTCCACACCCCTGGGTATTTAAACCAGACTCTAGTCTCGGAAATCCCAAACCTTTGTGTTCTAGGCTTTGCCATTCGAACTCTAGTTTCCACCGTCTCAGTTGGTCTCCTAGGAACTCACTACAAACACGATTAGGTGGCTATACCAGACCGTTAGATGCCGTTCGGGCACGGGTAACACCAAAGGAATTACACCTTTAGAGGATTTAAAGTCTCCTAGACACTAATAAAACATGACGAGAATAAAGAAAAACAGAATAATATAGAAGGGAAAGAAGAAAAAAATAATAACAATAATAATAAAAAAAATAAGGAATCAATCTATCAAGCATAATAAAATGGGTCCATCAAACCCCTGGGTAAAGGAAAATGATCCTTCCTAGTCAAGGGATTTAGTCTCCTATAATTAATGCACACTCGCCACCCAGTAGTGGTTCGTGTGGGGACTAACTCTTCTCCCTCATTCTCAACAATGGTGATGCCCGATTTCTTGGACACCACTTGTGTGGGACTCACCCACTTGCTATCTGAGATGGGGTATATAATACCCGCATCCGACAATTTTAATACCTCCTCAACTGACCCATCAATATCAAAATTTTCAATCCCAAAATGAGCTAGACAAGTCTCTAAAGGGTCTTCTACAAGAATTGAGGGCAAAGCCTCCTCCACAATCTCATCCACAACATCCACTAATAAGCACTCCTCTCTCTCATGAGGTTGTTGGGATGCTTGGAAAATATTAAGTTTCACTTGCATGTTGCCAAATGAAACTTCCATAACCCCGGTCCGACAATTGATGCATGCATTGGCCGTAGCTAAGAAAGGTCGACCTAAGATCACCGGGATTTGTTTCTTAGAACTGGCTACCGATTCCATATCTAACACCAAAAAGTCAACAGGGAAGTAGAACCTATCAACCTTAACTAGTACATCCTCAATCATGCCACGTGGCACTCTGAGGGACCGGTCAGCCAATTGAAGAGTGACAGTAGTGGGCTTCAACTCGCCAAGCCCAAATTCCTCGTACACAGAGTACGGCAACAAATTGACACTAGCCCCTAAATCCAATAAGGCCCTATCAATGAAATGGTCCCCTATAATGTATGCAATGGTTGGGGCTCCCGGGTCCTTAAGCTTAGGAGGTGTGTCATTCAACAAGATGGAGCTTACTTGCTCCGTGAGTAGGACCTTTTGGGACACATGTGTCCTAGATTTACGCTTTTGCGTACAAAGGTCTTTCAGAAATTTGGCATATGATGGTACTTGCTTAATCGCCTCCAACAGGGAGAGGTTGATTTTTACCTGTTTAAAGACATCCATCAGTGCCTCCATAGATGCCGCATTCTTATTAAAAGGAGACGGTGTATCAAGGCACTGGGGAAAGGGTGCCTTAGGCACATATGGTGCCTTGGGCTCAAGTGAAGTACTAGGGACTAAGTCATCCCTCTTAAGTGTTGCCCCCTCCCCCTTGCTCTCACTGGGTGAACCACCGTGGTCACCCCTCCTAACTCTAGTTGCATCAGACGCAACTGATTGAGGCTCTAACTCCCTACCACTTCTCAAAACAACCACCGCCTGCACTTGCTCATGTTGCTTTCCATTCCCACCCGAACTCTCTGCCCCGTATTGTCCCTTAGGGTTGGCCACAGTTTGACTTGGTAATTTTCCCTCATCTCTCCGATTTATGTTGTTAGCTATTTGACCCAATTGAGTCTCTATCTTGGCAATAGAGTGAGTGTGGGAGTGAACTATCGGTGCTAACCCCTTAAGTTCTGAGAGAACTTCCAACACTTGAGTCTCAAAGGCAGAGTTGCCCTGAGGAACAAGCGGGGGTTGTGGTTGCCGGTACGGTTGTGGGGGTCGATAAGGTTGCGGTGGTTGGTAGGATGATTGGTTGGCAAAATTATTGAAATTCTGCCTTGGTGGTGGAGGATTATAAGAAGTGCCTTGTGAATGGGGTCTCCATGAGAAATTAGGGTGATTTCTCCATCCCGGATTATATGTGTTGGAGTATGGGTCATTACCCGGGTTGGAGAATCCTTGAGCCACATTCATATGCTCTTGGACTAACTCCGGAAATTGTGATGCCGAAGGGCACTCACTCAAGTCATGAGCAGGGCTCGCACAAATAACACATGCCTCATGAAATTGAGGCTGATTTCGCTAGGTAGGGGCATATCCTGTAGCTAATAATTGGTCCATCTTGCGAGACAATGCCTCTACTTGTTGGGCTAACTCTAGGTTTTGCCCGACCTCATAAATGCCCCCTCTTTTCGGGGCTCCAACTACGGGTTGCCGGACTTGCCGGGCTGCGGAGGCATGGTGAAGGGAATTATCACTTAAGTTCTCAAACAATTGCCATGCCTCGGCATCATTTTTAGACATAAATGTCCCACCACAGGACGAATCCACCATTTGGCGGTGTGGCTCAGTTAAGCCATAATAAAATGTTTGAACAAGTTGCCAATCAGGCACTTGGTGGTGGGGACACTGTTGGAGAAGGTCTTTAAGTCTTTCCCAAGTCTCATGGAATTGCTCGCCATCCATTTGAGCAAAGTTTGTGATGGCTCACCTAAGTTGGTTGGTTTTGCCTATGGGAAAGTACTTCTCCAAGAACCGTTGCTGTAATTGGTCCCAAGTTGTGATTGAATTAGCAGGTAAAGAATTTAGCCAGTGTTTGGCTTTATCCTTTAACGAGAATGGAAACAATCGCAACATTAAGGCCTCATTTGTGAAATTCTCGATCCTCACTGTCGAGCAAATTTCCAGAAATTCATTCAAATGTTTATAAGGGTCATCATGAGTTAGTCCATGGAATGATGGGAGCATTTGTATGGTGCTGGACTTAATCTCATAATGAGCAGCAGTGGTGTTGGGCAATTGGATGCATGATGGTGATGTATATGCAGTGGGTGTAAAATAATCCTTAAGGGTCCGGTTAGGCACATTCGGGACATTAGGATCTGCCATCTCTAATGGCTCAATGTATGGATATGAATACTCAAGCCTAGGAACACGGGCAGAAGCCCTAAATCTCCTAAGGGTCCTTTCTAGTTCAAGGTCCAAACTCCACAATTCAGGGCGACAAGAACGACGCCCGTGCATACACTACCCAAACACACACAACAAGTTCCGACTTTGTGCACTAAGTATGAAAGCAAAATACCAAAGGAAGAAATACTCACAGCGGTTTAACGAAAATGCTTTACTCGTCTTGCGGATGCTTGACGTGTAGACGTTGTCTCTAACCCCCAATTGAGCTTTGACTTTCGTCTTAGCACTTTGGTGCTTTGCTTGTGAGTGTTTGCTTCTGTTTACTCACTTTAGTGCTGCGGGTTTTTTTTAAAAAAAGCTCGGATGCGCTCCGCTTGCACTTCAATGATAGCTCCAATTTCAAACGCTCTGCACACTTAGCAACACCAAAAGCATAAAATCCTAAACTAAAAATTAAAGTAAGAATGTAACTTTAAATTAACTAATTTCGCCAGAAGTCCCCGGCAACGGCGCCAAAATTTGATGGGTCGTTGAACACACCAAAATATAATCACTAAACTATACCAAATTCTATTAGAATAATGGCAAGTCCAGGTATCGATCCATAGGGACTATTGTGAAATTAAACTAACTTAATTGTTAAATTCCTAAATTAATTTTGATAAAAAGATTGAATGATCATAACCTAATTTAATAACGAATAAATTAAACTAAGGAATTAAATTATTAATAATAAATGAAATTGGTTTACTGAATTGGGGGAAAAACTAGGACAAAGAATTCACCACTAACTACATAATTAGGGTTTCTAATTGAAATCAATTATGCTATGGTTTGAACGGATTAATGTGTCGCAACTACAAGTTCGAAGCATTTAACAAGAAGATTATCACATTCAATGTACGAGCACGAACCATCTCAAGTAATACGAATCGTTCACTCTAAACTAGGGTAGTGATACGACTCGTTCCTCGTAGCATGGTTCGTCCCATACCTTGAATGTGAAGGAAAAGAAAACAATTGTATGGATAACATTTAACAATCACAGAAAGTCAAATATTCGAAAGAATAATGAAAATTATATATAAAGAATTTCTAAAACACCACACAATGGTTCAAACATTTACATAATATAAAATCAAAAAGAAAAACCTATTACATGGCTAGGGTTTCATCAAAACCCTAGAAAAGACGACTAGCCACTCATGGAGGAGTGGAAGGAGGAAGATGGAGAAGAAACCACCATGGAAGACATCTTGGAGCTTTTTGCTTTTCTTCTCCTTTCCAAACCCTGGCCTCCCTCTTTAGGTTAAAACAGTTTCAGAACCCTAGAAAAGCCTTTTCCTTTTCTATTTATACTTCTACTCACTTCCAAACAAGTTTAAAACATCAGTTTGACTTCTTCAGAAAAAGTCAACTTTCTCTAAATTTTGTCTTTTTGCCCATTTATGCTCCAATGATGTACAACCTGATTGACATTCAACACACATAAAATACACGGTTTGACCAGCAAGTGAAGTTAAGATATTCTAATTAACGGCCTCAATGATGTACATTTCGGCCTTAATCAGTCATCTTTTCACATCATCATTAAAAACGCTTCAGCTCTCAACAAACTATTTTGCTATGGATATACTGACCCGGAAAATGATTGAGACCCCTCCAATCACTACTCTCACCACCTTCACATATACGTGGGGGTGGTGATTGAAAGAGAAGGAACAAAAAAAAAAAAAAAAATTGACCAATCAAAGAGAGAAGGGGTCAAAGGGGATACCTCCTTAAAGGGGTGCAACTCATTTTCCATACTAACCCCTAAGCTAAAGTAGCAAATGTAATGGGTTTAATGTACATATAAATTTATACATATATATTTGGTTACATACATGATACATAAGTGACCATACATTAATTGATGGTCATATATATATGGATAATACTATATGCATCAATTAGTGTATTAACTAACATACCAATTAATAATGTTGCATAATTTAAAAAGTTTTTGGTATTTATAATATAATTAATAAGTAGAGTCAATAATAATATCATAATTAATATTGATATATTAATTTATATATTAATTGATATATGTAGTATCACCGTATATATATATACATTAATTGGGGGTTGAGATTAATGCAGAGAAGTGAGAAGGGAAGGTGATAGGTGTCAAGGTTTTGCAAGAGTCGAATGAGTGGGCCAAAAGTGAAAGGCCTGACGCGTGGGCCGAATGTCAAGAATAAAATTAAAAAATATGCTAAATTATTTTTTGGCCAACACCTCCTGAAAATTAAGTCCAGTCACCGGCCGTAACTTCTCATAATTTATCAGTCGTAAAGCATGTCAATGTGGTATTTTAGTAAGTTGATAAAAAGTTAATTTTTTAATTTTTTTTGTGATTTTTTGATTTTTTTTTTTTTTTTGTGTTAAAAAAGTTGATTTTTTTGTAAATTTTTTTGTGATTTTTTTGTGTAAAAAAATTAAAAAAATTAAAAAATTAACTTTTATAAAGTTTCCAAAACACCCCTATGTCATCGATTGTCAAAGATGACACATCGCACAATACAAACTAAACCCTACCTGTGTGGAGAAACAAAACACCAACCCCTTAACCCCTTGTTGATACTTATTGAATTCTTAATTTGAAGTAGTTTTTTGGATTTTTTTACTGGATCTGTATGTAAGATATGAACTATTTTCATACACGTTGTTGGATCTAATGTTTGTCTGTTTGTATTGATCTAATGATCTAATTTTTATTAATTTTGATTTATCATCTAGGATGTTCAAGTATTATTCTGTATATATATATACACACACATACATCTCCGATTTTTGAAACTTAGATTTTTTTTTTTTTTGAATGGTCATTGGTGTTCTGGGTGTTTGAAGTGTCTGGATTATTGTTCAAAAATCTGAGATGTATGTATACATCTGGGGTGTTTATATATATATTTGAGATCTATGTATTGAAGTGTTTGTATTTTTGTTTGTATGTAGTGTTTGTATTGTTGTTCAAAAATTTGGTTATTGATGTTCCAAGTGTTTGTCATGCTCTGGGTGTTCTGGGTCTTCTCCTCTCTCTCTTCCTCGTTGCTTCTTTCTTTTTCCTCTTCTATGATTCTGATTCTGTGTTTTTGTTTGTTTTTTTTTTTTTTGGAAATTTTGCCCCAAAACGATGTCGTTTTGGGACACTGCAGGGAACTGCTGCAGCAAAACAAGGCAGAGGATCTGGATTCCAAGTAATAAGCCCAAAGCTTTGACCCACCCACACTTGCAGTAGCCAATTCGAATCCAAGTCCATCACTCATTCAATCCCAATCACTTTCAATCAAATAAAACCCAACCCAACCCAACCCAAGTCCAACAATCAGCCTCACATACGGCACATCCAGCCCAATTTTCTAATTCAGCCCAATCCCATATTTCTACCCAGGCCTCACCCAACCATTTTCCCCACCCACTCTTAAGCCCATTTAAACCCAAAGTCCATCCTACAGTTGTTTTGTTTTATTTTTTTAGATTTTCTATTAAACTATTTGATGCATCTTTTACTAACATTTTATGAAACTAAAATAACTTATATAACTCGAGAAAAAGAAATTGATTATTTAGAAGTTGGAACAAATGTTTTTAGCTTTTTATTGATTATCTATTTTAACCTTGTAAAATATTGCAACAAACAAGCTTAGTGAAGTACAAATTTTTCACTTTGTTTTGAATGTTGAGTGTTAAAATTTTAATACGTTACAACTATGTCACCATTGAGGTACACTATCATCCCCCATGAATGTCCCCACCATTATAGCCACCATCACCTCCACAATAGTATCACCCCACTGCCCCTCATCGATGGGGTGTGTCGGCCTTACCCAACCTCCAACTATTATGTCTAAATCTCATATTTTAATTAATTTTTAAAATTTTGGCTAGCTAACGGATTGATACAGGCCGGAAGGCCCCGTTTGGCAAGAAGCTATTTTAGCCAAAAAGTCAAAAAGTTACTAAAAAAGTCAAAAAGCTAACAATCCATACCAAAAAGTCAAAGATTCTATTTTCTCTTTACTTTTTGCACATCTTTTCATAAAAAGCCAAAAGGTCATCCCAAACATACTAGTTTTTTTTACATCACATTTTAGCCAAATAGTCAAAAAGTTACTAAATTAGCATGTTCCTAAACGAGGCCTATTTAAAAACTAAATCACATCCCACTCACAAGCCCAATTATTAGGGGCCAAAATCAAACCGAACTGGACTACACATTTTTCTTTACACTATATTAAAAAGTTCTACACATTTTTCATTCACATATTTTTAATATTTTCATTAATTGTTTTTTCTTGTTTACTTTTCTAACATAATTCAAATATTTTGATTTTCTTTTTTTTTAATCTTTTTACAATTCATATAAAAAAATAAAAATAAAAATAAAAACAAGTAACATATAATACCTACAAGTCGAGGGAAAAAACGGGAAAAACAAAATAAAAACTTTAAATATAAGAAGAAAAAAATCAAACTAAATATTAGATTTATCCTTGTGGGCTCTTATGAGCTGGGTTTATAAGCGAGCTCAGGTTACAAACCTTTGTACAAAGTCTGAAATCATTTTTCATGGGTTGGGACAGGTTGGGCACTTAAATAGGCAGCAATGGGCCATGGGATGAGTTGGTCGAGTTTGATAATATCGAACTTTTTATCCGCGCGAATCATTTGGGAACCCCTACCCCTGACCATCACCACCACCCTATAATCTCTACCACCAACATTTCTACAACTACTTTACAATATCACCAACATCACCATCGCACCACTGCCACCACAATCACCATAGTCATTGTTACCACCATATCATAGCACTATTACAACCACTATAATTTCACTAGCGCTATTATCACCACCAACCTTTAATTATCATGTTGCCACTATTACCACCACCACCACCATTATCACTCCATTACTACCACCATCAGACCATTGATATTTTATTACACCACTGTTATCATTATCACAATCACTACACATCCACCACCACCACTGCTAACTTTTTAAGGTGCAATGAGGTTACCATATTAAATGGTAATCTCATTCTCAATCCCCTTTTTTTTTTTTAACATATTTAAAATATATATATATATATGTAGGGGGTATACATGGATTAGATTGGTCCGATTTTAAAGTAAATCGGGAACTAAATCGGTTCTTATGATTCCAAAAAAAATTATAACCGAACCAGAATTGAGCCACAAAACCAATTTGATTTGATTTGGTTTTACAGTTTTAAAAATTTTATATAACAATAAATATAATAAATATTTTATGTTATGTTAGTAAAGAAACTAACACTAATTAATTTGGTTAAGTTGGTCACAATTTATCAATTTCACAATGAAGATTAGTGTTTAAATCTTATAAGAAATTTTTCATATTTTAATTTTTACATATAAAAATATAAAAAATAATAAACAAATAAAAATTATTTTCAGAACTAGAATCGAAACTAATAAAAAACAGACCAAACTGGTGGTTTGGATCAATTTACCAGTCCCACCGGTTGTTGTGAACATCCTTAAAAATATGAATAAATAAATGATAAAAATAGTAATTGCTCATGTTTAAAATAAATTATTTTTTTCAAAATTTTTAATTAAACCAAATTATTGAATTGCATTGACACATGACTTTAATACTTGTAGGGAGATTGATGGTTCACGCCTCAATAGGGACTTGGCAGCCACATAATTCAATGAACTGAGATTAGATTAGATTAGATTAGATTAGATGATATAAAATGCAATTTGTACTCCTCAGAAAAAAAAAAAAAAAAAATTATATTATTGCATTGACCCAATAATCTTACTCCTAGCAATGAGATTTTTGATAATGGAATTCTCATTTTTTCTTTTAAATTTTTTCCAATGGAAAAAAATGAGGAATTCCTACTTCTTTGGTTCATATTATCCAAACATAATTAATAAAAAATAAAAATAAAAAAGTACAATAAGATTTATTTCACAGAACATTTTCACTTTTAGTGAAGGAGATAAAAGAAGTCTCATTTCTTATAGTTGAAAATCAGAATTAATCCTTAATGAAGAGTCCCTCTTAAGAAAAGAAAAAAAAAAAAAAAATTCACTCTAAACTATAGAGAGAGAAACTTTCAAACCCACCTAAGACAAATTCATGTTCTAAGACATAATAAATTAAGCATAAGAAGAAAACATAGAAGAAGAAGTAGTAATGGAGTAGAAGCAAAAAGAAGCAGATGCAGAACAAGAAGTTTCAAGAGAGAGAATAAGATTTTGAGCATCTGATTGACTAACATCTACTACCAATGCTTCACCACTCGGCCTCTCTTCTTGTAATTGAGTCGAGTCATTCTTGACTAATGTTACAAAAGGAAATTTCTCTTAGCTCCAGCTAATTTCATGTTTTTTGACCAAGTTGAGCATTCGGGACAAAAAATAAAAATAAAAATAAAAATTGCTCTCTCAATTGTCATTTTTATTCGGGCACATGGTTACAACTTTAAACGCCCTTTTAAATTAACCCTAATCTATATGAATTATCCCACAAGATATGCATGAATAATTTTCTTTTATAAACATTGCTATTTAAGACTAAAAATTAGATTCATTTTTTCAAATATAATAATATAGTAATCAATTAGAATATTAAAGACAACACTATCTCTCATATCTTCTTCAATTATCAATTCAAAAATGCTAGGCTTCAGGAAAAGCTTCAAGAAAATGGAGGAGGAGGAGGAGAAGGGGAGGAGGAGGAGGAGGAGGAGGAGGCCGATCGTCGCAGCCGCCGTCGGTCGTCTGCCCAGCCCCGCCGTCGCACGCCTCCGCCTCTGCCCAGCCCCGCCTCCGCCTCCTTCCATTTTGATGGCCCCCTCCAGTTTCTCTTCCTCCTTCTCCTCCTCCCCTCCTCCTCCATTTTCCTGAAGTTTTTCCTGAAATATTTTCCTGAAGCCTAGTATTACTCTTATCAATTAATTGTATCACTTACATATCATTAGATTTAAAAAATAAGTTTAAAAAGTAAATTTATATATCATTTTTTTTTTTTTTTTTTTTTATAGTAGCAATCACAGTGTGTTTTTAAGTCGTCAACTTAGTGAGAAAACCCAAATTAAATTAATTGGCTTCCTTTGAAACATTAAAACTAACAAATAATAAAAAGGAATGAGAAATATAACACAAATAGACAAAAACATCTTCCTTTGTACAAATCTCCATCAATAATGATTGGAATACAAAAATTAAACAAAAAATCAAACACAAAAAACATATAAATTGATAGAATTTACATGATATGTCGCTAGGTATGTCTTAAAAAATTGGGTAAACTACCAATAGGTCCTACTTTGGAGACTTATTATCCAATAGGTCCTACTTTGGAGACTTATTACCCATTAAGTCCTATTTGATAAATTTATTAAGTGATAAAGATAAATTTATCAGTCTTTTTTTTTTATGAATAAATTTATAGTGATAAATTTATCAGTCTCTTTGTTTTTATGAATAAATTTTTAATGATAAATTTATCACTCTCTTATTTTTATAATGTTAAATTTATTAGTTAGGACCTGTAGGTAAATAAGTCTAGTTAATAGGACTAATTGGTAAGTACCCCTAAAAAATTTGCCAGTCAATATATTTTATGTGCTGACCAGATGTTCAATTTTTGTATTACTAAACAATTGTGATGGAGACTCCTAAACATACATAATCCCCACAACTCTCATTCTCATTCCAATCACTCATAATGTCGGATCCACACATATATGTGCAAACCCTACACACATAACAAAAGCCAAGATCAAATTAAAAGTCATAAAACTCTCAAAAAAAAGTTCCCAACATTTCTCATTACTAAATTTATTGATGTCCACATCAAATCCATATTGTCCAAACCCATCACCTCCACAGCCCTGTCCAAATCATCATCAACAGCAAGCAATAGCTTCAACGACCCGAAACATACTGCATGAATTCCAAGTCAGACTCAAGACCCGCCATAGTTTCGGGCGCCAACACCACTTCCAGATCCACGCTCCCTCCTCCTTCTCGGCCCGGGAATGCCGAGATCTTACCATCAAACTTGTTAGCCCGCCCGCTCCGAACCACTATGGGTCTGCCCCACCCAAAATCGTTGTCGTACATGGGGAATCGGGGCGAACTACCCATTGTGATCATAGCCCCATCAAAGTTCCCCAAAGGGAAACACCGTGGGTTGCCCTCCCAATCCTCTACGAACCGTCTCACCGTACCATCATCGTGAGCCAACACATTTTTATTCAGCTGCTCCGCGCACCACGGCAAATCCCTAGACAAAACGTCGTTGGCTGTGGCGTAGGTGGGTATGCTCTGTATCGCGTTTCCGAAGTAGTACGGGTCGAGCTTCGGCTGGAGCCGGTGGCGAAAGTTCACCGCCATCCGAAACGTCGTCTTCTTCGACCCCGGAAGCTTCCTCGCCCGCGTCACCGCTCGCCAGAGTAGCGCGCAGAGTGACTGAAACGACGAAATCTCTGTCGTTTTGGCATTTGGGGCTCCTCCGTTGCCGTTTCTCAGCAAATTCTCGAGAATTGCGGTGAATTTTCCGTCGGCGACTTTCAGCGTGTCGTTGCTTTGCTTCCCCATTAACTCGGCGGCGGTGTTAATTGTTCCGTTGTCGATCAATTGTCGGTAATTATTGACTTTGGCTTTGAGTTTGAGAATCGAATCTCTGTTGAAACTGAAGATTCTCTCGCGCAATGGCGCGTCGAGGGAGAAGGTGACTTTTTGAGCGCCGTCGGGGAATCCGAGGACAGCCGGAGAAATCAGTACAGAGTCGCGGCGGAAGTTCGGGGGCCTCGAAATCCGCCTTGCTCCTCCCCTGCAAACTTCGGCGAATGTATTGAAGAAATTCCAGAACGAAGTGCCGTCAGTGACGGCGTGGTTGACGGAGCAACCGATGAAGACGCCGTCGGCGAGCTCCGTCACCTGAACAGCCAAAATGGGGTTGAAATGGCCTTCGTAGCTGACAGTCCGATCAAAAGCAAACAAGTCCTTGACAGAGTCGGGAACATCGTTGGAAGAGAGAATGTGGCGAATGTGAATGTGAGAGGCATTGGCGTGAAGGAAGTGAACTCCGGCGTCATTGCATGTGACGTAGACGTAGCCTTGGGAATCGGTGGAGAGACGGCCGGCGAGAGGGGGGAAGTGGGTGAGAGTGCGGGAGAGGCTGTTTTTGAGGAGAGAGAGGAGAGAGTGGATGGGGAGAGGAGGGCGGGTGAAGAGGCAACCCTTTTGAATGTAGTGGCAGGAGAGCATGGGGAGGTCGGAGACGGAGAGCTTGAGGTCTCCGATTATGGATTTGCGATCAGGAAAGACAGTGCAGTTAGAGACCACCAGAGATTGAGATTGAGATTGAGATTGCGAAGATGACATGATTGTTGAACAAGGCATTTTCACACTCCCGCTCTCTTTTTCTCTGAGGGGCGTGTTGAGAGACTTGAGGAGTGAGTGGGGAGAGATGGGGAGAAGCTTTATATAGGACTGTCATGGTGGGGTTGGGATTGGGTTCATGCACTTACCTAAGGTGGTTGCTGCTGCTCTTCTTATTATTAGTTTCTCGAGCAATATTAGGTATCATAAAAAAAATTTCATAAAAATAATCATGAAAAATTTATGATCTTTACATTACACTTAAAACAAAACACCACACATTAATCAAGGTAATTCAAGGGTCATAATTCTTTCATGATCATTTTCATAAAAGTTTTTTCATGATTACTACCTTTTTTCTAATTTCTCGCTTGAGTTGACTCTGTAAATTTAATATATACTCCTTAATTTATATAATTTATATTGGTCATATTACGCTAACTTTAATCCGAATCAAATTCATTCTAAATGTTTAATGATACAAAAATATTTCTAAAATGATAGTATTATTAGTTCTGTATTCATATTTCATGTAATTAAACTCAAAATGACTTATAGGAAAATAATTTTTTTATTTGAGGATTATTTTAGTTCCTTTTTTCTTTTTTTTAATATATACTATATGTAATTTATGATATTTATGATTTACCACAAATGTCATAATTAGATGATTTTGAGTTATAATAACAAATAAAATAAAATAAAATAATTATAACAAAAAACTATATAATGTATAACTAAATGAGTTATGGCACAGAACCCAAATATTTGCATGGGTGTTACACCTATGTAAGAGGTTTGATAAAAAAATTTAATAGATTATTTAGGATTTATAACATTTTTCTAACTAAACATCTTTTGAATCATAAACAATGTCACAACTAATATCACAATGAATCATAATTAATATTACAAAAGTCATACCTAATACTACAATAAATTGTAACTAAACACCACACAAAAAGTAACTGAAGCATGGTTACACAGAATTTTCCTTCAAAAATTAGTTAAGAAACTCATTTTGTGGACTCTATAAATATAGTCATACACGATTTGAATTCAATATTATGAAAGAAATTATAATGGACTAATTACTGATTTAAAGGTCAAATATCTATCTTCACGGGGAGAGTGAAGTTCACAGTAAAGTATTTAGAAAAATATTTAAAATTGTAGGAAAATAATATACGATCATGATTGAGCATACTTTCAATAAATGTGAACTACATATTATATTTTTAAGTAAAATAATAAACTTTTAGAATTACTGTAAAGTCTATGTCTATTTACATCCTTCGTTTTTATATAAACAAAAATTATACTAATTACTTAATAATTGTGCGTGTGATGAGAGTTTACAAAACTTTTTCCTAACTACTTTTTAAAATGCATTAAGCGCACAAAAAAAATATAAAAAATACATCATATGATTGACATGTCACCTATCACTTGTAAGTTTGTAAGATTGAGAGTCATATTATCCGTCATTTCTTACAATTTATCTTGTTGAACACTTATAATTTTTGTGTTGTAATATTGGTCGTGTGGTCTATATATGTTATTAGTGATACCACCCATCTCCCAAGGTTGTCTCTATTGAGGCCACTACCATTCGATTGGCCTTTCTTATATGAATAATACTATATGTACTAATTAGTGTACACACTAGTATACCAACAGATGATATAGCATAAT
Organism: Camellia granthamiana; assembly: GCA_036172215.1. Lineage (NCBI taxonomy): Eukaryota > Viridiplantae > Streptophyta > Magnoliopsida > Ericales > Theaceae > Camellia > Camellia granthamiana. Next base: position 1,481,312 of record JAXFYN010000031.1, on the reverse strand, counting down.
TTTAAAGGTTTTGAATATTTGTAATTTGTATAATAAATAAGGTTATTTATGATTGCATTAAGTTATTTTTTATGCATATTTTGTGTTTTAATTACGCGCCTAACATAACAGCACGCCATTTTGTAGCCTTAAAGATGTAATAATACTTGTTTCAAAAAAAGATGTAATAATACTACCAAAATTTGATGATTTTCCTGGTTCAAGATGGTGCACTAGTAATTTAACATTGGAATTGGATTGATTCTTCCTTTCCATATGTATGTGCTAAGAAACATACAGAAAATGATATGTACCTCAAAATGTAAAGTGTACGGTGTCGATTTAAATATAGGATGATATAAATCATACAAAAAATAAATTCAATCTACATATTTAATTTCTTAGCACTTCTTCTAAGTATGTAATATTGATGACAAACAATAGTGAAAACCATAGCCTAGCTTGTTCAAGAATGGCCATAGACTATAATTAGGGTTGTAAGTAAACAGTATCGAGTTGAGTCAAATCAAGCAAAATCAATTATAATTTGATAAATAAATCAAATTCAAATGAATTGAAATTTAATAAACAACTCGATTCATTGCAATAGCATACTCAAGCAGTGAAAATTGAATGGCAATAATGCATTTGGTCCATCCTACATTTGCTATAGAAGTTCAAATGGATTGGAACCAATGATTTAAAAATGATAGACAAACCGAGTACACCACCGTAGTAGAGACTACAAAGCTCACCGACCTTTTGGCTCTAACTCTGACAGCCTATTTGATTTTTTTGTTTTTTATCAATAAAATAAAAATTTCATTAAAAATATGAAAGTAAAAGACAAGAATACAACATATATTGAGAGAGATTCAAAAAGTACAATCTATGCCTTCTATTACTACTCGGATCCATACAATCAATTCATCGGCCTCACAATTTTTTAAAATAAAAAGAGAAAACAAAATAAGAAAACAATTACCTAGAACAAAATAAAAAGTCAAGAAGAAATTGACACCCCCACAAAACAACCCAACAACCCATTAATGGAGGAGTATGAACACGTGACGCTCTAGAAGCACTCGATAATTCATATGACTTTGTCCACGACCATAATATAATTTTCCCATTGAAAAGAAAAATAAAGACAAAAATATAAAAATACTAGTCAATTTCACTAATTTTAAAATTATTTATTGAATTTAAGACATCATTTTTTTTTATTTTTTTTTAACGCGAAGGTTAGTAGTTAGGGCTTAGTTGTTAAACTAACACATTGGACGAATTGAACTTACATCTTCCCCTTGCAAGTATTTATGGTGTGTTTGGTTCATGAATTTTGATAGGAATTTAAAAAATGTAATTATATTTTATTCACATTTCACACATATTTTTCATTTCTCTTTTTAAATTTCTCGCCAAATTCATGAACCAAACACAACATTACTAATCACACAAGTTACAACTCTTTTTTTTTTTTTTTGTTAATACTTATTATACGGTGTATCATAAACAGCCACTAACATATGCCATAAGTGAATAGTAGGGGATACTTCTGGTAACAAAATGTGCGTACCAATTACCATACTAGATGATTGTGGATCGGAACTCCGCACTTGATTGGACTGTCTAGGAATTGAGGCCCTGCAACAAGGAGTACCGTCAGAGCTGCCAGGCTGGGGTTGGCCGGAGGGGCCGGATGACCCCTCCGGTGTGAGAATGAGTAATCGAAGAAGAAGCAAGGTGCTTTCTAAGTGCCGAGAGTTAAGTTTCAATGAGTAGGGTTTAGCTTAGATCTGTTACCTTCAATGTGAAGTCAGTGTAGTTTATATTGAACTCCTTGCTTGTTGCCCAAAATGGTTTCATGGAGCTCTGGTATTGCCAAGTTTCCTTTTAGCATTGCCCAGGGTAGGGGACCATCTGGTAGTTATCAAGGGGTGCACATACTCATTGTAGTCATGCTGATAACAAACCACGTTCCTTTGATTAACTGTTTCCGTGATTCTAGGTGTAAGGAACCAGCTGAGGTGGCAACTTGCACATGCATATACTCACAGCTTCCATGTTTCTCTGATGTGTTCCTTTGGCTCGGCATTGTTGTGCCTCAGCTCGGCCTTTTATGAGATTGCTTGTAGAGATGGGCCGGCCTAGTATGATGTCTTTGTGTGGGCTCGGCCCCTTTTGGGTTTGGTGCAAGGGTTAGGTCTTACAGCTCGGCCCAACCCAGCATCATGGTTGGACTGACCTTTCCACTACAAGTTGGGCCCAAGTGCTTGAGGATTTGGGTGGATTGTTGACGATGTAGTTGGGCTAATCTGACTGGCCCATTTGCTTATCCTGCTTCTCAGGTCTTGAGTCTAATGGGTTAGGCCGGCCCAAGGCTTAGATCCGACCCATTTCATATTTAGTCTCTTCACAAAATAAATAAATAAATTACAGTATTCGTGCATAAAATTTATATAAAAAATTTCATAAAAATGATATGATCATTTCTTAAATAAATTTATTTTTACGATTATTTTATTTTAAAGTGAAAAATACACGTTGAATTAAATTATATCATTATATATAAAAATTTTGTATTTATATATCATTACTTTTTATAGCATGAGATGTATGCAAACAAAAAATTTTGGGGGATTGAAGATATAGAATGATATGAGAGATATTGGTCTACAAATCACAGAAAATCCCAGCGCTGTGTCTACTTGGAGTTGGATTACGATGGTGATATCCAACGTGGCGTGCATGCAACAACGGTGTTCCCGTTGCTGCTAAGCTAACTGGATACAATTTTGATCTCTTGCTGTTTGGGAATTGGAGCTTTTTTCGAATTCTTTTCACTCCTCAAATTCAACTCTCTTTTTTTTTTTTTTTTGGGTTAACCTCAAACTCAACTCTCACTCTCGCAATTCTGCTGGAACCTTTCATGTGTGTGTGAAATGGAACTGTATGTTTTTTTATTTGTGTGAATTTTATGCTAGGCTCTACCTAACTACCTACTCAAACACATAAATAGTGGGTAAATTCTATGGGGGTGTCCAACATATACCACCCTAATTACGATGTTATTGTTAGTTATAATTTGTTGTGATTTTAGTTATGACATTCGGTAGTGTGATATGTACCAATTAGTGTACTAACTAGTGTACCAACACTAGTTATGATATTAGTATTGATCTCATTCATTAATAACATTACAAATATAAAAAAACATCTTAAATTATGTCACATCATCAATTGGTACAGTAGTTAGTACATTAATCGATACATATAGTATTATTCTATGATATTATTTTAGTTATAATTTAAGAATTCTTTATCACAGGTGTTATTTGGTTATAATTCTCTTTTTTTTTTAAGTCATGACTCACTACTAGAAAAAACACTTTTGGCGACCACCTATTTTTTTTGGTCGCAAATAGTCTACTTTCTGCGACTAAAATTTAACTTTTGGCGACCACAATTTTTCTGGTCGCGGAAAATCACCCTTTGGCGACCAAAAAAAAAAGTTGGTCGCGGAAAGTATACTATTAGCGACCAAAGGATTTTCTGGTCGCGGAAGATCACCTTTTGGCGACCAAAAAAAAAAGTTGGTCGCGGAAAGTATACTATTCGCGACCAAAGGATTTTCTGGTCGCGGAAGATCACCTTTTGGTGACCAAAAAAAAAAGTTGGTCACGGAAAGTATACTATTAGCGACCAAAGGATTTTCTGGTCGCGGAAGATCACCTTTTGGTGACCAAAAAAAAAAGTTGGTCGCGGAAAGTATACTATTGGCGACCAAAAGGGTTTTTTGGTCGCGGAAGCTTACCCTTTGGCGACCAAAAAGAAAAGTTGGTCGCGAAAAGTTATGGCGGGATAAATCTAAAAAAAAAAAATACTACTGTAATTACATGTTTTTTTTTTTGTTTAGGCATTAAAAGTTTTATAAAATAATATATAACCCAATTTTTATGGGTTATATATTTTTATTTCCAAATATGAACAAGAAGCTTGTTGTTGGTAGAGTGGATTGGGTGTGTGGTGACTCTTTGGTCAAGAGTTCAAATCCCAGGCAGCGCAAAAGAATTATATTTTTTGGGCCAAGGCGTTGACTTTTGGCGACCAACTTACCTTTGGTCGCTAAAAGTTTACTTTTGGGTAATATGAATTGGACTTTCCGCGACCAAAAAAGTTGGTCGCGAATGGTCACTTTTAGCGACCAAAGGCTTTTTTGGTCACAGAAAACTATCTGTGACGAGGCTTTAGCGACCAACTCGCGACCAACATATTTTGGTCGCGAAAAGGTTTTAGCGACCAAATATGGTACTTTTCGCGACCAAAATGTTGGTCACAGAAAGTGTTTTTTCTTGTAGTGACTCTAATAATAATAAATTATATCATTTGTAATAATCAAATTTATAAATAATATAACTTAAATATGGCACATACCTTTATAACAATGTGTCTAATAACATTACCCCAAATAGTGAGAATTCATTTGTAATATAATTTCTCTTGTTTTAAGTGAAAATGACTGGCTGAAACTTTGGGTGACTACGTGTTAACTGTTACCATAAAGGCACTACCACTAATTTCTATTTATGCTCCCTAAGAGGAAACAGTATGCCAAAGTAGAAGCATACAATCATGTCGCGGTGCCCTCCCCATGACCACCCTCCTAGCACTTAATAGATAAGCTCATACTTATTTGAAATAGATAACCTCTTCCACAATAACAACCAAAAAAAAAAAAAAAATGTTATATAAGATCGTTTCTTTTTTTTTTTTGTTATCCTTTTATATCATTTCTTATATAATTTCCAGTCCATAATCTAAATTAGAAGGCACTATTTGGGCCCATAGGGTTTACTACGGGTCCCGTTTCGATAATCTACACAATTCATTTTGTCAAACACTTTGTATATTCATCCACATAAAAAAAAATTTAAAAATTAAAAAAATAAATCGATCTGATAATTGTAAACTATTCAATTTGTCGCATTTGTCATCAAAAAAAAGAAAATTGATGGTTTATTTTTAAAAACACAATTGTCATCCATTTTTTTCGTGATTAACGTGATAAATTGAATAAATTACAATTATTGGATCAATTTAATTTTTTATGTGCATAAAATACACAAAGTGACTAATAAAATAAACAGTTCAAATAATCAAAACAAAACCCGTAGTATAGGACCAAACAACATCCTCCCGTCCAGATTGAGGCAATCCTCCTCCTTATTTTTAATATATTAATTCTTTACTTGAAAATAATTATTAAAAAATAAAAATAAAAAATCGATAATATTTTGTTATGTACCCCCAATGATATAAAATAATTTTAAAAGTTAGTGATATATATAGAAGTGAACGATTTTAAAAAGCTTCAAAACCATTTTGTTTGGTTTGATTATTATTATTATTATTATTTCACAAAAATTAGACGGGTTTTCATTTGTCTTTAGTGAATTTTTGATTAAAATACAAAAATAATTAAAATACAAAAAAAAAAAAAAATCATTAAAGACAAACGAAAATCAATCTGAAAATAGCTTTTAGAATAGGGAGTATTGAATATCTGAAATTCTCTTTATTCTAAAAGTTATTTTTTAATGGGTTTTTGATGTACATAATTTGTGTTATTGTAATAATTGATTTTTTTTTTTTCTATTTTAATTTTTACCCAAACATGCTACAAATTCAAAAAAATTTGTCCATAATTTACTCAGAATTTTCAACATATTATTCAAAGGGTAAACTATCAATAGATCTTAATAGTTAAACTTAATTCCCATCAAGTCCTATAAGTCCTACTAAAATAGTCGTTAAAAATATTTTTTTTGTGACGAGTTTTTGTATATATTGCTAAAAATTAATAATTAGTGACTTTTTTCACAATTTTTATAAATTGCCGCTAAAACTTATAATTAGTGACGTTTTTCTGTGACAAATTTTCCAAACTATCACTGAAAGTTGAAAATTATTAACTTTTTTATGACTTTTTTTAAACTGTTGCTAAAACTTATAATTAGACATTTTTAGTGACAAAATTTTCAAATTGTTGTTAAAAATTAACAATTAGTGATATTTTCTAATAGTGTTTGATGAAAAACGTCATTAATTTTCACAGGATCTATTATTCTGACCTATACGGAAGTCTCCCTTATTCAAAGACATATAAATCCTATAATACACTTATTCAATCTCCACTGTACACTTACATTGTGGGAAAAATTTGTTACCCATTTCCCAGACTAATCCATTTTTACCTATGCTATATTTGATTGGAGGATTTGGAAAGGGAAAAAGAAAATGTAGATGAAATGAGAATAAAATATACTTACATTTTACTTAATTTTACACACATTTTTCCTTTTTATTTTCAAATCTCTTCCCAAATCTCCAACTAAACACATAGTGTTATCATTTTCTTTGAAAGGAAAACTATCATGCAATGAAAATAAATAAAAAATAAAGAAAAAAAAAAGATTGATTAATTATTGTTAGTTAGGCATGGCTAATATTATACATGAACAACTGGCTTAAACATTGATTAATCATTGTTAGTTTTTTTGTAGAGGTAAAAGGACGCATTTACAAAAGATTCCATGGCAAATCTCATACATAAGAAGAATCGCGCCGACTATTTACGTTCTGTATGTTGGCTGTCATTCTAGAAATCACCATGAAGGTCGGTCTGGATTGTTCACCTTAAAACAATAATATAATGTAGGTGGTTATGCTTGAGATTGATTACCTGAATGAAAAAGGTCGGTTAATTAACCTAAAATAATCTGGACAACTGCCGTGACAGATTTGTCGGCGTGTGCCAATTATTTAATGCAAATTAGGGACACTAATAATTACAACACATTTTGTATAAGTACGTATGCATGTAGCTTAATTAATTCCATTGTTTTGACTCCACAGTTCCACATCCTTAAGTTTACTATAAAATTATATATATTAATATTATAATCTATAAGCTTTGCGTCTAAGTAAATGGGACCCAAGCAACCCCCCAGTGGGAGAAGCTATTCTTTAGTTCCAGGGCACAAGTGTATTTTGATTGGTTGAGAGGGTAGAATTTATAATTTTATATTAGATGATTGAAATATAGAAATTTATAATTGATTAAAAACATAATCACGTGATGTTATTGGAGCGACCCATAATTTTTCCGTCAGTGGTTAGTGTTGCAATGTACCTTGACACTTGGTTCGTGTGTGACAGTTCAAGAACAACCATGAAGAATTTTTGATATCGTCACGCTTTTGGCTTGGATGTTAATTAAGAAAGAAAAGTTTGGAATCGTGAAATTTTTTTTATGAAAATGATCATGAAATAGTTATGATCCTTAGATTATTTTGATGAGTGTGTGATACTTTATTCTAAGGCCATGTTTGTTTGGGCGGACTGAATTAGCATTCCCATGACTAATAGTCCTAGGATTACAAATCTGTTGGATTATGTATCCTATCTTAACTAATAGTCAAGTTTAAAATAATTAGTCCGTACTTCAATTGTTTAACCAAAAATCGGATTAATAATTTTATTGGATTATTAGTCCAATCCCAAGCTCATGTCCACCCAAACAAACATGACCTAAGTGTAATCCAAGGGTTACAAAGTTTTCATGATTATTTTCATAAAAAAAATTTCATGATACCGGACATTATTGTAATTAAGATGCTTTATTAATTCGTCAGCTGCTTTCTTACGTAAAATTTGCATTGGGATGTTCAAATGAATGAACAAAAATGTGTAGGTTAGGGATTGTTTGGGTAAGATTATTTTAATAATTTTTTTAATTTTTCATAAAAATATGTGATAAAAAAATAAAGAAATAATATGACTCAAAAAAATAAAAATAAAAATAATAAATATATTGTTTTGGAATGTTCCCAAACAACCCCTCAATTTGCAATTTCTAATAAGGGTTCCATTGATGTTAATATTGAGACTGATATAAAAAGTATTTAAAAAATGATAAGAAAGTTAAAAAGTATATTAATTTTAGGTAGTAGCTTTTCTTCAGTCTGAAATTAGACTGAAACGTATTATTGAGCTTCTGTGGATCCATCACAAAGTCCACATCGATAATCACAACTACTTAATTGAATATCGATAGTCATATAATTAGAACAATATATTTTTTTTATCAATAGCTAATAAAATTTTATTTTATACATAATAAAATAAAATTAAAATTAAAGACAAAAATAAAATAAAATAAAGGGAGATAACACACGGATCAACTAGCTTTGGATAAACCGATCCAAAAAAAAAGAAAAACTAGCTTTCCATAAAATATATATATATATATATTTGACGATTGCATGTTATGTACTTTTGCAAACTCTTTCTCTCTAGAAAATTATTGAAATGTATCACCCAATAATAAGGTTATGCAAACAAGAATACTATGGCTAGTGTGGTAATACTTATATTTTTTATTTTTTTTCTTTGAAAAATATAAATAAAAATTTGTTTGTCATATTATTTTTGTTTTAAAAAATTTAAAATTAATTCAAATTGTTTTTAAAAAATTAAGAAAATATGCTTTTATCCATCACTGTCACCCGCCACCTTTCAAATGAACTCCGACCACCTTCTCGCGGCCAACTGTCACCACCCATAACCTCTAGCCCCCTATTCAATGGCCATCCAGCCAAAAACTCCAACAACCACCTCCACCATTGACGACCATATTCATTCCCCATTTACTATTGGCCACCATTTTTGGCAATTCATAAAAAACGTTTCTTTATTTTTTTTTATTTTTTATTTTTGCAAAACAAGAGTTTGCTTTTTTTTTTTACACTAAAGAAAAGAAAAAGAAAAGAAAAGTTGTAGTTCCTATTTTTTTGTAAGCAAAAATTTAGAAAATTAAGAATATTAATCAAAAAAAATACTCAGAACTTAAGATGTAATGTGGATCAAATATATTTTGAGTGCGACGTATACCATATTAAATTTAAATGCACAATAAAAATTCAAATAATGAATATTTTTTTGGGTAATTTTTCAAGATAGCATTTTTTACACGCGAAAGGTAATAGCGCTATCAACCAATGGGGTGGCACAAAAGGTGATAGATAAAACCACCTCCAATTCAACTGATTAAAGTGAATTAAGGCCTCTTTTAAGGAGTAGTTATTTTAGTCAATAAGTTAAAAAGATATTATAAATTGTTATATTGATGTTTTTATTTTTTCATACATTTTTTTATAAACAATAAAAAAATTATTAAAATAACATATTTCCAAACGAGACTAAGACAATTTTATCCATTCATGATTACTTTTTAGGATTCTCCTATGTTGTGCACTCATTTAGGAGGCATACCATATCAGACACACCCCTATTACAAAATATGTAATTTTAATACAAAATTTCGTAATATTAAGGGTTCATTTAGGAAGTGGATTGATTTTTTGACTATTTTAGCCTGAGACTAAAAAGTCTTGTTTATGAAGGACTTTTTGGCTTTTTTGAATTTTTGTGAGAGAAATAATGTAATGATTATGGATTAGATGTGATATTTTGTCTTATTTGATTAAAAAGTCAATTTTCTCATTTTGTGACTAAAATAACCCCAAACTCAACCCAACCCATCTTTCCAAACAAAGGCTAATTACAAAGCGCGTAACCTCACGATAAATTGGCGTAATAAAAAAAGTAATAACTATTAGTCAAAACCTTTTGCAACATCAATCATAAAATTTTAGACATTTTGTTACGTCAATTTGTGATAAAATTACGCATTTTATGATTGATGTTATAAAATTTTGTACTAAAATTATATATTTCATAGTAGGATGCACATCGTAGCATTTTCGTACTTTTTATTCATTCGAGAGCAATATATCATCGTGTTGACTTAGAACATCCACACCAAACTCTTTAATTTTTTAGTTAAATTAAAATTATTTCATTATTTTAACTAGTCACCTTTTAGCACCTACTGTATCAAACTCTTTATTCTAACTTATTCTTATTAAATATTATTTTCTTATCGTGTTTATTAGTTTTTCTTTTTTTATTAAATTGATAAGTTACCAGCCAAACAATTCTTAAAAAAAAAAGCAAAAAAAAAATTGCCGTTGACCGGTTACTGTACCGATTGTAAATTTTGACGAGCTGCACGCGAGTTTGATACAGATGATTTTTTGAAGTTTTTAGCTAAAAAATAAAGTTTGAAGAGCTTGATGAGGATGCTCTTAGTTCTCCAAAATTAAGAGGGGAAATATTTCGGTGTCCAATACACACCATATGTAATTCTATTATAAAATTATATAATTTCACGAACTTACATAAATAATATCACAAAAAATGTGTAAGTCAAATATAAATTCGCATAACTTACATAATTTTGTGAATTTCTACAAATTTGTATATAATTTATATATTTTTGTGAGATCACTTATATAAATTCATAAAATCTTTTATAATTTTATAGTAAAAATTACATACAATATTCATTGCACACCAAAAAAATTTCCAATTAGGGGTGTCAATTTTCGACGATAATGTGCTTAGCCATTTTTTCCCTTTTCTTTCCACATGTTTTTATAATTATCCCAAGTTATACTGTCACCCAACAAAATAAAGGGAATAGAGCAGGAGATACTAAAGAAGGTAGAGAAACCTGGATTTTCCCCCTACCAAAGTAGTTGAGGTCGTCTGCTCAAAAAAAAAAGTAATTGAGGTCGACTATATCAATCTTGTAACTATTTTTAGTTGTCTAAAAGCATGGTGTCAGCGTGTTAGTTTTATGAGGGTCAGATAACTGCTCATATATCCACATTATTTGGACAGTGACTTAAGTTTCGTTTGGCATTGATTACGATAGTTAATTTTTTTGTGTTGAAATTTTTTAAGCCTGACTTTTTTTAATCTCGTTTGATTTTTGTTTTTAGGTTTTTTTGACTTTTATAAAAGAAAAAATGTAATGATTATTATTTGAATGTGACATTTTATCTTATTGACTTATATAACCTATTTTACATTTTTATACTTTTTTAACCTCAAAATATTTATCAAACGAGGACTTAAACAAAAACGCCCAGAGGAGTGAAGTTTTTAACCTATTTATTTTCTTATAATTAAATACTAAGAAATTATTTTCTCCTACTATGTTGGACTCTAGTTAGCACATATACATATTAGCTTAGCTGAAGATGACAGTTTCATGGGTTGATGGTGGTGACTGGTGACCAGAATCGACTATGTTCAGGGCACCATTACTTTCTTTATTGGATTAACATTGAACCTCTCTTGATGACCTCAATAAAATATATATATATATTATATTAGGAATCTGAAATCCAATTGGAGGTTGAACAGGCCGTCCATAAACCCATGTCTGATGTCTCATCATTCAAACTACCAAACTGCCTTTTTGTTTCTTATGGGTATATATTTGCAGAATATATACCCTCAACCCAACCCAACTCTCTCCCCCATACCATACCTTCTTCAACCAACCAAACTAACCAACAATTCTCATTCTTAACAACATTATTCTGCAAATAATTATTATGCCCAAATGACGAGAATACCATTCACAGATTGCTAAATTTACTAAAAATGAATTTAAAACAAGGGTGTTTTTGTAAAATTATATATATATATGGAAAATGTTTTGAAACTTTAAAAGAGTTCTAATTTGTCTTCTCTCCCATTATGATTTGTGTTTTTTTTCTTTTTTCTTTTTTTCACACTGCCAAATATATAGAGCTTCATTTAAAACTTTATACTTAGAGCATCCGCATCAATATAGTCAAAATAACAAAAAGGTAAAATATAGCTAGTAAATCACAAAATTATTCCTCCATCAGGCTCAACAAATTTTTTGTAAATTAACTTTTTGTTAGATTTGCTACGGTGCCTCAACAACTGTTCATTAGCTACATGATTTTTTATTATATTTTTTGGAGCAAAACTAGGCCAAAATTTTTAAGCTAGTCGTCCACCCGGATGTGTTATACCCACGGTGGTATGTGTGTGTAAATTAAATGTGAAAATAAAATAAACAATTAATAAAATAACTCAGAAAATAATTATAAATTATTTTCCGAATTAAATGCTTACAGAATTTAAACGTCAAGGTATATATTGGACACAATCTTCTTAAAGTAGATTTCGCCCTCACTCCGATGTTTCGAGTTTTAACCGGCGTCTACTTCCCAGGATGCAACGACTACACCTTGATTTGACAACACTATAAAACCAAGTCTGGCGAACCAAAATATATTGTAACTCTTTCGTTTTCTTCCTAAAATAAAATACAGAATAATGTAGAGAGACACAGGAAAAAGATGACGAAATTCTGATGATCAAATTGATCTCAAGAATGCTGGAATTGAAGGCAAAACAGTGGCTGTTTATACTTGTTCGGACAGATTAAAGAGGCACCAACAGATTTGAATCTGTTTGAACAGATTCAGTTTCGGGTTGAACTCTTTGAACCAGTTCAGGAGGGTCTAACCTGTCAGGGCTTTGTTTGGGTGGAAGAAAAATTATTGAACCAATTTATTTTGATTTTTAAAATCGAAAATAAAAATAAATAAATAAAGTTCAAAAGTTTTTGGCCCAAAAAGATAAGTATTGGGCCAAAAAGCCCAACCCAACCTCACACCACGCACCCACGCCCAAGCCGAAGCCCAGCCCGACCGACTAGACGGACAACGGCTACGTGCACGTATGGTTTTAGTTTTGGGTCTAATGGGTCTAGCCCACTACACCCATAACCTCACCCTTCCACAAACTTGGGTACCCCTTGGGGCCCATACCAAGTATCCCAAGTTAAGGTATATATATCCAAACAATTCCTCAAGCCTTTCCAATGTGGGACAAACACATTTCACAAATGTGTTATAAACCTACCAAAATTCATTTCCACAAACCCGAAATGCGCGTTGAATTCTCATTCATCCGGAAATGGTTTTGAGCAACCAAATACATGATTTAATTCACTACGCGGCATTAAACACGAACGCAAGAAAAAACATTACAAAAACGTTTGGGTCCCACCTTAATTAACACTCAAAGTTAGCAAAAAATAAGGTTTACAAAGCCATTTTTCCAACAATCCCCCCATATGAATGGAATTCACGATAACAGACATGCAACAAGATGCAGACAAAAAAAGAATACATTAAGAAGATACACCACATCGAGATATGTAACTTTTGGCTTTAAACCTCCTCTAGTGAAAAGCCTATCGGACTTACTAGCTAACTAGTAGACAGCGATGCCTTGAACTGCTCAGCTGTTTGTGTAAGCCAAGACAATAGACTACACATAGTGTACCTGCAGACACAGTTTGGTTCTTACGGTTGTATTCATTTTGGCCCTAAACAACGCTTGGTAATTCATGAGTGCTCTAGAGAATTTAGTCTTCTTAATTCTCACAGAACCGGCCCAATTCACACTCATATAGGTGACTTCTTATTAAAAGTATCCTACTATACCCCACTTGAAAGTCCAAGTTATAAGAATCATTAAAAACAAAGCTTATCCTGCTAACACTACAGGTATCACTCTTCTTATCATAGAAATAGGTAAGAGTAAACCTCCTTAGTGATACGTGAAGTCATCCATAATTCGGTTGTCCATTTGGACCTAGATCTTGGAATCTCCAGTCAACTAAGTTGGGTTGCCATTATGGCGACTTTTAAGTAATAGGCTTTAATCTCATTCCTCTCGATAAATAGTACACTTGCTCTCTAGCTAGCCCTTTAGTCAATGGATCTGCAATATTCTCCTTTGACTTTACATATTCTATAGAAATTATTCCATGTAAGAGCAAATGCCTAATGGTATTATATCTACAACGAATGTGTCGAGACTTACCGTTATACATATAATTCTGTGCTCGTCTTATTACTGCTTCACTATCACAGTGTATGCATATAGCTGGCACATGTTTAGGCCATATTGGAATGTCTTCTAAGAAATTACGAAGCTATTCTGCTTCTTCTCCTGTTTTATCTAATACGATAAACTCAGATTCCATTGTCGACCTTGCTATGTATGTCTGCTTAGAAGATTTCTAAGAGACTGCAGCACTTCCCAGGGTAAAAACATATCCACTAGTGGATTTTGAGTCTTTAGTATCCGATATCCAATTTGCATCAATGTACCCCTCGAGTACTGCTGGATACTTAGTATAATGTAAACCATAATTTCGGGTATGTCTTAGATGCTTAAGTACCCTAATTATTGCTTTCCAATGATCAAACCCTCGATAACTTGTGTACCTACTCAATTTGCTAACGGCATAGGCTATATTTGGCCTTGTGCAATTCATTCAGTACATCAAGCTTCCGATTATCCGAGAGTACTCTAATTGTGATATGCTTGCACCTGTATTTTTTGACAAGTGAAGACTAATGTCAACAAGTGTTTTAGCAAGACGGTCGTCATGCTTTCCAAATTTCTCCAGAATCTTCTCAACATAATGAGACTGAGATAAAGCATATCATTCAGATGTTCTAGTAATTTTTATTCCTAGAATTACATCTGCTACTCCCAGATCTTTCATGTCAAACTCTCTATTCAACATTTTCTTTGTGGATTTAATCATGTTATTATTGCTTCCAATAATAAGCATGTCGTCCACATAGAGACAAACTATGACATAGCCTTTGTCAATGTTTTTAACATAGATACATTTGCCACATTCGTTTATCTTAAAACCATCCGAAAGCATAGCGTGATCAAATTTTTCATGCCATTGTTTCAGAGCTTATTTTAATCCATAAAGGGATTTGACAAGTTTACAAACCTTTTTCTCTTGGCCGGGAACTTTAAACCCTTCTGGTTGTTCTATATAGATTTCCTCATCTAACTTGCCATTCAAAAAGGTTGTTTTAACATCCATTTGATGTATTTCCAGATTATACAAAGCTGCAATCGCAATTAACATGCGAATAGATGTTATTCTTGTCATTGGTGAATAAGTGTCAAAATAATCAAGGCCTTCCTTCTACATGTATCCCTGAACAACAAGCCTAGCCTTGTATTTATCTATTGAACCATCTGCTTTTATTGTTCTCTTGAATATCCACTTATATCCAAGAGGTTTACATCTTGTTGGAAGATCCACCAGTTCCCAAGTATGATTTTGCAGTATTGATTCAATTTAACTATTCACAGCCTCTCTCCACAATGGAGCTTCAAGACTTAACATTGCTTCCTTGAAGTTTTGAGGCTCATTTTCTAACAGGTATGTCAGAAAATCTAGACCAAATGATTTAGATATCCTAGCCCTCTTGCTACGTCTAGGTTCATCTGTTTCATTATCGTTTTGGTCTTCACTGCTATCCGTAGCAGTATCAAAAGTTCTTTTATTTGAACTTCTCTCTTCAGTTTCCTTACAAGGAAAAATGTGTTCAAAAAATAATGCATTTCTTGACTCAATAATAGTGCTTACATGCATATCAGGATTTTCAGATTTATGAACTAAAAACCTATATGCACTACTGTTATTTGCATAGCCAATGAACACACAGTCAATGATTTTTGGTCCTATCTTAGTCGTTTTGGGACTAGAGACTACCACCTTAGCCAAACACCCCCACACTTTGAGGTAATTGTAGGTAGGTCGTCGACCTTTCTATAATTCATAAGGTATTTGATTATATTTCTTGTGGGGTACCCTATTAAGGATAAAGTTAGCAGACAAAATCGCCTCCCTCTACAAGTTCTGAGGTAGGCCTGAACTAATCAACATAGCATTCATCATCTCTTTAAGAGTTCGATTCTTTCTCTCAGCAACTCCATTTGACTGAGGAGAATAGGGTGCAGTGGTTTGGTGAATGATACCATGTTCATAACAAAATTCTTCAAATGGTGCATCATACTCACCACCTCTGTCACTCCTCACTATCTTAATAGTTTTGCCAAGTTGATTTTCAAACTCAAGTTATATTGCTTAAAAGTTTCTACGGCTTCATCTTTACTTCTCAATAAGTAAACATAACACTATCGAGTGCAATCATCAATAAAAGTAATAAAGTACTTCTTACCTCCTCTAGTTTGAACAAATTTTAAATCACAGATATCTGTGTGAATTAAACTTAGAGGTTCGGTACTTCGTTCAACTTTATTAAATGATGCCTTAGTGAGTTTTGCCTCAACACAAATCTCACATTTATTATTAGGATCAAATTTTAAGTTTGGTAAATATTCTAAAGCAACAAGTCTACGTAAAGAATTAAAATTAACATGTCCTAGTCTACCATGCCATAAAGAAGAAGACTCAGTAATATAAACAGAAGATGTATTCTTATTATTAAAAACCAAATTAGGTACAACAGTATTTACATTGAGCATAAAAAGCCCATCACTCATATAACATCACCCCACAAACATGCCATCCTTGGTGAGTACAACCTTGTCCTATTCAAAGACTAATTTAAACCCATTCTTAATTAACAATGACCCATAAATCAAATTCTTGCGAATTTCTGGCACATGGAGTACATTGTTAAGAGTGAGTGCTTTCCCCGAGGTCATTTTCAGCATGATCTTTCCTTTTCCTTCCACAGTTTGAAGTAGAAGAGTTTTCCATAAAAAGTTGTTCCCCACTTTTCATCACTTTGTAGGTTGTGAACATCTTTTTATCTGCACAGATGTAGTGGGTTGCTCCAGTATCCACCCACCGCTCCTTGGAATTGCCCACCAAATTTGCTTCAGAGACTACTACTGTAAGATTGATGTCTTTCACTCCATCGGAAAGATAAAAATCCTCAACTATGTTGGCTTGTGCTGGCTTTGAACTCCCTTCATCCTTGCGAACGTGACAATCTTTAGCGCGATGTCCATCTTTGCCGCACATAAAGCACTTGCCTTTGAACCTCTTGTTGAACCCGTTGTTGATCCCTTTACTTGTGGATCCTTGTTTGGGACTATTGCCATCATGCTTCCGCTTCTTGTTGTTGAACTTTGACCCTTGTCCAAGTTCCACAACATTGCCTTAGCCTGCATGACATGGTTTCCTGACTTCTTGTCGGAACCACGGTTGTCCTCCTCAATTCTGAATCGCACTATCAATTCCTCCAATTTCATCTCCTTGCGTTTATGCTTTAGATAATTCTTAAATTCTTTCCAAGATTGTCGCAATTTTTCAATGATTGCCGCAATTTGAAAAGATTCATTGAGAACCATCCCTTCCGCATGTATGTCATGGAGAATTAATTGGAGATCTTGAACTTGGCTAATAACCGTTTTGGAATCTATCATTTTAAAATCCAAAAAACGACCGACAACAAATTTCTTTGTACCGGTGTCCTCTGTTTTATACTTATGATCCAGAGATTCCCACAGTTCTTTAGTGGTGCTTTTGACACTATACACATTGTACAGTGTATTGTCCAACCCATTGAGGATATAATTCTGACACAAGAAATCACCATATTTCCATGCATCAACTGCGACAACCACATGCCGATCAGTTTCTCCCTCATTCAGTATCGGTGCTTTTTCATGAATGAAGCGAGCCAAATTCAATGTGGTAAGATAAAACATCATTTTTTGTTGCCATTTTTTAAAATCATTACCATTGAATTTTTTTGGCTTCTTCCCATGATTTACCGGTACTGCCAAAGTCATCACTGGCACAACAGGTATGGGGTTTTGAGTAATAACAGTCTCAGTACTGTTTATTTCAGTTGTCATAATTCTGACAAAAATAATAATGTACCAATCACAATTTTATACACAAAATATACAGAATAATATTTTGTAACAATAATTCTAATGATAAACAGTATATGACTACTATGTTATCAATGAAATTATGTAAACAGTATATTACTACTATTTAAGAAATTAAACAGTATATGACTACTATTTAATTTCCCGAAATAAAATATTCCTCTGTCTAACATAGAAATAAATAAAAAATAAAATCTACTTTAAGATTGTTATATCCACGGTGGTATGTGTGTATAAATTAAATGTGAAAATAAAATAAACAATAAATAAAATAACTCAAAAAATAATTATAAATTATTTTCCGAATTAAATACTTACAGAATTTAAACGTTGAGGCTTGTGTTGGACACAATCTCCTTAAAGTAGATTTCGCCCTCGCTCCGGTGCTTCGAGTTTTAACCGACGTGTACTTCCCAGGATGCAACGACTACACCTTGATTTTACAACACTATAAAACCAAGTCTAGCGAACCAAAATATGTTGTAACTCTTTCTTTTTCTTCCTAAAATAAAATACAGAATAATGCAGAGAGACACAGGAAAAACATGACAAAATTCTGACGATCAAATTGATCTCAAAAATGCTAGAATTAAAGGCTTTATATAGGCAAAACAGTGGCTGTTCCGAACAGGTATAAAACCTATTTGGACAGATTGAAGAGGCACCAACAGATTTGAATCTGTTTGAACAGATTCAGTCTTGGGTTGAACTCTTTGAACCAGTTTAGGAGGGTCTAACATGTCAGGGCTCTGTTTGGGTGGAAAAAAAATTATTGAACCAATTTATTTTGATTTTTAAAACCGAAAATAAAAATAAAAGTAAATAAATAAAGTTCAAAAGTTTTTGGCCCAAAAAGATAAGTATTGGGTCGGAAAGCCCAACCCAACCTCACACTATGCACCTGCGCCCAGGCCGAGCCCATCTGTGTGGTTTTAGTTTTGGGTCCAATGGGTCTAACCCACTACACCCATAACCTCACCCTTCCACAAACTTGGGTACCTCTTGGGGCCCATTTCAAGTATCCCAAGTTAAGGTATATATACCCAAACAATTCCTCAAGGCTTTCCAATGTGGGACAAGCGCATTTCACAAATGTGTTGTAAACCCATCAAAATTCATTTCCACAAACCCGAAATGTGCGTTGAATTCTCATTCATCCGGAAATGGTTTTGAGCAACAAAATATATGATTTAATTCACTACGCGGCATTAAACACGAACCCAAGGAAAAACATTACAAAAAACGTTTGGGTCTCACCTTAATTAATGCTCAAAATTAGCAAAAAGTAAGATTTACAAAGCCATTTTTCCAACAGGATGTCCCTCTGGATATCTCACTGGATGTCCCGTGTAGGGGTGTGCGCGGTGCGGGTCGGTGCGGTTTGAGAGAAAAATAGAAACCGTATGGCGGGTGGCGGATTGATAAAAGTGTCACTAGAATTTGTCATTTTCCTTATCAAAAACCGGCGGTTCGGTTGGCAAATAATGGTGGATTTGGCTTGGTGGTTCGGGCGGATTGGCGGTTTATAAAAAAATATAATTCAAATTACAAAACTTAAATCAAAGAGTAAAAAAAAGACGAGAGATACCGTGATATTAAGTATTTTGCGAAGTTTTCTTCTGATACAGCAAGTGTAGTAACAACATGATAATATCAACGGCTATGCCATCAGTTCATTACAAGTATCTGAGGAAATTACAATGATCAAATACAAGACATAAAATTAATATCATTTAGGGTTTAAAATATATTGAAAATATTTACTGTTGAAAAGTATTTAGATTGAAAAGTGATCCGATGCAAATTTGCAACATGGCCACAAAAAAAAAAAAAAAGATTGAAAAGTGAATTAGAATCCAACTTTATTTTGGATTACTGACACCTTGAATTCCCCTCGAGCAGTAATGTAATACTATATTCTAAGGTATAGAACAACAAGCAAACTTAAGTAAAAAAGAATTTTTAGAATTTTATAAAACATGATTTAATAGCGGTGTGGGTCGGTGCGGTTTGGAAGAAAAATAGAAACCGGCGGATTGATAAAAGTGTCACTAGAATTTGTCATTTTTCTTACCAAAAACCGGCGGTTCAATTGGCAAATAATAACGAATTTGCCTTGGCGGTGCGGCTCGGTGCGGTTTTGGCGGTTTCAGCAGTTTCGGCGGTATTATGCACACCCCTAGTCCCGTGAGTGCTTGACGGAAAATTTTTAGTTATTTATTTTTTTTACATTTTTGCATTTTTTAATAATTATTTGAATGACACCTCATTAATTTAATAAAATAATAAAGAATAACAAATACAATAAAAAATTAATATTTTAATAAGATTGAGTTAGAATAAAGAGTTTGATACAGTGAATACTAAAAAGGTAAGTAATTAAAATGATAAAAATAAATTTTGGATTATAATTTGACTTAAAATTTATTAAGACTGATGCTGCCGTGTATGTGGGTGTTTGGGAAGTGAGTTTTTATGTAGATTTTATGAGATATAGGTTTTTATGAGATAAAAAATTTTTAGTGTTTGGGAAGATAGTTGGGTTTTTATGTAGTTGGATGTGATGTTTGTGAGAGAAAAAGTGAAATGATTATGAGATTGGATGTGATATTTTGTTTGGATGTGTTTTTTTTTATTTTACAAAACTTTTGTCTTTTAGTGGAAAAAATGAGAAAAAAATTTGGGAACTAAGTTCCCAAACACCACCATATATATATATAGAAGTTGAGTCCAAGATGGGTTTGGTGGTTTGAAGTTTGAACCTTCTATCAGGGGAAGAAGCCACAGGCATGGGCCGGCGGAGGCCTAGTTCAAAGATCATCAATGGGAATCCTTTGTTGACTCTATACTGGGCCACAGGCATAGGCCGGCGGAGGCCTAATTCAAAGAACATCAATGGGAATCCTTCGTTGACTCTCTCTCTCTCTATGTATTTGCATAAGGTACATGAATGTATGCCATAAAATACGTACTGATACTGTCAACCTTTGGACTTGTATGGTCACCTAATTATTAGTAGTCACTCAAGACGGATAACAGTGTGAATCATATTGTGTTGTTGGTTATTCTTTTGTCGTATCATCTTCAACTTGTTTAGGAAGCGACTACGGGCTAAAATAATTATAAAAAAATAAAATATCATATTTAAATCATAATTATTTTATTTTTTTTACAAAAGTCAAAAAAATCTTATTTTAAACGAGACTTTTTAGTCTCAGATTAAAGTTAAAAAATCAAAAAATCAATCTACATCTCAAACGAGCTTATTTTAAAAAGTAAACTTATATATATATATATTAAATATATATACTAGAAGTTGACCCGTGCGATGCGCATGCTATTTTCTTTTTTAAAAAAAATATTTAATAGCACAATGTGTATTTTAAAAGAATAATTTTAATTTAATTTAAAATTTAAATATGGTTTTAATTATTTATTTTGATAATATTGGCGCTATTGTTCTATAAAATTATTACTTGAACACTTATATATATTAATTTTAATTAAATTATTTGTATATTTTGATAATTTTAGTTATATCATATTATAAAAGTGTCATTATCATATAATAATTTTGTATGATATATATTAAATTATAAAATAATAAAATAAATACTCAATATTAAAAATAATAATAAAATGAGAAGAAGAATTAATAATATAAAATTAAAAGTAATTTAACTATTTAATTTTCTTTTATATTCATTTGGAAAATAAAAATATGCAGAAATAGAAATTATATAAAATTTATTAAAACAATTAAATATAAATATGTTATATTTGGATTATCATATAATGATTTTATATGACATATATGTATATATATTATATTAAATTATTAAATTATAAAATAAACACTCTTAATTAAATTAAAATATCAACTATATAAAAGAAATTCAACAACTAGTTAAGAAAAAATCACATAACAACATCTAAACCAAAAAAAAAAAAAACCCAAACAATAGATACATCTTAGTGTGTAAAGTGATTAATCATTTGTAATATGATGTCAAAAAATAAAAGAACTTACTATTCAACAATTAAAAAAATAACTCAACTAATAAATCTAAACTTTAGAGGTTCCTCGAGAGTATAATGTTGTATAAGTTTTTCCTCCTGTGAGTTGTGATTATATAAAATAATATAAGAAAGTAAATATAATTTCATATATAGAATCACTATAAAATTTAAATAACAAATCCATAATATAGAATTGGTATTAGATATACATGAGAGAGAGAGAGAGAGAGAGAGAGAGAGAGAGAGAGAGAGAGAGAGAGGGGGGGGCAATTTAGGATTAAAAAAAAAGCCTAATATCCTTGAAAGATTTAAGAAGAAAAAAGTGAAATGCAAAATTGGTATTTGATTTGTGGATTATTTCAATTTACCATGAAAAGTATATAAAAGAAATATTTGTCAAATAAAGTTCATATAGAATAGGTAAAGTTAATATAATTTAGATTAAGTTTGAGTTTGTGTGACCCGTGCAATATACCTGTTTTTTTTTTTAAATATTTAATGGCAATGTGTGTTATAAAAAAATAATTTTAAATTTAATTTTAATTTAAAATTA
This sequence comes from Camellia granthamiana, assembly GCA_036172215.1. Taxonomy (NCBI): domain Eukaryota; kingdom Viridiplantae; phylum Streptophyta; class Magnoliopsida; order Ericales; family Theaceae; genus Camellia; species Camellia granthamiana. Next base: position 1,459,045 of record JAXFYN010000031.1, on the reverse strand, counting down.
AAATTAAAATTAAAGTATGATTTTAATTATTTATTTTGATAATATTAGCACTATCGTTCTATAAAATTGTTACTTGATTACTTATATATATTAATTTTAGTTAAATTATTTTTGTATTTGGATAATTTTAGTCCTGTCGTATTAATATAAAAGTGTAATTATCATATAATAATTTTGTATGATATATATTAAATTATATAATAGTAAAATAAATACTCATTTTAATATTAAAAATAACAGTTAAATTAGAATAAGAATTAGTAACATAAAATTAAAAGTAATTCTAACTATTTAATTTTCTTTTATATTCATTTGAAAAATAAAAGTATGTAGAAATGGAAATAATATAAAATTTATTTTTAAAAAAAATCAATATAAATATGTTGTAGTTGAATTATTATATAATGATTATATATATATATTAAATTATAAGATTGTAAAATAAACACTCTTAATTAAATTAAAATATCAACTATATAAAAAAATTCAATAATGATTAATCAAGAAAGAATCACCTTACAACATCTAAACCCAGAAAGAAAAAATAATGAAAACATTCAAACAATAGATACATCTCAGTATATGAAGTAATTAATCATCTATCATATGATGTCAAAATATAAAAGAATTTGCTATTCAACAATTGAAAAAGTAACTCAAGTAGTAAATCTAAATTTTAAAGAAAAGTATCATTATTGTGCATATTTTTTCTCCTGTGAATTGTGATTATATAAAATAATATATGAAAAGAAGTATAATTTCATATATAGAATCACCATAAAATTTAAACGACAAAATCCATAATACAAAATAATATATAATTGGTATTGGGTATAAAATAATGCACGAGAAAATAAGAAGAAAAAAAGAAAAAGAAAAAAGGTAATTTAACATTAAAAAAATCCCTTGAAAAAATTAAAAAAAAAAACATGAACGCAAGATTGGTATTGGCCCTGTTTGGTGCAGCTTAAAAGCTGCTTATTTCAGTTTTCAGCTTAATTTAAGCTACTTTGATGTGTTTGATTTAGCTTATAGTTTATAGCTTATAGCTTTTTGGAAGTCAGAAATCAGCTTATTCTTTGAGTGGGGCAAGAGCTTAATTTATAAGTCAGAAATCAGCTTATATTCATAGTTATAAGCTATAAGCTGTTTAGGCATAAGTTATAAGTACTTTCCCACAGCTCTACCAAACAGGGCTATTGAGTTTGTAGATTATCTCAATTTATTTACCATGAAAAATATATGAAAAAGAAATATTTGCCAAATAGAATCCATATAAAATATGTAAAATTAGTATAATTTAAATTAGGTTTGGATTTATGTAGAACTCTATATGTAATTAAGAAAATATATAATAACGTGGCTTTCTTAGAAAGAAAAAAAAAAAAAAAAGTAAGCCCTTTATAATGTAGTACCTAAATATGAGAAATCACTACTTTTAATAATATATATATATATAATATATGATATGATATATCATTTTTTAGTTATTATATCAACTCTAATTCCACCTATTTAATATTGACACTAATCCAATCTGCTATAAATATGTTTATCCGACCATAATACATATGACATATTTAATATTGACACAACTCCAACTTGTTAATCCGAACATAATATGAATAACATCTTGTTTAATAGATAATAAAGGTTTGGGCAAATTACGTCATTAGTATTTATATTTTGATTCTTATATCATTTTGATCCCTGTAATTCTAATTGATTCAATTTTGACTCTAAATTTATGATTTTGTTTCAATTTGATATAATTGATTACAATTGCTAGCATTTTTTTTAAAGACAAAAATAAGCAACATATATCATGCTTTTAGGGACAAAATTATAAACTTATTCAATTCATTGAGTTAATCTCAACCAACTCAATGATACTGTTTTGTCAAAAACTCTAATACCTTTATCAATTTGACCAAATTGACACAAAATTTAAAATTAATGGTCAAAATTGAGTTAATTGAAAATATAGAGATTAAAATGACTCAAATAACAAAATGTAGAGACTGCATAATTTGCCTTGTAGGTTTATAAGAGAGACTTTGGGAAGAAAGAACTCCCAAAGATTATTTTCCAGAAAGTAAAAGAAAAAAGAGGGGAGAGAGGAGGGAGGTGGCTGGAGGGAGACCGGAACCCCCCTCCCCCTCTCAAGCGGCACACTCCCTGAAAAAATCCTAAGAGAGAAAAACTTAGAGAGAGAGAAAGAACAAGATCAATGGAGATCTGATTTTAGTACTTGACATGTTTATTTTTGTGTTCTTTAAGTTGTGTCTCGCTTTTGAGTTTGTGTCGAGACTAGGCAATCATAACAAATTCAAATCCTCTACAAAACTATTTAACATAAAATATTTATAAAAATAACAAATTTTCAATCCATCTGATAGATTCTCATCTTTTACCTAATTAAGAAAATCATAATCGAAAGAGTCAAATCTTTTTCATGTAAAACTTGCTTAATTTAAATCGGAAAAAAATTATGCGGCTAAGATGTGAGAGTGAAGTTTTTTTAGCAACGGTTCTTTTTATTTATTACAAATGAATATATAAACCAAATAAATTAAAGAAACAGCAAAAGAGGCACATTAGGGAGGCAAATATTTATGGGTGGGAGGGAAGGTTATCCGGAAAATGTTTGGTAGCTCAAAAATTTGTGGCTAAATGGCTCAAATCTGTCAAAACGATGTCGTTTTACATTCAAAACGACGTCGTTTTAAGTGATTTGAGCCATTTGAGCCACAAAATTTTGAGCTACCTCGCATTGTTGAAGGTCATCTTGATTGATCCCCTTTTGTGCAATATCAGTGCCAAGACATACATATTTCATGGTACTATTTTGGGAATATTAAATTAATTTTGAGTTAATTATATTAAAATGGGTAAATTATACCAATGGCCTCAATAATTTAGAGTTTGTGTCACTTTGTGTCTAACTTTTTAATTATAATACATTTGATTCTAAATTTTGAATCTCATTTTAAATAAGGACAATTGAAAACATTGTTACTCAATTTCAAGTGCAAAGTCACCAATTTGATAAAATATAAACTAATTTGATAAAAATAAATGTCAAAAAAATATTTTTAAATTTTTAAAAATTATTTCTACTTATCAAAGATAAAATTATATAAAAATGATAAATCTTTTACATTTTTATTTATTTTTTAATTTTTTTACTAAATTAATTTTTAGTATGTGTTTGAATAATGATCATGTGAGGGGTGGTTGTTTTTGTTGATATTTTTAAATGGTTATCATGTAATAGATGATTGTATTTGTTGTTAACAGATATTTTTGGATAGTTATCATGTAATACATGGTTATTAGGCTTTTAATGTATAATCGATATTTTAATATACGAAATGTTTTTAGTTTTGGATTTTTTGATTTAATGGATTAGTTTAATAATGATATCAAAATTGTGGCCATGTTTGACTTTTGAAAAAATAAAAACTAATTTAACGAAAATAAATATAAAAAAAATTATTTTTAAATTTTATTTCTACCCTCTCAAAAGATAAAATTATATAAAAATGATGTGTTTTTAATTATTTTTTCACCAATTTAATTTTTAGTTTTTAAACAGATTCTGAAAACCAAACCAAACCAAACATAACTTTATAAAGAAAAACATTTCAATATTATTTATTAAAAAAAAGAGCATTATATTCAAACAACATATAAGTTAACTAAGATAAAATGAGTTATATGACAACTTTGCCCTTCAAATGGAGTAATAATGTTTTCAATTGTCCTTATTTGAAATAAGATTCAAAATTTAGAGTCAAATATATCACATTTAAAAGGCTAAGGATCAAAATGACACAAATTCTAAATTATAGGGACGGTTAGTGTAATTCGTCCTATTAAAATCCTCTCAACTATTAATAACTATTGGTTTAGTTCCTCATCCATGAATTTCTACATTTGGAACCCTTCAACAATAAAAATACATCACTTCAACCCTCTCCAGATTGAGGTATTTGTATGATTTTTAGAAATTACGAATCAAAATGTATAAGTTCATAGGTAAAAGGATAAACTAATGTTTACTAGTACAATTGAGGGCACATAAAAAATGTTTTTGTTTTTTTTTTTCCAGTATTTGGTTGACATTTGAAATAAAAACATTTTATTGCCTAAAAGAGAAATTTTATTTAAATAAAGTGTTATTTATCACTTTTTATTGAGCTAAAATATTTGTTTGAAAGGGATAAATATGTTGAAAAAATAGTGAATGAGAGTCAACTTTGTAAAAATTGACTTCCGAAATTTTTAAAAGTAAGTAATTTTTCAGAAAAAAATGCCAAAATATTTTTACTTGCTTTTTATTCAATCAAGCAATGAAAAATAAATAAAATATGTTCAACAAAAATATTTTACATCAAAACAGACGGAGCCTAAGTTACTTGTATTAGGCTAGAAAGAGTAAATTATTAAATTTGAGAACGATAATAGTTCATTTCAGTTCAAATTGTTTTCCCTCTTCCATAAAATAAAAAAAAAGAATACGTTTTCTTTTCCTTCTTTTTTTATTTTTTATTTTTTTTTATGTGTATTGTATATTTTTCATGCATTTAACTTTGAAACTTTGAATTTACATAAGAATTACAGCAATAAGAGTCGAATCTAGTCATAATTATGCTTGCCGAAAGAAATACCACATTGTCACGACCCCAAACCGCCCCTAGTAGTTTGGTGCCATGATGGCCAGTAATCTGAGATTACCGAAGGCCAACTTACAAAAATCACACACAATCAGAGTATACATATGGGGCTAACAAGAGCGGAAGCAATAATTTAACATACAAATGGTCCATAAGAGCTGTGCATAAGTCAAATGAAATGGCATACATCTTAATTATAGCTTTACAACTTGAATACAATACAAGCAAAATACATATTACATCCTTGACAAAAGGCTTCACAGCCGACATAAACAAGCACAAGGCAAGGGACAAATTCTTCAAGGTGCCGACGTCCTCAACGCCGACCTAACATGCATTCAAAACCTCGGCTACAAAATAAACATCTCGGCGAAGCCGACTTCTGCTTGAAACCTACATATATATAGAGAGGGTGAGTATTGAATACTCAGTGAATGGTACAGGTAATAAAGGGTTTACATGAATGATTCCCGAGGTTCTAGTCAAAACAATGCATATATCATATCTTGGTCAAAACATGTTCTCGGCATAACTGTACAAAGCATACTTGGCAAAGCTTATATCAAAGCATGTACTTAGCATAACTTATAACAAAACATATACTTAGCATGACTTGCAACAAAACAGGTACTTGGCAAAGCTTGTATCAAAACATGTACTTGGGGTCATAACATTCCAAACAAAACATATCAAAGCTTGTACTTCAATCTTGGTCTTTCAAATCATATGTGCTACTAACGTTTAAAGTCCCCTAGCACGTACGGACTTGTGCCACCAATGCTTAAAGTCCCTTGGCACGTACGGACTCCAAAAGGTTGTGCTACTAATGCTTTAAGTCCCCTAGCACGTACGGACTTGTGCCACCAATGCTTAAAGTCCCTTGGCACGTACGGACTCCAAAAGGTTGTGCTACTAATGCTTTAAGTCCCCTAGCACGTACGGACTTGTGCCACCAATGCTTAAAGTCCCTTGGCACGTACGGACTCCAAAAGGTTGTGCTACTAATGCTTTAAGTCCCCTAGCACGTACGGACTTCAAAACAATTCACTTGTAGGCCGGGTTATTGGGCTTAGGTCCCCATCACCACGGTCCCCAAAACAAAGCGGATACTTGTTGCATGAAACTTATACTTGATATACAAAATAGGGGTAATCATTCGTGCTTAACAAATACTTTTCAAAACAGAGCAAGCAAAGCTTATCAAAACATTTACAACATAGCTTTATTAGAAATACCACTCACCTAACACTTGGGACGTCGGGATCAAGGCAAAGAACCAAGTCCTACAAACACATGGCAAACTCTACTAAACATACTTCTCCAAACAAATCATACATGCATGCAAATGATCTCGGGAAAACATGCTGGAAGTCAAAACACTGTTTTACATGTCAAGGAGACATGCTGGCACCAACCAGGTTAATGCCGAGGTCCCACACCTCCTAGCCGAGGTGTGTCTATCAAGAAAGGCTCCGGCATGCTGCTGCATTGCCGAGGTTTCATGCAAGACAAACTAATGTGCAAGTGATCATGCAAGGTAGGCCAAGGTGAGATACGATGCTTGGCCTAAGTGTGAAGCCTAGGTGAGAGTGATCTCGGCGACTACACTTCGGGAAATGAAGTTTGGAAAATCTGGGTTGAAGATCATGAAGAACATGAACATGAACATGAAAAACATGAATGCCAAAATCATCATTTCCTTTATTCAAAACTGGGTTTTCGTGCTATGAGTTCGAAAACATTGACCTGGGTACCCGTGCTTGCAAATCATGTGAAAACAAACACAAAAACACATATCTTGGCATGAGCTTTCGGATCAAAACATGACTTTTCTTGAAGAACACTTGAATATCATTTTCCTCCTTCTGAAACCGAACTTCAAAACGATGCATGGCTTTCAAAACATATTCAATCATGCAATGCAATATCATAAACATAAAGAACAATGTGAGTAGATCAAGAATCTAACCTTAGAACACGAATCTAACGGTCGGATCTCTAGGAATCAAGCTTGGAAGATCTACTCTCTCTCTAGAACTCCTCTTCCTCTTCTAGAGCTTCTCTCTCTTATTCGAAAACAAGAACACAACAAATGATAGCTTTCTATCTCTGCCTGCTGATTTAACACTCAGCTCGGCCACGTGGCAGCGGCGGATTGGTTCTCCTCAAAAAGGTGATAGATTGACAAGACAAGGTTCTGACAAAGCGTATCTAACAAGCTTCACAGCAGACACTCCGGCAAGTGATGACATCGGCAAAGGCAAGACATCGGCGATCAAAGAGTAATGACTTCGGCTAAGGACAAGACTTCGGCACTAAGGTAACAATGATCTCAGCTAGGTAGGACAACACTTGACTAAGCTGTGCCACACCTCGGCCTAGATGTGCCCACACCCTCGGTCTAGGTCATACCACTCCCGGACAAGATCACTTCGGAACAAAGATAACATCTCGGCCCAAATAATACACATCTCGGCCTTGGTGATAAACACCTCGGCCCAGATGATAATCATCTCGGCCAATATGCCAGGACAAAGGTGGAGGTCAAACAAAGGGGTTCCAGAATAGCTACAGGCTTAGGATGACCTCGGCTTGGAACTGATCTAGGCTTAACACAACCTAGGCATAGCAATACAAGGGAGGAAACAAGGCATACATATACACTTAGGCAAATCAAACATGTACAAAACAAGGCACAACTCATGGGAGCAAATCTTAACACAACAAATCATATAAATGCATGTAAGTATGTCTAAGGCATGAAATGTGGGGTCCTTACATCCTTCCCCCCTTAAAGAAGTTTTGGTCCCCAAACTTAACTTACCATGTACACAACAACAACTTCGGATTTCTGGTTCTCATCTCTTCTTATCTTTCCTAGCCCTTGCCTTGGGACAATCCTTAACACGGTGACCCATCTCCCCCGCATTCAAAACATGCTCCAGTTGCCCAATGACAAACTCCAAAAATGTTGCTTCCCACAAGTTGCACACTTCGGCCTGGCGTCGCCTTCCGGATTCGCCTTGTTGGGACGATCCTCCTCTGTCTTTTCCTCGGCATCATCCAGGTCTGCTCCCTCTTCGCGATTGTCATAAGTCGGCCTCTTCTTCTGATTGTTATGGGCTTGCTTCTTCTTCTGACTTTCTCCGAACTCTAAATTCTGTTCAGGTTGGCTTCTGCCAGAATGGCTTTATCCAACACTCCAGCATACGTCGGCATATTGTGCAGGTTAACCCGGTCTTGTATTGGTCCACGAAGCCCACTCTCAAACTTTCTAGCCTTCATATATTCATCGTTGATCATGTGGGGTGCAAACCTCGCCAATTCAGTAAAAGCACGGTCATATTCTGCCACTGTCCGGTTGCCTTGCATCAAAATCTGAAATTCGGTAGCCTTCTGGTTTCAAACACTTAGGGGGGAAGTGTTTTGTTGTAGAACAATTCTAAAAATCTGGCCCAAGTCAAATCTGGGTTACTTTCTCGAGTCATCATCCACCATCTTCGTGCGTCATCTTCCAATGTAAATGCTGCCAAGGGACACCTTCTGAGTGTCGGTACTTGGGAAAAAACCTCAAACAACTTTTTCCATCTCAAGAACCCATGCTTCTGCCTTCATCTGCTCTATACCTCCTTGGAACTTCGGCGGTTTCATCTTCTTAAATTCTTTGATCAAGGTCAATGTATCATCCCCATACAAAAGCTGGTTGTGGAGGCACTTGTTGCACTGGAGGAGGTGCAGGCGGATCTGCACGATTCGGCCATCAGTCTGCTCGGCCTGAGCAGAGGTACCAATGTTCTGTTGCCTTGCTTGCCTTAACTCACCGACCAAACCTTCAACAATCCTTTCTAGTCTGCCCAACCTGTCTTCGGACTGATCTCGGCGAACTGGGGGTCTACCTCTTCTCATGGTGCTAAATGTATGCAAATTGTGGCTCTTAAAATAAAATAAACAAATAAACATGTATGCAAGTGAGTATGATCATGCCGATGTAACAAATGCTGATGCCGAGATGATGCACACCTTGTCAAATAGCAAGCGACATGATGCAATCCTAATATCAAGTCTAAGGGAAATTCCTATGCTCTTTAGGACTCAAAGTCGTGTGAACAACGTACTATAAGGAACTTGTGCTCTGATACCATTCTGTCACGACCCCAAACCGCCCCTAGTAGTTTGGTGCCATGATGGCCAGTAATCTGAGATTACCGAGAGGCCAACTTACAAAAAATCACACACAATCAGAGTATACATATGGGGCTAACAAGAGCGGAAGCAATAATTTAACATACAAATGGTCCATAAGAGCTGTGCATAAGTCAAATGAAATGGCATACATCTTAATTATAGCTTTACAACTTGAATACAATACAAGCAAAAATACATATTACATCCTTGACAAAAGGCTTCACAGCCGGACATAAACAAGCACAAGGCAAGGGACAAATTCTTCAAGGTGCCGACGTCCTCAAACGCCGACCTAACATGCATTCAAAACCTCGGCTACAAAATAAACATCTCGGCGAAGCCGACTTCTGCTTGAAACCTACATATATATAGAGAGGGTGAGTATTGAATACTCAGTGAATGGTACAGGTAATAAAGGGTTTACATGAATGATTCCCGAGGTTCTAGTCAAAACAATGCATATATCATATCTTGGTCAAAACATGTTCTCGGCATAACTGTACAAAGCATACTTGGCAAAGCTTATATCAAAGCATGTACTTAGCATAACTTATAACAAAACATATACTTAGCATGACTTGCAACAAAACAGGTACTTGGCAAAGCTTGTATCAAAACATGTACTTGGGGTCATAACATTCCAAACAAAACATATCAAAGCTTGTACTTCAATCTTGGTCTTTCAAATCATATGTGCTACTAACGTTTAAAGTCCCCTAGCACGTACGGACTTGTGCCACCAATGCTTAAAGTCCCTTGGCACGTACGGACTCCAAAAGATTGTGCTACTAATGCTTTAAGTCCCCTAGCACGTACGGACTTGTGCCACCAATGCTTAAAGTCCCTTGGCACGTACGGACTCCAAAAGGTTGTGCTACTAATGCTTTAAGTCCCCTAGCACGTACGGACTTCAAAACAATTCACTTGTAGGCCGGGTTATTGGGCTTAGGTCCCCATCACCACGGTCCCCAAAACAAAGCGGATACTTGTTGCATGAAACTTATACTTGATATACAAAATAGGGGTAATCATTCGTGCTTAACAAATACTTTTCAAAACAGAGCAAGCAAAGCTTATCAAAACATTTACAACATAGCTTTATTAGAAATACCACTCACCTAACACTTGGGACGTCGGGATCAAGGCAAAGAACCAAGTCCTACAAACACATGGCAAACTCTACTAAACATACTTCTCCAAACAAATCATACATGCATGCAAATGATCTCGGGAAAACATGCTGGAAGTCAAAACACTGTTTTACATGTCAAGGAGACATGCTGGCACCAACCAGGTTAATGCCGAGGTCCCACACCTCCTGGCCGAGGTGTGTCTATCAAGGCTCCGGCATGCTGCTGCATGCCGAGGTTCATGCAAGACAAACTAATGTGCAAGTGATCATGCAAGGTAGGCCAAGGTGAGATACGATGCTTGGCCTAAGTGTGAAGCCTAGGTGAGAGTGATCTCGGCGACTACACTTCGGGAAATGAAGTCTAGAAAATCTGGGTTGAAGATCATGAAGAACATGAACATGAACATGAAAAACATGAATGCCAAAATCATCATTTCCTTTATTCAAAACTGGGTTTTCGTGCTATGAGTTCGAAAACATTGACCTGGGTACCCGTGCTTGCAAATCATGTGAAAACAAACACAAAAACACATATCTTGGCATGAGCTTTCGGATCAAAACATGACTTTTCTTGAAGAACACTTGAATATCATTTTCCTCCTTCTGAAACCGAACTTCAAAACGATGCATGGCTTTCAAAACATATTCAATCATGCAATGCAATATCATAAACATAAAGAACAATGTGAGTAGATCAAGAATCTAACCTTAGAACACGAATCTAACGGTCGGATCTCTAGGAATCAAGCTTGGAAGATCTACTCTCTCTCTAGAACTCCTCTTCCTCTTCTAGAGCTTCTCTCTCTTATTCGAAAACAAGAACACAACAAATGATAGCTTTCTCTCTCTGCCTGCTGATTTAACACTCAGCTCGGCCACGTGGCAGCGGCGGATTGGTTCTCCTCAAAAAGGTGATAGATTGACAAGACAAGGTTCTGACAAAGCGTATCTAACAAGCTTCACAGCAGACACTCCGGCAAGTGATGACATCGGCAAAGGCAAGACATCGGCGATCAAAGAGTAATGACTTCGGCTAAGGACAAGACTTCGGCACTAAGGTAACAATGATCTCAGCTAGGTAGGACAACACTTGACTAAGCTGTGCCACACCTCGGCCTAGATGTGCCACACCTCGGTCTAGGTCATACCACTCCCGGACAAGATCACTTCGGAACAAAGATAACATCTCGGCCCAGATAATACACATCTCGGCCTTGGTGATAAACACCTCGGCCCAGATGATAATCATCTCGGCCAATATGCCAGGACAAAGGTGGAGGTCAAACAAAGGGGTTCCAGAATAGCTACAGGCTTAGGATGACCTCGGCTTGGAACTGATCTAGGCTTAACACAACCTAGGCATAGCAATACAAGGGAGGAACAAGGCATACATATACACTTAGGCAAATCAAACATGTACAAAACAAGGCACAACTCATGGGAGCAAATCTTAACACAACAAATCATATAAATGCATGTAAGTATGTCTAAGGCATGAAATGTGGGTCCTTACACACATCCTCCAAGCTAACCTTAGCCTTGAATTCACACCTTAGTTGGGCTCAATCTGGATCCTCTGCCGCGTTCGCCTGCGGCCGTTCCTGCCGTGCTCCAGAACAACGTCATTTTGGAGCAAGTTTTTTTTTAAAAATAAAAAAATAAAAAAAATAAAAAATAAAAAAATTGAAGGCAAGAACCAGAACCAGAGAAGAGAGAGGGGAAGAAGAAAGAAGAGAAGGCAGAGGAAGAAGAGAAGGCATCCCATCCTTTCATCCACACCGCCACCATCTCCCCTCCATCGCCGCCGTAACCCACCATCGCCACCCCCATAGCCACGAGCCCCATTCTCTCTCTCTCTCTCTCTCTCTCTCTCTCTCTCTCTCTCTCTCTCTCGATCTTCATGGCCAGAAACTATCTCGATATTTTCTCCTTTTTTCTTTGCCGCCGACATATCTGTTCAATACAAACAACTTGACATTTCACACTACAATAGTTGGATGGCACTTTCCTTACTTTTTGTCATAATCACAACCACTTATTATATTATAGACTTTACAAACCAAAAAAAAGAGAAAAATAAAATGATTGAAACAGTCATTTATTAGATTAGATCATCTCTGCTTTGATTCCTCACTCTCAACGATTTCTTCAAATCAAATAAATTAAAAACTCAATTTTTAACTCTCTCTCTCTCTCTCTCTCTCTCTCTCTCTCTCTCTCTCTCTCACATCTTCTATATATATATAAATCCAGGTCAAATCAGAGTAGGGTAGAGATGAGAGACGCCGCCATGGACGGAGGAGGCGATAGTCGATTCAATGGCGGTCGTGGCAGTGGCGTTCAGATCCACCACAGCCGGAAGCTTCCCGATTTCCTGCAGAGTGTGAATCTCAAGTAAAAACTAGGTTATCACTTCTTGCCTTCTTTCTTCCTCTGCCTTCTCTTCTTTTTTCTTCCCCTCTCTCTTCTCTGGTTCTGGTTCTGGTTCTGGTTCTGGTTCTTGCCTTCAATTTTTTTTTTTTTTTGAAAACTTGCCCCAAAACGACGTTGTTTTGGGGCACCGCAGGAACGGCCGCAGGAGAACGCGCCAGAGGATCTGGATTCAGTTGGGCTAGGTTCAATAAAAAGAAGAGGACAATGCAAAAAGTGAAAGCTTCCTTCACTGTCAAGGTGGGCATCGCGTGTTGGCCCGCCCAATCCGTTCGATTCGGTTCCATTTTTTAAGATTTGGAAAGATTATTTTAGTTCATAAGATGGAGTTGGGTCAGCATTTTTGACCCGATATATTAATAGGTTAGGCTTTGTGACTTATACTTTCAATCCTACCCAACTTGCTGTTAAATTAGTTAATCAATTATAATATATTAAAAAATATATTTTTTATTGGGATTTAAATTTTATCTTTGCTAATTTTATTGAAACTCACATTTGTGATTATGTTTGATTAAATTTATTTAAGAAATCTTTTAATTTATACATAAAATCTTTTAATTTATAATGTTGTTAGTATATTTATTTAAGAAATATAATGTGTGATTGAATTTAATTATAAAATGTTTTAAAATAAAATTTAACATGTGACTCGATGGGTGGACTGGAGATTTATAATTACTTTTTAGCACGGGTTTAGATAAATGTAGAGACCCAAGATTAGGGCCGGATCAGATTTGAACAGATACAAAACTTCTTATTGGGGGTGTTTGAGATTAAAATCTACAAAAAGACAAAATAGGTTAAAATAGTCAATAAGACAAAATATCACATCAAACCCATAATCATTTCATTTTTTCTCTCACAAATATCACATTCAACTACAAAAAAATTCAATCATCTTCCCAAACACACAAATTTTAACCTTTTAAAATAGTCAAAAATTAAAATAACATGCTAAAATAACAACTTCTCAAACACCCACATTATATGATACCGACCTAACCCGATGAGTGCCCACCCGTACTGTCAAGGCCATCACCATCATCATGAATTTGTGATTGTTACTCAACAACGCACCTTGATTACAGCCCACAAATCTACGAGCAAAGAAGACGGCTCAGTACGAGTGATGCTGCTGCTGCTGTACAATAATACCATTATAATAGTGTTGGGTACACTAGTGCTCCAATGTCTTCTATTTCTAGGTGCATGTATTTTATCAACTTAGCATGGGGTGGGGGACACTGACATGGATGGTGATATACATAAATATATGGTGATGAAGTGGTCCAAAACATAGACTTTCACCCATTGTTTTTGGTCACCGGAATCGTGTTCGTTTGGGCCTATTTCAAGAACTTAAGAATTACCGATATAGATACGGGATACGAGTATGATACAATACGAATATAATAATATGACAAAATTTAAAAAATTAGAATAGGAGTAAGGTGGGGATGCATTCATAAAAAGTATTATTTTCATAATTTTTAGTAATGTAGCATACATAAAAATAAAATTTCAACAATTTTTAGTATTGTAGCATACATAGAAATAAAACTTAAAGTAAAAGACAACTTGATAAAAAAAAGAAAGATTCCTATAAAACTAACAGTCTTCAAGGTCAATAGCTTCAATTTGTTCCCCTTCATCAGTGAATATCACAGCTTCCATATTTGGTTCATCACGAGAAAGACTTGCAATTTCAAGTAAGCATGCACCCTTCAATGAATCAAAAGCATCTCCATCAACATCTCATAACTTGGTTTCTCCTTCAATCTACTGTTCGACTTCTGCTTGATAGGAGACGAAGATTGTTGTGCACAAAAACCAAATCTTCAGCACGTTGTGGTGTCATTTTGTTTCTTTTCATGGCGTGAATAAAAGAGTAGGTGCTCCAATTCCTTTCATGGCATGATGAGGAACATGGCTGGCCAAGTAATTTTAATGCTAAAGATTGAAGTATAGGAGCAAGAGACCCATGTGTAAACCACCAAATAAGTAGATCTAATACTCCTCTATCAATCTTTGAGTCAAAATCTCCTGAAAACTTGGCATATTCCACATTTACAACCCTTCTCTCCTATAAATTTGGAAGTATTTCTTGAAGCACTTGTTTCTCATACTTGAAATTTCTTCATCCCTATGAAGAGGGACACAAGTGGGATTTTCATTAAGCCATGTTGAACTATAATACCTAGAATACAACATTAGAAAGTTTCAAAATTAAATTATGTTATTCATATTAAAAGACAAATGTCAACAAAGAAATCTAATTAGTAAGAGTATGAATTAAGTTATTACCTCGGATTCAAAGAATGTGCAAGGCAATGAAGAGAAGTGTTACTTTTGGCCCACTTCTCAACTAGTATATTGTGCACAACGGAATAAAAGATTGATTCCTCGTGATCTAGCTTCCTTTCATGCCTAAAGATGCTTGCCTTCACATTTTCAATAGTGTCCCACATTTCATATACTAAGTGAATGCATGGTTTGTCAATGTCACAAAACCTAAACATCTCATAGATAGGCAACGTAAAAGACAAAATGTAATCAATCTTATCCCACCACACATCATTCAATAATTTTTCCTTCACAAATGTTGCTTCCTCAACATCGTCTTCTTTGTAAGAAACCCATTGGTCACTAATAACCATTGATCGGAGGCCACGCTTTATAAGTTTAAACCTTTTGAGCATGAAAATGGCAGATGCAAAACATATGTCCACAATAGCAAGCAACTTCAAGGGTACGAATTTATTGAAAATATCTAACCGCATGGAATGGTTCATGATGAAGTTTTTGATAAACATCACATCATTAACACAAAGTGTGATTCATTGACATTCATCATAAACAAAAGCAGTACCCCCTATTTCATTTGGAGCACAAATATTCTTAAAAGTAAGATTCAGTGTGTGAACTACATATGGTGTCCAAAAGATATTCGAGTACTTACTTTTAATAAGTAAACCAGCTGCACTACACACGGGAGCATTATCTGTAATAACTTGAATAACATTCTGATATCCAACTTCTTCAATTGCTTGACTAATTAAGTTGGAAATAAAAAACTTGTCTTTGTGCTCACCTTTACAATTGACAGCTTTCAAGAACACTGCCCCAGCTTCTGATGCTCCCATAAAATTAATAAAGGGCCTTCTTTGAGAATCAGTCCATCTATCTAAAACAACACTCAACCCTTTTTCCTTCCATGATGCTCTAGTTGGCTTCAATCTCTTTACATTAGCCCTTTTTTTTTGAAGCAATGTAGTCCTCAACAAGTTATAACCAGGTGGTACATAACCAGGAATTGGATTGTTGGTAACAAATTGAAAAGCACTAACATAATATGGGTTCCTTGATAAATGAAATGGTAACCCCGCTGAATAAAACATGCGAGCAATCTTAGAATGCAATTGTTCCCGAATAACTGGGTTGAATGCCTTTTCTAGAGCAGAAGTTCCAGTAGCCTTTCTTTTCCTTGGCTCATACCCCTCCATCCTAAATCCTCCAGTATCTAAAGGCCCTGAACCTGTTGAAGTAGATTGGCAAGTGAAAGGTGGTAAAAGAACTTTTTTAGACATAGCCATCTTTAACCTCTTCTCGGCTTCTTCAATTTTCCTTTGCATTTTGGCAAGGTGTTGCGGAGTCACTTTGGGGCACACTCTAATCCCATTGCCAGAAAGTTTTAACAAATGTGCCTTGACCCTAAAGTATGACCCCTTGTACTCATTTTGACAGTAATTGCATTTAAACTTAGTATTACCACCTCTTTCTCCCATTTTTTCTAGTTTCGTAACATAACACCAAAGAGGAGCATGATCATCTTCTTCCACTGGTGTACCACTTGTTGAACCTAAACTTTCCGTACCTGAACTCATTTCCTAAAATTTATAAATTTGGTAAACAAATAAAACAAAACATTAATGTAGTTATCTTTTGGCATGAACATCAAAAAAAAAAAAAAAAAATTCATCAATTCAATTAAATTTTAGCAATTTCAACAATATAGCATCACCCGTAACAATCATAATGCAATTCAAATTAAGGGGGAAAAAAATTTACAAAGTTCATTTATTTATTAATAAGTTTATTTATTTATTTATTTATTTATTTGCTTATAAGAAATTAATTTATAGTGTATAGTTGCAATTGTAACAACCATAATTTATTTAATTATAACTTTTTAGGACATTTTTTATATTTTTTGCACCAAAAAAAAATGTGACAATTTATTTAGCCAAATAGGTTCAACTTTTTTCATAACCAAACATATTTACAACTTATTTTAATTCTTTTAAACTAATAATCAAAAAAATTATAAATATAAAAGCTAATATATATATATATGATATCAAATGGGGCCAAAACAGGTTACAGAGTATACTAATAAAAAAAGAAAACAAAAAAAAAATTGTGTCCAGAGAGATAAAAGGGAGAACGAGAGATGACAGAGGGAGAGAGAGAGAGAGAGAGAGAGAGAGAGAGAGAGAGAAAGTGAGTGAGATCGAGCGAGATCTGTCCATCCAGACTAGAGAGATCGAGCGAAAGGGAGAGGGAGAGGGAGAGAGAGAGAGAGTGTGTGTGAGATCGAGTGAGAGGGAGAGAGAGAGAGGGAGCGAAAGAGAGAGAGAGGGACGAACCTAATCGACGATCTGTAGTTCACGAACCTGATCGATGACTCCTTGCTGGTTCGTTGATAGAGACGAATCATCCTCCTCTCCTCCTTTACTGCTGCTGTTCGCGACCTAGGTAGGGTTTGGTTCAATGATTTTTTTTGTTTTATTTTACCTTACTTTTGTTATTTATAGTTTGAACCCCATTATAAGTTTTTAAAATTATTTTTTGCCCCACCGTATTCCGAAAGTATCTCGACCGTATCCCTGAAGTATCCTCGCGTATCCCAAACGTATTCGAAAATCAAAAAAAAATTTTAAAAAAATAGGATACTTCTTTGCCGTATCTGATACGTATCACGCCGTATCGGGCGCATATCCATATCCGATACGTATCCGACACGCGTACAGGGGCCATTTCAGAGCATCCGTGCTTCATAGTCAAGAACAAAAATTTGGGAATCAAATAATACCTTCTAATCACATAAACATAATCCAAGCAAATAAAAAAAATTAACAAAAATCGAACCTGAATTGGATATATGGAGAACATACTGACCAATTAAGCTATCTGACACGAGTTATAGACTTTTTCATCATCATATACAACAACATACAAATGTTATAATGTCACTATTTATGATTGGTTTTATAGTTTAATTATGTGTCAGTAAACTTAATGTTTGAACATAAACCTATTGCACTCATGGAAATGGGACTGGCTTTCATGAAATCATAGTGGAAATGAGGGATGTAAGAAGTATATGTTATCAATTAGACTAAATTGACACAATTTAAAAAATTAAATAGAAAATTTCGTAAAATTAAAATTATAAAGACCAAATTGATATAAAAGATAAATTACAAAGATCACAAGTATAATTTATCCAATTATTTCTTACCATTAAAATGACTTTATTCATCTATACTATTAATAAAGGGAACACCTTAGTTTGTGTTCTAAAGCTATCCTTCACTTTAATCCCAAGTATATCCTTCACTTTAATGCCAAGGGTCAATTTTGTTATTTAAAAGAAAAAACACCAGTAGACAAATAATGGGCATTAAACTTGAATTATGGACAAATAATATAATAAAAAAAACTATTATTATTTAAATCGAACACAATATATATATATATTGAGAGGGAGGTTTACGACCTAATATTGGGCCGAGCTAGTATAGGCCAGAGACAAGTCCTTGCTCAGTCAGACGTTGGGTGCACACTGGACTGAGGACTGAGTCCGGTCAAGTTAGAACAACTTTGGATTGGCAGTCCGGAGGAGATGTGCGCTCGATAAAGTTGGATGGGATTAGTCCTCTCAACGTCAGGATCGATCGAGCTCCTAATCGGTCACAATTAAGGAGCTCGGTTGAACCACGGTGTGGAATTGTCAAGGAAATCAGACAAGTAGTGCGGTTAAGAGGTGATGGCGTGGTGTCGCGCTAAGGGTAGCTCGGTGGGCAGGACTACGCGGCGCCACGAGATTGCAAGAAGGAGATTCTGCTGTCCGTACGCGTCAATACCGTTTGGCGATTTCGTTAGGTGGTGTTTAGCTGTATTAGCGCTGACACGTAGAAAAACATGAGAGGAGAGCAGGTCCACGCGTCCCGAGGGACATGGGCGCAGAAGCGCGCGCAGAAACTAGATAAACGATGTTGCACCTCCATACGCAGGTCTAGAACATCTTCTTATCAGAGCTTATCTACCACTTTGTCTCCTTTCTTTTTTCTCTCTCTCTCTGAATGTGCTAACTTGACCGTCGGAGGGGTTTTCTAGCAGCACACCGTCAGGTAGCTCACCGTTGTGTTCTCAAGTTAATCGGAGCAAAGTAAAGCTTGGACACGAGGAGTATGGATAACATCGGATAGTTAGCCCTCGTACAATTGGCGCCTTCTGTGGAAACCACTTCGACAAACAAAACCTTGTCCTCCAAGCTCTTCCGATCATCTTCCATGGTGAACAACGATGACATTCCATTGTCTGCCATCAATAGCATCACACCGCAGTCTATTCGGAGAAGAGATGGTCTTCCCGCCATCCCTACCATGGCTGGCCTGGAACCTCTCTAAAGGTCTCCTCAGAGATGCACGAGACAAGCGCGCAAGGAGCACTGACCACTCGCAGAGTCCCGACGAACACCGACGGTGAAGAGAATCGCACGCTCAGCGCCTAGAGCATAAGCTAAGAGACCAAGACACCATCATTCGAAGGATAACGGTGGAGATAGAGGCACTGAAGCGGCAGGTCAAATGGAAAGGTGTTGCTGGAGTGGGTAACCACAGTAAGCGCACCCAACCCTGTCGCTCAGGCAACCAAAACTAGTGGCGGACGCCCTTCTTCTCTATCACCAGAAGTTATAGGGTTGGTGACTCTGACCTGCTAGCAGAGAAGTCTTACGCGCGAGATAGCGGTTACCGTCCCTCATGTCCCTCGACGACGTTGAGATATTCCTACTCCGCCCGTTCGGAGGACCTGAGGGACGTCTTGGAAGAACGAGCGCGCCAGCGGGAGGCGCAAAGGGTGCCAGCGTTGCAGCGGTTATCCCACGGAGGTCACACCAGTGAGGAAGTCGTAATGTCGCCACCACGCCCAGCTATACGTGTCTCTTTGAGCAGAGACTTGGCAAGGCTGAGTGCCACCCCCTTCTCCCTCGAGATAAAGACCACACAGCTCCCTACGATCTTTCACCAGCCTAAGTTTACGCTCTACGACGAAAAAATCGATCCATACATGCACGTGAGCCACTTTCGGTAGGTTATGGCTGGATACAGGCGAAACGACGCTCTTATGTGCCTCATTTTCCCGTCAAGTTTGGGTGAGTTGGGCCTGAAATGGTTCGAAAGGCTGCCAAAGGAAAGTATCGAAATGTGGTAGCAGTTGGCGGAGGCATTCGTGACCTGATTCAAAACCAACACCAAAATGCTAAAAGAAGTCGACCACCTTCTGAGCATCAAGATAGAGCCAAGCGACTCTCTCAAAGCATGCAATGCCAAATATTAGGAAACCTTCAACGAAATCCTTGATTGCCCAATCACCCAATACAAGCGCAGTCTTCCGGTCAGATATAGACTGAGGGACTCGCTCACCATGAACCAACAAGCGACCATGGAGCTACTGACGCAACGCATCAACGAGTACATCCGAGTAAAGGATGATGCTACCGCGGCCACCACGAAGGCGAATCCAGTGGCAACGGACAAAAGGGTGGCTGGAAAGGTTCACGCGGTCAGACATGAGGCAAACCGTCCGAGTAACCGTGAAAAAGAGTCAGACTGCGGTGCAGACCGTAACAACCAGGGTAAGGGTTGTTCGCAACGACCAAGCTGATTACCCTCGTGACAATGCAAAAGATAGGAAGGGAAAGTTGAACGTCCGAACCGACATCACCACGGTTTTCAAAATCCCAATCTGCCGCATCCTTAACAAAATTCACGACGAGATGTACATCCGGTTTCGAACTAAGTTGGGCGACGCACAGAGGGGCTTCAATCCGCAGTATCGCTGTACCTTTCATGGTGAGCGAGGGCACTGTACCAAGGACTGTTTGCTTCTGAAACAACATTTGATGGAGTTGATGGTCGCTGGCCACTTAGACCGATACATTAATGGAGGCATCAAGGCCGGGCCCCACGCTCCAGCTGAGCCAAACGGTCTGGCCGTCCTAGAAGCACCCCCCCAAGGCATGGTCAATGTGATTCATGGTATTATCGAGCCAGCACGGGTATACAAGCTCCGGGGGATGATAAAAAAAGTAGAGCATATGAGGGAAGTCCTGTCAGTCCAGCCCACAGTCAAAAAGAACAAAACTGAGGTAAAAGATGTGCTCAACTTTTCAAGTCGAGATCTTGGACGAATTCAAACGCCATACAATAACGTGCTGGTGGTCATATTTCGTGTCAGGGAATTTGACATAAGACGCATTCTGATTGACCAGGGCAGCTCAGTCAAAATAATGTACTACGACGCCTTCAAGCAACTCAGGCTAAGTGATAAAGACTTGGCCCCCGCAACCTTGCCATTGGTCGGCTTCAATTCACAACCAGAGTGGCCCATGGGAAAGATCATCTTACCGGTCAAAGCCGGGTCCATAGTCAAGCAAGTGGAGTTCTGGGTGTTGAAGGTGCCTTCTACATGCAATCTGATCTTGGGCAGATGATGGCTTCACGCCATGCAAGCTATGGCTTCGACTTACCATCAAGTCATGAGGTTCCCCTTTGCTACGGGGATGATTGAAGAAATTTGGGGCAATCAAGTCATGGCCAGGCAGTGTTTTATGGCCATAAATGGGAGTCGAGCTGCCAAAGGCTTTGTGCAAATGATTGAAGGACCGGAAGATCAAAGTGTCTTAGATGATGTGGGTACCAGGGCCGAAGAAAAGGCTGTTGAAGACTTGGTGGAGGTAAGGATCAACGAGAATAATCCTGAAAAGTTCTTTTTGTTGGGATCCAGCCTGACCGCTCAAGAACGGTTGGAAATGGTTGAGTTTTTTGTGGCGAATATCGAAGTGTTTACATGGACACCTTACGACATTCCTGACGTCGATCCAAACTTTATTTGCTACCAACTCAATGTTTTTCCGGATGCCCGGCCCGTCATTCAAAGAACGCGAAGATCAACGCTTCATCACGCCGAGGTAGTTGTAGAAAAGGTCAAAAACTTCCTTGAAGTGAGGGCAATCCAGGAAGTCCACTACCCTCGGTGGGTTTCCAACACAGTCGTGGTGCCAAAGAAGAGTGGGAAATAGCGAGTTTATGTTAACTACAAGGCGGTCAACCGTGCCTGCCCCAAAGATAGTTTCCTCTTGCCCAAAATCGACCAACTGGTAGACCTTACAGCCAATCACAACCGACTCAGTTTCTTGGACGCTTACCGCTGTTATCATCAAATCGCCATACATGAGCCTGACCGGGAGGTTACCTCTTTCACCATGCCAAAAGGTTGTTCTGCTACCGGGTTATGCCCTTCAGGTTAAAGAATGCCGGGGCAACCTTTCAAAGGATGGTCACGAAGATGTTCGTTTCCTTACTTAGTCGCATGATGGAGGCCTATATCAACGACATGGTTGTGAAAAGCAAATGCGCGGTCAACCACTTAGCCGACTTGGCAGAGATGTTCAATATTCTCAAACAACACAAGTTGCGTTTCAATGCGTCGAAGTGTGCCTTTGGCGTAGGGTCGGGGAAATTCTTGGGCTTTCTAGTCACCAACCATGGCATCGAGGCAGATCCCTCCCAAATCAAGGCCATACAAGAATTGACACAGCCTAACTCAACAAAGGATGTACAACATTTTGCCGGGATGGCAACCGCACTTGACCGATTTATAAGCCGGTCATCAGATCGTTGTCACCCTTTCTTTCGAGCCTTAAAGTTCAATTTTTCCTGGGATGAAGAATGCGACAGAGCCTTAGCCGAGCTAAAAGCATATCTATCCTCCGCTCCGCTGTTGGTTATGTCGAAACAAGGTGAGAAACTTTATCTTTACCTGGTCATTTCTTACCATACTATGAACGCAGTGCTTGTTCAGGCAGAAGGCATCCAACATCTACCAATCTTCTACATAAGCAAAACTTTTTCCCGGCGGAGTTAAATACTTGTCACTGGAGAAACTCGCCTTGGCACTAATTATGGCCTCAAGGAAATTGGCACATTACTTTCATGCTCACACAATCTTGGTACTGACTGAGTTCCCCTTCAAAGCCTTGTTTGAGCGGGCAGACTTTTCTGGCTGAATCCTGAAGTGGGCAGTCAAGTTAGGGCAATTCAACGTCAAGTTTCAACCCCGAACCGCCATTAAAGCCCAAGCACTGACCGACTTCGTTGCGAAATTCTCGCCTGAAATTCATCCAGTTTGCCCGGTGGATCTTACCGACGTAACTAGACTGCAGGGGGTAGGCACGATGGAAATTGCACAGCCTCCACCCAATCGAACGTTGAAGGCGACACGGAAGTTGCACACCCATCCACAGACCCATGCGCCGTCGGATTTGGGAATAATAGGACAACCTGTTGGATCCAACGCCGCATCACCAAGGGGGGATGAAGGCATGTTTGTTGCAATTGTCAACGGCATGCTTGCCGCGGAAGTAGCTGAGCAGCCGAGCAACTCTGATCGCACTGAATCTTCAAACGTCCCAAGACCCGCAGAATGTTGGAAGCTTTTCATCGACGAAATGTGAAAACTTTTTATTGATGGCGCCTCAAATAGGTATGGAGCCAGGTTGGGAGTCGTCTTAATCTCCCCAGACAAACTGACCATTGAACATTCCATCATGCTAGGATTTCCTGCGTTAAACACGAGGCTGAGTACTAAGCACTGCTAGCCGGATTGAAAAGCATACTCCAAATGCAAGCATCCAAGCTAATGGTCTACAGTGACTCCTAACTCGTTATAAACCAAGTATCTAGGGAATACGAAGCCAAAGATGACAGAATGGCCAAATACCAAACTTTGGTAAAATAGCAAATCAAGAAATTCAAAGCCATAAGAGTCCAACAAATTAGCCAAGAAGATAACGGCCGGGTAGATGAGTTGGCCAGTTTAGCTTCCATGGCCCACAAATCAACCCCCAATCCTCTCCTGATTGAATTCCTCCCAAGACCAGCATTGAAGACTCAAAGCAGACGAAAGTTCTTTGCCCCAAGCTAGGTCCTTCTCGAATGGACCCTATCATCCTTTTCCTTAAAGAAATGATCCTGCTGACCGACAAAAAAGAGGCACACAAAATCCAGGTGAAATCTAAGCGGTTCGGTGAGAGATCTTTAGCCTACCGTGCTATTTCGCAAGGATATTGGTGGCCGCGCATACATGCAGATGCACAGAAATATGTGAGAAAATGCGAGAAGTGCTAGAAGTTCGCCCACCAAATTCATCAGCCAGCCAAAAAGCTCCTTCCTTTCACAAGTCCTTGGTCCTTCGCAATGTGGGGGCTTGACATAGTGGGACCACTCACAACTGCGCGGGCAACGACAAACTACTTCACTAAGTGGGTCAAAGCCCAGCCCTTGGCAACAATTAAAGAAAATGATATGAAGAAGTTCATCTGGTAGAACGTGATAACGCGGATTGGAGTCCCTAAGGCTTTGATCTCTGATAATGGCACCTAATTTGATGGATGGTCGTTCAGAGGATTTTGTGAGAAACTAAAGATAGAATTTTATAATTCCACATCGGCCTACCCTCAATCCAACGGCAAGCCGAATTCTTAAACAAGACCATTCTAGATGGACTGAAGAAAAGGTTAGAGAAAGCCAAAGGAAAGTGGGCCAAGGAACTTCCAAATGTCCTCTGGGCGTACCAAACAACACCAAGACGCTCAACCGGAAAAACGCCTTTCGCCTTGGCATATGGCATAGAGGCAGTCATCCCATTGGAGATCAGTATGCCTACCATCTACAACGACAATTTTGAACTCGACTTAAATGCCGAAGCCATTGCTCTAGAATTGGACCTTGTAGAAGAACGCCGAGAAAATGCGCTGATCCATGTCGCAGCATATCAACAAGAATTATCCAAAAAGTATAACAAAACAAGTTCACCCCAAACCGTTCAAGGTCGGGGATTGGGTCTTAAGAAAGGTGATGGGGAACACTTTTATGCCAGGCGAAGGGAAGCTAGGGGCAAACTAGGAAGGGCCTTACAAGATAACCGGTCAGCCGGGCAAAGGGGCATACCATCTAGAAGGCTTACACGGCAAAGCTATACCCTGGCTATGGAACGCAGCCAATCTGAAGTTGTATTATTTTTAGTTTTAATCTTTGATGTAATTTTTTGTAAGCGACAAGCATTCTCCTCCATTTACCAATGTAATTCTTTCAGTCAACATGTGAATTCATGAAAGTTGTATGTAATGGAAATGAATTACTATACATAGAAAATTTTTGTGGTTAATGGATTGCAATGAACAAAGGGCAACTGTCTCCCAGCCGAGGTGATTTTACCCGGTTGAAAAAGTTGATGAATTATTCAACTCAAAGCTTTTAAGCCAAGATAAATTTGCTCAGCCATTAGAGTTAATTAATTGTTCAACTCTAGGCTTTAAGCCAAGGTGATTCTACCCGGCTCAGAGAGTTGATGAATTGTTCAACTCAAAGCTTTTAGCTGAGATGATTTTGCTCGGCCATTAGAGTTGATGAATTGTTCAACTCTGAGCTTTTAGCCGAGATGATTTTGCTCGGCCATTAGAGTTGATGAATTGTTCAAATCTAGGCTTTAAGCCGAGTGATTTTTCCCGGCTCAGAGAGTTGATGACTTGTTCAACTCAAAGCTTTTAGCCGAGATGATTTTGCTCGTCCATTAGAATTGATGAATTATTCAACTCCAAGCTTTTAGCTGATATGATTTTACTTAGCCATTAGAGTTGATGAACTATTCAACTCTAAGTTTTTAGTCGAGATGATTCTGCTCGGCCATTAGAGTTGATGAATTGTTCAACTCTAGAGTTGATAAATTGTTCAACCCTAGGCGTTTAGCCGAGGAATTTTGCCCGGCTAACACTTAGTGAACTGTTTTTCCTGGCCAAGAATTTTGATGTTTTGTTCCTCTTTTATCATGATCGAGATGCTTTGCCCGGTCAAATCAATGGATACTTTGTCCAGTACGTATTGCGCGGTTGCAAGGAAGAAACATAACATACATGGCAAGAATACAAGAGAAGTTGAAAAAAATTTCATTGATTAAGATTATAAGTACAAGAGTTGGGGCAAGCAGCCCGACTATAAAAGGTTCGAAATAAAAACAAGAAAATGCAAAGCTAAACCATGGGAACGGAGAGAGATCTGCAAAGGTGTGACACCCCGTATTTTTTGAAGTATTAGTATTTAGTGAGTGGTATTGATGGTTTATTATGATAATTTAATGATGAGATTTTTAGGATTTTTAGATAAGAATCTAATTTTAAATGATTTATTTATATTTATCACACCTCTTTATTATCTATCATATTATTGTTTATTGTTATTTAAATAGTAAATCCAATGTTCTTGCCATTCATCACGTGGAGAAGCAAAAAGAAAAAAAAAAATACAAACAAGACAAAACTGTGGGCTGTTAACCCACAGTACCCCCAAACCCACCCTTCAATCCTTTCACCTTTTCATTTCTTTTAAATTTTTTTTAATCTTCTTTCATTGTTCCTTTCCTCTATAAATCAGCACAAAGTGAGGGGTTCCTCACATTCCCTTCTTCTTTCTCATTCATTCTTTCCATCGGCTCTCCCCTCTCATAAATTATATAGAGTAAAAATATTAAGTTTAGATATGAGAGTTAGTAATTTTGCAAGAGATTCAAAATTATTTTCAAAATAAAATTAATTATTTTGAGGTAAATTCGGGTTGTATACAATATGCTTTATTTAAATCTCTTTGCTAAGAGTTCTCTTATTTTAAATTATCCTCAATTTGTAATCTACTTGATTATGGTGGTAAAATCATTTGTCGTCGAATCGTTGATATTCTGATTATTTGGTAAAATTCTCTACAAATATTTCTGTATTAAAATGGTGATTTGTCTGACTGAATGACATGGAAATACTTCCGTACATGGATCGAGTGAATCTTATTAATTGTTTACACCAATATGCCTGGATAAGCGTGGAGCTTGGGTGAGGTAGGTAGTGAATAAATGAATTTATTCACTGGTCATGTACTGAGTAGGACTGGGTATTTGGTCTAGATAAATTATGGTTGCATTGTTGTGCAATTTGGTAAATTGCTTGATTATCATATCGTTGATTTAGTGTCTTAAATTGTTGGGTTCCTGCTAATTTATTCTGTATCCGAGCCTTGTATTCCTGTCGTATTGTATACTTCCCGAATTAATTTATTTTTCAGGTGCGAAGCAGATTTTAGTAGAGCTCAAAATTGAGATTAGAAAGATTATTAATACAGAGATTTGGGATCCACCACTGTAATTATTTAATTTGGAGATAGTTATAATATTGTTTATTTTGGAGGTAATTAGAATATTTGGAGGATATTGTACCATTTGGAGACGATTTTGTAATTATTATTTTTGGGAGCAAAACTTGTATTTTTTTGGGGCTATTTAGTGTATTTTAACGACCCGGGAGTGGGGCGTCACAAAAGGCATCTCCAACCCCGGCGCCGGTCTCTTCTAGGCCAACCACGGTAGTCGCCTCACCGCACTCTTTTTGGCCGATCTCATTCTGAACCCCTTCTTGCTCAGCCTCAACCTCGGCTTCATCCTCAACGTCCTCTTGCAACGAGTTGAAGACGTTGTTCGCGTAAGGCACCATATAGACCGACTGAAAGGAACGGGAGGAGAGGTAAACACCTCGGTTTCAGATCCTTGGCCGAGCTTCTCACAGGCAGCCTTCCAACCAGACTTGAAGAAAATGTCCTTAATGGCTTCGACCTGTTTAGTATAGCTCTTTTCAGCCTCCTTGAAGCCAAGATTGTTGGCCTCATCCATATCATTTTTCCTAGCCTCCTTTAATGCTTTTAGCTTGGCATGGAGAGAATCTCTTTCCTGCTCGGCAGTACCAAGCTGGCCGAGCAGTCTGGTGTTATCTGCGTTGGCCATCTCTAGTGAGGATTTGGACCGCCCCAACTCGGTCTCTAGATGTTTGGCCAGGTTAGAGACGTCGGTTACCTTCTGTCAAAGTCTATGAATCCGGTCCATAACAAGGTGTTGTTTCTGGATGGCCTGCAGGAGAGCAGAGAAAAATTAGTTCAAATAAGAAACCAACCATGGTAACACTTTGAAAAATTTACCAAATTCGTACCCTGGTCATAGATTTGACCGTAGACTTCACCAGGCAGGTGTTAGGCACATGGTCGCTGCCGGTTATGTCGCTCGGCAAAAGTAGTACCTTCGACATATCGTAGGCCAGGAGGTGCTCTTTGTCTCCCTTAATCGAAGCATTGACCGGGATATCCTTACCCTAATGTTTCAACTCTAGCCTCCATGCGGGTGTTGGCTCAGAGCCCTCCGCCGGCTGGTCGGTGCTCAACTCGGCTATGAGCTCGGCCATTAGATTAACAGAGCAAGGCCTTTTTTTAGCTCGGCAACTTTCTTTGCTGGCTTGTTCTGCGACGGTCGAGGCCAAGGCAATCACGGTCCCAGATGTTTAATCAGTAGTAGAGGCAGGAGGGGGATGCTCGATACCTTGGTGGATGTGGCGGTGATAAGATTCTTAATTTGGCTCTGTTTGGCCATTTCCTACTCCTCGATTAACTAGATTAATGGCACGTTCGGAGGTATTGGATCTGGTGGTGGAGATGATGCTCACAAGAAGTCAATAATCCTTCTTTTGCGAGAAGTTGAGTACCAGTAGCTCGACACGTAACTGAGAAGATCGTAACAATCTCGATGACAGTACTTCAACACAGCTCTGATTACATCCTCGTTTGGGTTGAAGTAATTCGCTTGCATGACTTCAATAGCTGCAAGAAGAAAGCGATCAATACAGAATAGTAAAGGAAAGTAAATTGACCGGTTAGAGAGCACAGCTTACATGTTGAACCAAAATTCTTACTGATGTATCAACCGAGCACGTTAGCTGTCTCATAATTCCCTAACACCCAAAAGAAGTCATCGTCGTGCATGTCTTTATCCGGTGTGCCGTTTACTAGCTTCTCTTTGCCCGACCTTATTTTAAAATAATAATTAAACCCATCGTCTATACAGCCGAGGGTATATTAGCGCAAGATCTCAGCCAAGCCTAGGTTCAAGCCAAGCCGATGATTCAGCTTGGCAACGCCATTTATTATTCTGTATGTGTTCGTCGAAACCTGAGTCGGTGCTAGCCCAGTACGCCTTAGGAACTCACAGATTAAGGGCTACACAGGGAAGCGAAGACGTCCCTCGATAATTGACAACACGGTGAAGGGGCACTGATCCAGTCTACCCTAAGGAGAAATATCTTTTGCACCGAGCTCAAAATGGACATCATTAGGGACACCGTACTCCTCGCAAAACGCGGCCAGTGCGCCCTGCGCCCGACATGTTAACGAAGAAGCGGTAGCGCCCCATGGGAGGCCGGCTTGTTTCAGCATGGCAGTGTTAGGCTGGCAAAGTTTTGCACGGTGGCTACTCGGTCTTTGAGAGCCCTTGTGTTGGTGTGCCTAGACCCCTAGGAGTCTGCAGTTAAAAATCAAGAATAAGTGGTAGCGTGGTCGCGCATATGAGCCTGATTTTAGCTCGGTCACATCGAGCGCTATTGGTAGCTCGGCCTATTTGGTGAGCTCGGTCGTGCGAGCAGGCTAGATATTAGCCCGGTCACACGACCCGAGTATTGAGTACCTCAATTTTCTGCCCTTACTCCACGAATAACTAGTTTGTCTGGTTAACTAATTCTTTCATATCAAAAAGATGTTTCGAACTTGGCCAAGCCCAGAACAACACCTATTCATCACAGAAGATGATGAACGGTGGGAAACTAGGGGCACGTAAGCTTTTGGATGTTAAAAACAATGCCAAAAACCTAACCCTATTCTATTCGTGGTATTATTTGGGTGTTTTTGCCTTCCTCAGTGAGTGAATGTGAGAGTTGCAGTTTGAAAATACTGGAAAAACACAAAAAACAGTGCAAAACTTACCAAATTGAAGGTGCAGACGACGTTCCAGTCGACATAAGACGTTCCGGGGGCAACGGTGGCAGAAAGCTAGTAAAACGGATGCTTTGATAGAGATGACGAACACAGAAAATGGGGCTTAGGTGCTCAGAATCAACAAATTGCCGCTGGAGAAGATGATGAACAGTAGATTTAGGGGACTGAAGAGGTGTATCGACGTATACAAAATGAGAAGGGGAGCCAAAAATTTGAATTCAAAGAGACGGCGCGGGACAGCTGGGTTGGCTATAAGAAGCCAATGAACAAAGGACACGTGTCTGTGATAAGACCGGTGTCAAACTTGAAAAGACAGGCTAAAAAGTTGAAGCGCCGACCAAGCAAGTCATGGGGCCGAGTGTGAAATTCAGCACGACGGATGATTTGAGGTGGATAACAGAGCAAATGAGTGACCTCAGAAGGAGAAGGTAATCCTGGTCACACTGGCGCGGACGGAATTAAGGGGCAATTGAAAGGGAGGTTTACAACTTAATATTGGGCCGAGCTGGTTTGGGCCAAAGGCAAGTCCTTGCTCGGTCAGATGTTGGGTGCACACTAGACCGAGGACTCAATCTGATCAAGTTGGAATAACTTTGGATTGCCAGTTCGAAGGAGATGTGCACTCTATAGAGTTGGACGGGATTAGTCCTCTCAACGTCAAGATCGATCGAGCTCCTGCTCGGTCACAACTAAGAAGCTCAGTCGAACCACGGTGTGGAATTATCAAGGAAATCGGACAAGTAGTGCGGTCGAGAGGTGATGGCGTGGTGCCGCACTAAGGGTAGCTTGGTGGGGAGGACTACGTGGCGCCACGAGACTATAGGAAAGAGATTCTGCTGTCCGTACGCGTCAATACGGTTTGGCAGTTTCGTTAGGTGGTGTTTAGCTGTATTAGCGCTGACACGTGGAGAAACGTAAGAGGAGAGCAGGTCTAGGCATTCCGAGGGGAATGGGCACAGAAGCGCGCGCAGAAACTATATAAACGATGATGCGCCTCCATACTCAGGTTTGGAACATCTTCTGATCAGAGCATACCTACCACTTTGTCTCCTCTCTTTTCTCTCTCTCTGAGTGTGCTAACTTGACCGTCGAAGGGATTTTGCGGCAGCACACCGCCGGATAACTCACCGTCATTATGTTCTCAGGTTAATCAGAGCGAAGTAAAGCTTGGACACGAGGAGTACGAATAACATCGGATAGTTGGCCCCCGTACATATATATATATATAATATTTTATTTTATTTAAATTATACACGTATTACGTGTGTCAACCGCTAATATTTTATAAAGGAAAATAGATGTAGTTTCCAAACCTTCCACTCACATTGCATTGTGTTAGAAACAATATCTATCTCAACTGATTAAGATAGGCAAAGATATAAACAGTTGGGAGCAGCTTGCCTCTAGTCCTTAATCGGACTAGATGGTGCTATTCGGCCAATGAGGGCCTACCACGAGTCTTTTTTTATAATCCGAACCGTTGATATGTAGAACTCATCAAGTACTATATGCCTGTAAAAAATTACGTTAATCAGATATCAATAGTTATGTGATCAAATCAGTTTTGTATAATAATAAATAAAAAAAAATAGATGGTGAACAAATTAACGGTTGAAAAAAAACTGATAAGATGAGATAGCTATCGATATTCTATCAACGTGATTTTTTATAGGTATATAGTACTCAACGATACACATTGAACGGTTCGGATTCTCAAAATGGGACCCGTGGTGGGCCCCCACGGGCCGAATAACACCGTCCAATCCGATTAAGAACTGGAGGCAAGCTGCACCCTAAACAGTTTTATCCCTCTATTGATCTATAAATATTATTGTATCATTTAATCATTTGAATGAGTGAAAATTAGTACTATTAACTTGTTTGGTTTGAATTTTCTGAATTTACTTTTTGAAAAATTAAAACTTTTTATTTTTCATATTTTTTTTATTTTCATTGAATTTTTTTAATATTTCAAGCAATTTTTTAAATTTTTAGATACACCTAACATAAATATACTTAAAAAGTATAATATTTATGAAAAAAAATATTTAAAAAATTCACTAAATATCAAAAATACAAAAAAAAAATGAAAATTCAATACATTTTTCGTATTCTTATGTATTTATTGATTTTTTTTAAATATTTTATTTTTTGGATACATCAAAATAAGGTGCCATCTAAAAAAATTTAAAAAAAATCGCTTAAAATTTTAAAAATATTCACTAAAAACAAAAAATATATATAAAAAAAATAAAAAATTCAATTTTCAAAAAATTAAAGCCAAACAGAATGACATTCTCTTATAGATCATTATTCTCGAACCATATTAACATTCTCTTATAAACCATTATTCTCGAACCATCTAAACATTTGTGTCTATTGTTGTTTCAATTTATATTTACTTTTATTTGTCTACATGGTATCAAAGAATGTAGGCCGATCGGACCTGTTAGTCCGAATTCTTCTGCAATCCTCTACTTACCTTTTTATCCCAAAAATTGCCCATCAACCCTTATTTATTTCATTTTGGTCGCAGAATTACCTGTGTGCGCTATGAAGCACATTGTTGTTTTTAACGCCAATTTTGTAACGATCATGTTTAGAACTCTTGCATATTTCTTTGATTGCGTGCCCAAGAAACACCAAAGTGCACTTGGCAACATTTGCATTCTACACGATTTGGATTCAAGTTCACAATGTTGCATTGTATTTTGATTTCTCAATTTTAATATTTTTTTATCAACAAAATACATGAAAAAGATGGTAAAATTACAAAAATAAAAAAAGAGGAGCATTTCTCTGTCATCCATACGGGAAAGTGTTAAAAATAATATTTATATTATCTTTGAGGATGAAGAAATTAAATTGATCTAAAAATATCATTATATTCCGTAATCATTTTGACCTAGTAAAAAATAATAAATAATGTTATTGATATCTTTAGGTGACCATAGTCCATTATAGCAAACTATGTAAAATTGTTGCATCTCTTATTATTCTTTCATTTTGTATACCAACATCTTGATAATTTATCGTACTTAGTCAAATTAATAGTGAAGGAATTAACAATTTATAAGATTAGAGTTTGTTTGGTCATCCTATTTAATTAGTGAAACAAATAATCTCCACTTATCTACATTTATTTTGTAATAGATATAGAAATATATAATTCCAACTATATGTTTGTATTGCATTATTAGTTGTAAGATTAAAAAAAAAATCTACTGATTTTGTTATATAATATTTATCGAAATCTAACCAAACACTAGAATAGATTTCGTTTAAAAACAAACTATTTAATAATTTTTTAATTTTTTATAAAAAAAAATATACAAAAAAATAGAGAGAGTGATGTGCTAACTTATAATTACTTTTTGACTTTTTAACTAAAACTAAAAGTTGCCAAATGAAACTTAACTGTCTTATAAATTAATAATTTCAATCTCAAAATAATCCATCCAATCAAATAGGCCAAAAAGTTGTTGTATTGGAGGATTTCAGTGAATCATTGTGCAACGGGGCATTAGCATATACTTTCTCACTTCAAGTCTGATATCCATACAAGGACGAATGCATCAACAAACACAAATACAACACGTGAGATCCTCTCACTCAATTTATTACATCTATTTCATCATTTTGCAGACCACACTTTCATCAAAGGGAGAGGTGATTCTCTTGGTGGTATGGTAGGGTAGCTACCACCATATGTATTATTATATGATTGTATACATGATTACATAGCGAAAATTATATTAGAATCTTGGAATAAGTTCATGTGATATCCTAGTTTAATTTTTATTAATTAAAATAATAAATTCTACAATAAAGTAGGGTATTATTTCAAGACCACCAAATAACATCTTGTACACAAAGATATGAGATGATCATGTTTGTGTCCTGACACACAATTGGCTCATCATTAGACTGAGAGGTTGATTACACAGTAGCAACTTCCTAGTTAGTGTTGGAAAAAATGATTTTATAGTGATTTTAATGTGAAATTAAAGTAGATCTCGACTGCCGGTTCAGGTGAGATCAAACGAGTTTAGATTTTTTATAACAAAATCTTTACACTACAAAAAGAATGACCAAAAAACTATTAAGAATTGAATGAGAAATTGTCTAGTAAAATTAGCCTTATGAATGAGGTATTAGGAATAGTGTATAACTTACCTATCTCGCATTGATTGTAGAGCAAAGTATTGATGGGTATTAAATCGCAAGTTTTAGATAAGGACATGAGTCTTTTGATTCATCCAAATTTTTCGAAAGAAGAAAGTTATAGATGCTTTAAGGATAGGCTTGGACCAAAACTATGGTCCAAGATAGTTATGCAAATATTGTCACTCACGCACGCGCGCCACCCACCCGCTCGGACCAAGTTCGTGACCCATCAACCTAATCTTGGGACTTCGGTTTGAGATTAGAATGGGTTAGGTTTGGACTAGGCCAGATTGGTGGCCCATCAACCTAATCTTTTTTTAACCAAATCTGTTTGGTGGCTGGAATGGGTTAGGTTTGGGCTACGCCAAATTGGTGGCCTAGTAACCTAATCTTTTTTTGATCAAGTTTGTTTGGTGACTGCAGATACAGACACATGTCTATGTTGTATGTAACCTCTACACTTAAGGTGGTGATTTACACCATCAGTTTTCCTTGCATTACTTCTTCAGTTTTGCAGAAATTAAATTCTGTATTTGCTGCAAAAAGGCTCATCATCTCTCCCCCATTGTGTATAAAAGGAGACCATGCTCTTTAGTTGAAGTATAGAATTTTTTACTCTCATACTATACAATCATTCTGCTTCTACAATCTTCTTCCTGTGTGAGAAAGTGCTATCATTGTCAGTTGTTCTAACTGTCGTATCTTGGAAGACAGAAGTCAACATACCTACAACACCCATGGTGAGGCAGTGAATCTGTTTTAAGGAGACTGTGTTATTACATATGTTTCGATTTGCTTCCTTCTCTTATTTTAATCTGTTAGTTTGATATATATTTCTGTTCATCATGTTGATTTCTTAATATGTAATTTAAATTATAAAATATGAATCTGTTTATTTTTTATTTAAATACACAATTTGTACAATAATCTTAAAACATGTTATATATTTCTCATGAAATTGGACAAATAGATTCATAATAATTTGTACTAGATTAATTTCTCTACTGTATGAGTTCTGTGCTTTGCATTTGTTAATTAGAAAGATCACAGAACGTGTACTCTGAAAATTATAAAATTGAATAGCCCACTGTATTAATGCTAGGCTTCTGTTAGTAATATTTAAAGGGGAGGGGGGGTAAATTACACTTTGCATTCTTACATTTTGCATCAAATCTCACTTTAGTCTCTATACATGAAATCATAACAGTTAATCCCTTACCTTTTTTTTTGTCAAATCTCACTTTGGTCCCTACACATGAAATCGTGACTAGGGGTGCAACTCGGGCAGGCTCAACCCGAGCCCAGCCCGAGTTTTTTTAGGGCTTGGGTAACTATATCTTGTAATCTGGACGGGCCTGGGCAGATTTTTGATGCCCGAATTGTAACTCGGGCCGGGCTTGAGCAGAACCAATGGTCAACCCGAGCAACCCGAACCCAAATTGAATTTAATATATTATATAATATATAATATATATATAATTTAATAAATTATATAATATATATATATATAAATTAAGTAAAAGAGTTAGTTTTAATTTTTAATTTTTATTTTTTGGTGACCAGAAAATAACTTTGAATAATTATCAATTCTTTGTTAATTCTCAATTCTACCTACAGGTTTCAAAACAAATCTACCTACAGGTTTTTGGACTCAGGCAATTCGGGCAATTCGGGCTAACCCGAGTTCAAAATACAAAGCTTGGGCCGGGCTTGGGCAGCAATGCTCGGGTTCATGGTCGGGCTTGGGCACTGCCAAATACAATTCGGGTCGGGCTTGGGCAAACCCCCAACCCGACCGAACCTGCCCGAGTTGCACCCCTAATCGTGACAGTCAACCCCTTGTACTTTTACTCAAATCCTACTTTGATCTCTATACAAGTATCAATATTCATCTTCCATTATTTCACTTTTAAATCTTTAACAAAATCTAGTCATGTGACAAAAATGTGACTACAAAATGAGGGTAAAAGAGGAAAATCATCCATATTTCCCACCAATACACTTGTCTTACGTGATAATCACATAAAAATTATATATATATATATATTCACATGGTAAAAATTGAGACGAAAATGCAAGAAAATAGAACTTTCGAAATATAAAAAATGAAAAAAAAAATGTGACAAAGAAATCAAAGAAAAAGAAAGATTAATAGACAGAAGATTGTGTTACCGTGAAAAATAGAGTTTCATGATTCCAATTTATGTAAAACCCTAATTCATCTTTTTAATTGTTCACAATCTGCGTTTTATTTTAGCGTAATACAGTCATATTTTGATGTAAATTTTGAGATAAAGTGTGTATTGGTAGAAAATGTAGATGATTTTC
Organism: Camellia granthamiana; assembly: GCA_036172215.1. Lineage (NCBI taxonomy): Eukaryota > Viridiplantae > Streptophyta > Magnoliopsida > Ericales > Theaceae > Camellia > Camellia granthamiana. The sequence continues at coordinate 1,422,926 of JAXFYN010000031.1, read as the reverse complement.
CTTTTTTACCCTCATATTGTAGTCACATTCTTATCACATAATTAGATTCTATTAAAAATTTAAACAATTGAGTAACAGAAAGAGGACATTGACACTTGTAGGGGCCAAAGTTAGATTTTACCAAAAGTAGAAGGGTTGACTGTCACAATTTCATCTGTAGGGATCAAAGTGGAATTTGACTAGAAGTGCAGGGGATTGACTGTCATGATTTCATGTGTAGGAGCCAAAATGAGATTTGGTATAAAGTGCACGAGTGCAAAGTGTAATTTATCCAAAAAAAAAAAAAAAAAAAATCCCACTGTTTCAAAGAATTACATTAGCGTACTATTTCATTTCTTGGAGTTTATGCCAGAATTCAATTTCTTTAACTAATTAAATAATTGTTTCCTGGTGCTTGCTTCCAGTTTGGTTTTTGGCATATGAAGTGCTTTGTTTGAATAATAAAATACTATACCTAACCGGCACTGTTTCATAGAATTGAATAATCTACTGTTCTAGCTGATTTAAGTGTTTAAATACATTTCAATGTGTCAATATTATATGTAATGTTATTTTATAATTTTTCAATTTCATAAAATTATTTACATAAACTACGTCCTGCTGTTTCATGATGTTTGGTTCTAGTATACTTTTATTATATGAGCATGATTCTTAATTTTCTATTATGATTTGTATGCTTTTTTTATTTTATAGTTGGGCGAATTACATTAACGGTCCCTGTAGTTTACACCTTGTGTCACTTTGGTTCATGACCTTCCAATTGTGATACATTTGACCTTAAATTTTGAATATCGTTTCAAATAAGAACAATTGAAGATATTGTTATTCCATTTCAAGGGCAAAGTTGTCATTTGATAAAACATAAACTAGTTTGACAAAAATAAATGTCAAAAAATTATTTCTACTCACCAAAGATAAAATTATATAAAAATGATAAATCTTTCATACATTTATATTTTTATTTTTTTACCAAATTAATTTTTGATATGTATTTGGATGATGATAATGTAATTAGTGATTGTTTTTGTTGATATTTTTTTATGGTTATCATGTAATAATGGTTGTATTTATTGTTAATAGATATTTTTGTATGATTATCATGTAATAGATGGTTATTAAACTTTTAATATATAATCAATATATTTAATATATGAAATATTTTTAGTTTTGAATTTTTTGATATAATGGATTGGTTTAATAATGACATCAAAGTTGTCATCATGTTTGACTTTTGAAAAAATAAAAACTAATTTAACAAAAATAAATATCAAAAAAAGATACTTTAAAAAATTATTTCTACCCTCTCAAAAGATAAAATTATATAAAAATAATGTGTTTTTAGTTTATTTTTCTCACAAATTTAATTTTAGTTTCTTAGAAAAATTTTCTGAAAATAGATTTTGAAAACTAAACCAAACAGAACTTTATAACAAAAAGAAGTTCAAACATTATCCATTCAAAAAAAAAAGGTCATTATATTTCAAACAACATATAAGTTAGGGTGCCTCTATTTACATATCATCTTTCATCTCAAGGCACATCATTAATTAGTTTATTTTTTAATACAATATTAACCTAATATAAAATGACCACAAAGGATAAAGGGCTATGATACACACCTTACGTAATACACACCAATTACTCATTGCACACCACACCCAATTTTGATTTTCTATTTTTCACTCAATACACTATCAATTTTCAAATATTCCCAAAATATCCTCATCTTCTCTAACCATAACCATAACCCGAACCCTAACTCTACCCCGTAGCCGCTGCCGTCATCAACTGTTGCCGTCAGCCATCCTACCTTTTTCTGCCGCCGCTACCCTCCAACTGACACCATCCTTCTTTCTGTTTCCATCCCCAATCCATTTGCGCCCCTGCCATGGTTGCAACTCGCGCTGCCTTTTCCTTCACTGCTGACATTGCAACTCGTATCTCCCTCACCTCCATCACCCCTCTTCAGCCATGTTGGCCACCCTCTACCGCTACCCATCATCTATATCTCCTCCACAGTGCGACTCAGCTCCTCCATTCCATCATTCGATCTGCAATTGCGAAAAAGAGAGAGAGAGAGAGAGAGAGAGAGAGAGAGAGAGAGAGAAAGAGAAAGAGAGAGAGATTTAGGTTTCCAAATCTAGGGTTTAAAGAAAAAAGAAGAAAAAGAAGAAGAAGAAGAAGAAGAAGAAGAAGAAGGGGCTATGAGTGGAAATAGGAGAAGAAAGGAGCTGCAATGGGGGAGGGAATAGCAGTGGAGTAGGGATTTGCAGAGAAGAGGCATCAATTGAAGGGGATTCGGAGGGGCAACGCCAGCTTAGCATCGGCAGCAGTGAGGAAATGTTAGGGTTTAGGATTAAAGTTGGGATGGAAGAGATAGGGATGGCAGGGGATGGGTCACCGAAGGTAGAGATGGTAGAGGAGGTGCGGCTGAAGCTGGCAATGGTTGCAACAGCGACAGGTAGCGAGCGGGCTGTAGCGGTTAGGGTTAGGATTAGGGTTAGGGCTGGTAGGGGTGGGTTGTGTGGATTGAGAAATTTGTGTGAAGGTTAAAAATGTAATTGACTAAAAGGATAAAGATGTAATTAAAATTTTTAAGAAAGTGGAAGATTGAAGATTGTGGGTGAGATATGTGAGTGAGTAAGGGTAAAGATGAAATATTGTGGATAGGGTGTGTAAGGGCAAAGATGGAAGATTGTGGTGTGTATTGAACAAATTTCTTGTTTATTAAATTACCAAAGGTATGCCTTGAGTAGTGGTGTGCCTTGACATGAAATGTAGAGTGTAAATAGAGGCACCCTATAAGTTAACCAACACAAAAGAAGTTGTATGACGACTTTGTCCTTGAAATAGAGTAACAATGTGTTCAATTGTCCTTATTTGGAACAATATTCAAAATTCAAGGTCAAATGTATCACAATTGAAAGGTTAGGGACAAAAGTGATACAAATCCCAAACTATAGGGACTATTAATGTAATTCGCTCTTTATAGTTTTATAATATAATTTTCATACTCATGAGTGTTGCAATTTTTTAGTTAAAATTGACATGCCAACTATTTTCTAGCCTAATCAACATGTTCAATATTTTCTACATTCTAGTTTAATTCGCATGGTTATTCGATCGTAGATTTGTAGGAAAATTTGCATGTTCTAAATTTTCTAGGTTTTAGTTTATGTTACATGTTTATTATTTTCTAAAATTATTTACATGTTAATTGCTTCTAGAATTATTTAGATCTTTATTGCTTTGGAGTAATGCATATAACTCTTGTCAATTAATTTTAATTTAATTTGTGGAGTTATAAGCTTTTTGTAAGTTGTCAAGCATTTCAATTCTTTACTTAATTTTGCTATTAAATAGATTGCTAGAAGATTTAGATAATTTATTGAATTTACTATTTCTTTAGATTATTTGTTTTGTATTTTATTGTGTTTTTCTGCTAATGGGAAAAAATATACAAAACTAAATGGGTAGAATTTGGGAGTGCAATAAAAAATTCTATACTACTATCTTTTGTGTTGAACAGAAATACTTAAGTGTGGAAAGGAATTTTGGACTAAATAAGAATCCTTATGTGGATTGGTTTACCCTTCTTATAATTGAAGCAATTTTTACTTGAGTTCTAGTAGTGGTTAAATTACCAAATTTATTGGAGCAAGTTTGTTTTCTTGTAATGTTAGAATCATTTTATTTGCTTATTTATTGTTGTAGCAATTTTGATTACCTATAATGTGCTTAGCAATTTTTAAATTGCTCGTAAGTTTTTGGAATTTGGTCTGTTTTAACCTAATTTATTTCCTGAAAAATTTAATTCTAAATTTGTATCCCATGGACTAAGAGTCATCGTGCTCTTGAAAATTTTGTCTAAGGTTAACTAGGTCTTAAGTGGGAAAAAACTTTCCTGACCATGTTCGATATTTTTGAATTAAATTTCTAACTTTGGGATTTTCTAGTATTAAGTTTAGTTTCTTTTTTGGTTACATTAAGTTAAGTTAAGTTAAGTTTAGTTTCTGCCAACACAAAATACTGAAATTCTGTTGTATTTTTCAAAAATGGCAATTGTAACTGATGTTGCTGCTGCTGCTGCTGCTAATGTTGGTGGGGACCAGAACCCCTGGTCAACTGGCTTGCCAACCCCCGTTGTGACCTCTATAGTCAATCCAATTGTTGTGACTTATGTGGTCAATCCTATTGCTACTCCTGTTGTTTCGAGAGGACCGCTTAACCATCATAAGAGCCTGGAGAAGTTCCCTAGAGTGAATTTCAAGAGGTGGCAGCAAAAGATGTTGTTCTACCTAACTACTCTTAGCCTTGCGAGGTTTTTGAGTGAAGATCCACCAGTCGTAGAAGAGAATGAGCAAGACAAGCAGAAATTCATGGCTCTAGATGCTTAGAAACAGTCAGACTTTCTTTGTCGGAACTATGTTCTGAACGGCTTGGCAGACACACTGTTCAACGTATTTTATGCAAAGAAGTCAACAAATGAGCTATGGGATGCTTTAGACAAGAAGTACAAAACCGAGCATGTTAGGGTAAAGAAATTTGTCGTTAGCCGGTTTTTAGACTCCAAAATAGTGGACTCAAAAACCATCATTAGCCAAGTCCAAGATTTTCAAGTGATTCTGCATGAGATTCATGCAGAGGGAATGTTGCTAAGTGAATCATTTATGGCAGCTACTTTGATTGAGAAGCTGCTTAACAGCTGGAAAGACTTCAAGAATTATTTGAAGCACAAGCAAAGGGAAATGACAGTCAAAGAGCTCATTGTCAGGCTTCGAATTGAGGAAGACAATAGAAAGAAAGGAATGAGTACCTCTACCATGAAAGCAAACATGGTTGAGCATGGCCAGTTCTCGGCGGTCAAGAAAAAGCCACCAACTAGCAAAAGCTCGATGCTGGGGGCTAGATGTGGGGTCTCCAAGAGTCCAATCTACAAGCCGCAGGAATCTAGTTTTAGATTCAATGGAAAGTGCTTTAACTGTGGAAGTGATGTGCATAGGGCAGTTGACTGTCGCAAGAAGAAAAGGCCTTACAAGAAGAATCCTTCACAGAATAAAAGTCGGGCTCACATGACTAAGATGGAGGATCTATCACAAGATGCAGATGGCATGCATCTGTTTGCTGTTGTCTCAAAGATGAACATGGTGGGGTCTAACCTGAAAAATGGTTGGTGGACACTAGGGCCACTCGATACATCTGTGCTGAAAAGAAAATGTTCACAACTTTCAAACCAGTTTTAAACGGTGAGAAGTTGTTCATGGGAAATTCTGCGACCTCAACAATTGAGGGGCATGGCAATGTGGTCCTGAAGATGACTTTAGGAAAAGAGTTGACTCTGAACGATGTTCTATTTTTGTTGAACATTCGTAAAAACCTTATCTTGGGGTCTTTCTTAAGCAAGTATGGCTTTCGCATGGTGTTTGAGTCTGATAAGGTTGTGTTGACCAAGAGCGAAGTCTATGTGGGTAAGGAGTATATGTCAGGCAGTATGTTTAAGCTCAATGTAATGACAATTATCTCAAAAATGAATGAGAAAGTTTTTTTTTTCTACTTATATGCTTGAGTCCCCCGAATTGTGGCATGTAGACTAGGTTATGTGAATTTTGACTCTTTGCGCAGATTAATCAAGTTAAATCACATACCATCTTTCAATATTAATCCAGATCACAAATGTGAAACTTGTGTAGAAGCAAAATTGACAAGGACTTCATTTCATTCTATTGAAAGAAGTACCGAGCCTTTAGATTTAGTGCATAGTTGTCACAACCCAATCCCAAGGGCTTAGGGTTGGAATTGCAACTTACTAACTTTTTCTATTTGTAATAAATTAAACTGCGTAAGCGGAAATAAAAATAATTAAACAGGAAATTACTCCATTTTACTATTTTAATAAGAGAAAATACATTAATAGGGCTTTTATTATTTTAGTATTCAGTGATTGGCCCCGAGTAAAACAAAAGGGAGCAAAATATATATATATATATAAAAGAAGAGAAGAAGGAAAAAAAAAAGGTTCAACGTCAATTCACGTGCGGTTCCATTTCGTAGGGTTATGGGTTTTCCACTACATCTTGTCACCTGAAATGGTAACAGCTATAAACACATAGCAGAGTAAGAAATATTATGTCAAGAGTACAGGGAATACAAAATAACCATGGATAGTTAGTTAAGCCAAAACTTTTACATAACTCAATTTGATAAATAAATCATTTAAGTGGCAGAAACTGAAATACGGAAATTATGTAAATAAATAACCATAACCACGGTACAAAACATAATAGAGCAAAGGTCACAGAAGTGACAATCAAAACAGAGGTCAATGGATCCATGACAAACAGAGGACCATGAAGTGGCCAAACAGAGACCATTGGTTATTTAAATCCCCCAAGGCGTGGGACTCCCGTGGTGGTATTTACAAAACATAATTGTTTATAAGGTCATAGTCAAATATATACTAAATTTTAAACAAACATATCCATTAGTTTCATTTTAAACAAATAGAATTTAGAAAATAACCCACGTAACTGAAATATTTCTAAAACATAACTTGAATTAATATAACTTATAAAGTATAACTTGTATAAAATAAGTTATGGTAAATCAAAACATACGTAAAATACATTATGGTAACTCAAGGTATAATGTAACTCACCTTAAGATTGAGTCTTATTATTTCCCTCCTATCTATGTTGTATTCCCTTGCTTTTATCTCTCTCTCTCTCTCTCTTTCTTTCCGTTTGGTCACTTACTATTTCACAACCCCCCCCCCCTCTCTTCCTTATATACACGTTACATGGTGTTGATTCATCCCGTTATAATGACCCCATATAGATGACTCAGCTCTCCTATTTGTTTAGGTGGCATAGGTGTCTCTATTCTATTTCTTCAAGGCAATTGTCAAATATCCTCTAAATAAATGGTTTGATTTGCTAATCTCCAGAAATCTCCTATATTAAACATTAGATAAAGGCAAGTTGATTCTCTCTTCTTTTTTTTATCTTTTTTTATTTTTTATATATGTATATTATTATTATTTTACCTAAATTTTACATTGACTCTAATAAATAAATTAAATTATATTCTATAGCATATCATCATAATATTAATTATTTTGTTTTACTATTACACATTATTATTATTCTCATTCTATATATTTATTTTATTATTATTGTCAAAATAATATATTACCACATAGAACCATAATTATATATAACTATAAGTATTTACGTGATATTTAATTAAACGTTCAGGGTGTCACATTTCTCCCCCTCCTAAATAGAAGTTTGTCCTCAAACTTGACGTACCTTAAATTTCGAAGAGGTGTGGGTATTTGGCTCGCATTTGACTTTCCATTTCCCACGTAGCTTCTTCGATACGATGATTTCACCATAAGATCTTTACCAGCGGTATGGTCTGGTTTCGGAGAATTTGATCACGACGATCGAGAATCTGCGCTGGTTGTTCTTCATAAGAGAGATCTTTTTCAACTTCCAGGTTCTCATAGTTGACGACATGTTCTGGATCTCGGAGGTACCGTCGGAGCATTGAAACGTGAAACACATTGTGGACATTGGATAGTTCAGGAGGTAGTGCAAGGCGATAGGCTACAAGACCAATCCTTCCCAGTATCTCGAATGGCCCGATGTAACGTGGGTTTAGCTTTCCTCACTTTCCGAATCAGATCACTCCTCTTATTGGTGAGATCTTGAGGAACACATGATCCCCTACTTGAAATTCCAAATCCCGTCTCCGAGTATCTGCATAACTTTTCTAGCGGCTCTGAGCAATGCGAATTTGCTGTTGGATGAGTTGGATTTTCTCACTTGTGACTTGCATGATCTCGGGGCTTAACAATTTTCTGTCCCCAACTTCCGTCCAGCACAGAGGTGATCGATATCTCCTTCCATACAGAGCTTCGTACGGCGCCATTCCAATGCTTGCCTGATAGCTGTTGTTATAGGCAAATTCTACTAAAAGTAGGTGCTCGTCCCAGTTACCTTTGAGATCCAACACCCATGCACGTAACATGTCTTCCAATGTTTGAATTGTTCTTTCGGATTGCCCATCAGTTTATGGATGATAAACCGTGCTAAACTTCAGTGTAGTTCTCAAAACTTCTTGCAATTTATTCCAAAAGTGAGACACAAAGTGAAGGTCTTGGTCAGACACGATCAAAACTGGGATACCATGCAAACGAATAATCTCCTTGATGTATAAAGTGGCAAATTTATTCAGAGAGTACATGATTTTGATTGGAAGAAAATGTGCTGATTTCGTCAACCGGTCTACTATAACCCATATTGCATCATTCTTCGAAAAAGACTGTGGTAGCTCGACCACGAAGTCCATCGTAATGTGCTCTCATTTCCATTCAGGAATAGGGAGTGGTTGCAGCAGTCTTGCAGGTGTCTGATGTTCCGTTTTAACACGCTGACAATGCAGACATTTGGAAATATGGCTTGCTATATCTCTTTTCATTCCGGTCCACCAGTAGTGTTCCTTCAGATCATGGTACATCTTTGTGTTGTCAGGGTGGACTGCAAATCTCGAGTTATGAGCTTCCTCCAGTATTTTCTTCTTGAGTTCTGGGATGTCGGGTATGCAAATTCGATTCTGAAATTTCAGTATCCCATTGCTTATAATGAAATCAGGATCAGGCGTGTTTCTTTGTTCCTCGTACTTTTTCTTCAAGAGTTTATCTTCTTATTGGTGCACTTTAATTTCTTCAATCAATGTAGGCTCCACAGTTACGTTGGCGAGCAACCCATTAATCTTGGGGGAAATGAGAGTGCACGCCAAACTTCTAATCGTCTTTTGGCTCAATGCGTCTGCCACCACGTTAACTTTGCCCGGATGGTGATGGATCTCTACATCATAGTCTTTCATAAATTCTAGCAACCGCCGTTGCCTCATATTCAGTTCCTTCTGTGTGAACAGATATTTAAGGCTCTTATGGTCAGTATAAATCTCGCAGGTTGCACCGTAGAGATAATGACGCCAGATTTTGAGGGCAAAGATTACTGCAGCCAATTCCAAATCATGAGTCAGGTAGTTCTTCTCGTGAGTCTTTAATTGTCGCGATGCATAAGCAATGACTTTTCCGTTTTGCATGAGAACACAACCCAACCCATTGTATGAGGCATCACTATAGATTACGAATCCATCTGTTCTTGTAGGGAGTGCTAAAATAAGGGTTGACATAAGTCGACTTTTTAATTCTTGGAAGCAATGCTCCTGTTTATCAGTCCATTCGAAAAGTGTATTCTTCTGAGTTAGTTGGGTCAAGGGTGATGCTATCTTTGAGAAATCTTGTACAAAGCGTCGATAATAGCCAGCTAGACCCAAGAAACTTCGTATTTCTGACACATTGGTAGGTCGTGGCCAGTCCACGATTGTTATAACTCTTTGGGGGTCAACCGAGATGCCATTTTTGTTAATGACATGACCGAGAAAGTGTACACTAGTGATCCAAAATTCGCATTTCTTTAACTTGGCATAAAGTTTGTGATCACGTAGTGTTTGTAAAACCGTTCGCAAGTGCTGCTCATGGGCCTCTGGTGACTTGGAGTATATGAGGATGTTGTCAATAAAGACGATGATGAACTCATCAAGATAGGGTTTGAACACTCGGTTCATGAGGTCCATGAAGGCTGTTGGGGCATTTGTGACGCCAAAAGACATGACAAGAAACTCGTAGTGCCCGTAACGAGTTTTGAAGGCAATCTTTTCGATGCTTTCCATTTTGACTTTTAGCTGATGATAGCGAGAACGCAAGTCGATTTTGGAAAATACTTAGGCGCCTTGAAGTTGATCGAACAAGTCATCGATTCGCGGCGGAAGGTACCGATTCTTGATGGTGACCTTGTTCAGATCCCGGTAATCGATGCATAATCTCATCGTACCATCCTTTTTATTTACGAACAATACTGGAGCTCCCCATGGTGAGGTACTAAGTCGAATAAAACCTTTGTCCAGTAGTTCCTGGAGTTGAGTCTTCAGCTCTTTCAATTCTGTCATCGACATGCGATAAGGAGCTTTTAATATTGGTTGTGTATCAGGTTGGGTTTCAATGGTGAACTCGATTTCCCGATCAACCAGAATACCAGGTAGATCTTCAAGAAAAACATCTAGAAATTCTCGAACCACAGGGATTGCATCAACGGTGGGGGCCTCTTTTTGTGTATCGATCACATAACAAATATAACTACTATAACCCTTTCTTAAAAGTCGTTGGGCTGTCATGGAGGATATAATACAAGGAGGGTTAGAAACTCCAGTCCCATCAAAGACAAGTTCGGGTTAGTTTGGTAACCTGAGGGAGACCTTTTTGGCTTTACAATCGATAGAGGCATGATTGACAACCAGTCAATCCATACCTAAGATCACATCAAAGTTCCCAATGTGAAGGGAAATCAAGTCTACGTATAAGGTTTTGCCTTTTAGGAATACAGCACAAGATCTGTACACATCAGTACTACAGACAAACTTACTAGAAGGAAAAGACACAAACAATATGGGCTTGTTTGGTTTGTTTTTGGGAGAGTTGTTTTTGAAAAAAAATTTAAGAGAGTTGTTTTAGAAATTTTTTTGGTTTGTTTGGTTGTATATTTTGAAAGTAGTTTTGGAGTTTAGGAGTTTGGGATGATTTGATATTTTGTTGTAATTGAGTAGATGTGTGTGAGAGAAAAAGTGATTGAGAAGAAGAGAGGAGAGAGAAAAAGTGATTGATTGATGTGTAAGAGAGAAAAAGTTTTTTGGAAATTTTTTGAGAAAAATCTCAAACCAAACAATTTTTTGGAAATTTTTTTCTAAAACTCATCTCTAAAACTCAAACCAAACATACCCTATATATCCTAATGGTTCGGGTGTTGACGCCAACTTGGCAACAAAGTGTGGTGTAACAAAAGAATGAGTTGACCCAAAGTCAATGAGGACATGAGCTAAATGACCACAGACAGAAAGTGTATCTGACACAACATCTTCAGTAACTGCTGGTTTTTCAGGCACCAAGGCAAAAGCCCTTCCTTGGCGTTTTTGGTCCTTCCTCTCTCCTCCAGGTCCTGCGGGTTTCTTGACTGGGCCAGAGGGGCTGGTTGTAGGATTAGTCAGCTTTGGACAATCCCTCAGCAAGTGGCCCACTTGGCCGCATTTAAAACATGCTGTTGTGTCTCGATGGCATTGTCCCCAATGAGCCTTCCCACAAGTGGGACAAATTGGAACAGTGCTACATCGGGGGTTGGTAGGACCTTGATGGCCTGAGCTGGTTGTGCCTATATTCACCTTTTTGGGAGGCACAACACCGGATCTTCTGTTATCTCTTTCCCAGAATCGCTTCTTATGGCTTGGTTCCCCAGAACACGAGGCTTTAATCCCCATTTCTACAATGTATGCCCGGTCTACCACTTCTGCATAGGTTGCCAGTTTCAAGACCTCGAGCCTGTCTTTAATTTCAACATCCAATCCTACTTCGAATTTTCTTGCTTTTCGAGTTTCGGTGGGGATGACGTATGTTGCAAACCGAGCGAGGTGTGTGAACTTGCTCTCGTATTCGGCCACCGTCATGGTTCCTTACTTTAGATGTATGAATTCGAATGCCTTTTGTTCCCGCAATGAATCTGGGAAGTATTTTTCGTAGAATAATTCCAAGAATCTTGCCCAAGTCGTAATTTCTTCTTTGGCCAAAGTGAGAAGCCACCATTCATGTGCATTGTCTTTGAAAGTAAAAGTGACGAAAGTTACCTTTTGTCTTTCAATGCAGGTTAGGGCACGAAAAATATTTTCCATGTCTTTAACCCAAGCGTCTACTACCATTGGGTCTGGGCCACCGGTAAATGTGGTGGGTTTCAGATCCGGGAACTGTTTTATGGTAACTGACTCTTCTCGCCGTTTCAGCGTCCCATTGTTGATGTTAGTTTGCAAGGCTTGCAAAAAGCTAGTAACCGCTCTTTCCATTATTCTTTCCATCGATTTAGTGCCACTGACTGATGACTCACTTCCATTACCATTATTAGCCATTCTACAAAGTAATAAACGAGGCATTATATTCTCAACGCAGCATATATATATACATGTGTAGTGCAATCTATATTTATATGAAATGCCAACTTTACATTTTTTTACAATTCATATTATATAAGTCAAAATATGTTAGTGTCTCATCCCTGTGGTAAACAACAACAAAAAGACATCAAAAAAGGGATTAGAATATATCATGGTCAGCATACAAAAAGATTTTCTGCTACCCAAATCTAAAGTGGTGGGTCAAATAGGCCGAAAAATCATGGGAAATAATGCTACATAAAAAGCTCAAATTCCCACCCCAACTGGACTACACTAAAACAAATCCATGCTACCTAGACCGTGAAAATTGGAATGGACTATATGTATCCCAAAAATGCTCGGTCAACAATCCAGTCGGGTGTCTCAACATATGATAGGTCATTATTAAAGTCAACATTTTGAATATTAATGATCTCCAGTGGGTTAGGGACTGTGGTGAAAATATAGTTCTCAGGGTACACGTTCCCCCTTCTGGCCACAAAGTCTGGGGGTAGAAAGCCTATAATATAGTGCTAGCGGTCATGTCCTGGGGCAACGCCAAGGACACGAGATGGTCCAAGGAAACGTCTACGTGTATCGACAAGGCTATGTCTCCATAATAAATGTGAGACGTCGGTAGGATCAGCATGAATATAAACTGGCCGACCCATCAACTGGTCAAGGCCTGGGTGTAGTCCCCTGATTATGTCCTCGGAATCTCCCCAACCCTCAGGTGAGGCGGGGGCGAGGGCGGGGGCAGGTTGCTCGGCTAAGATTTCATCTAAATTAATATCCCCGAGCTCATCCCAAAACGCATCATCCAGATTAAGCTCTGACATTCCTACAATACCAAAATAAATGTGAGATTTTACACAAAATGACTAATGTTGCAGGTAAATATTTATTATTATTTTATTTTATTATGTTTATCTAACTATATAGTTTTATTTATAGATTTATTTATAATTTTTCGAACTTCCTGATCGAATTAAAATAGTTTTTTTTTTTTTTTTTTTGAACCGTTGCTCTGATACCACCTTTGTCACGACCCAATCCCAGGGGCTTAGGGTTGGAATCGCAACTTATTAACTTTTTCTATTTGTAGTAAATTAAACTGCGCAAGTGGAAATAAAAATAATTAAACAAGAAATTACTCCATTTTACTATTTTAAGAAGAGAAAATACATTAATAGGGCTTTTATTATTTTAGTATTCAGTGATTGGCCTCGAGTAGAACAAAATGGAGCAAAATATATATATTAAAAAAAAAGAGAGAGAAGAAGGGAAAAAAAAGGTTCAACATCAGTTCACATGCGGTTCCATTTCGTGGGGTTATAAGTTTTCCTCTATATCTCGTCACCTGAAATCGTAACAGCTATAAGCACACAGCAGAGTGAGAAATATTATGCTAAGAGTACAAGGAATATAAAATAACCATGGATAGTTAGTTAAGCCAAAACATTTACATAACTCAATTTGGTAAATAAATCATTTAAGTGGCAGAAACTGAAATACGGAAATTACGTAAATAAATAACCATAACCACGGTACAAAACAGAACAGAACAAAGGTCACAGAAGTGACAATCAGAACATAGGTCAATGGATCTATGACAAACAGAGGACCACGAAGTGGCCAAACAGAGGCCAATGGTTATTTAAGTCCCCCCAAGATGTAGGACTCCCGTGGTGCTACTTACAAAACATAATTGTTTATAAGGCCATAGTCAAATATATACTAAAATTTAAACAAACATATCCATGAGTTTCATTTTAAACAAATAGAGTTTAGAAAATAACCCACGTAACTAAAATATTTCTAAAACATAACTTGAATTAATATAACTTATAAAGTATAACTTGTATAAAATAAGCTATGGTAAGTCAAAACATACGTAAAATACATTATAGTAACTCAATGTATAATATAGCTCACCTTAAGATTGAGTCTTACTACTTCCCTCCTATTTATGTTGTATTCCCTTACTTCTATCTCTCTCTTTCTCTTTCTTTCCGTTTGGTCACTTACTATTTCACAGGCCCCCCTCCCCCCTTTCCTTATATACACGTTACATGGTGCTGATTCATCCCGTTATGATGACCCCATATAGATGACTCAGCTTTCCTATTTGTTTAGGTGGCACAGGTGTCTCTATTCTATTTCTTCAAGGCAATTGCCAAATCTCCTCTAAATAAATGGTTTGATTTGCTAATTCCAGAAATCTCCTACATTAAACATTAGATAAAGGCAAGTTGATTCTCTCTTCTTCTTCTTTTTTATCTTTTTTTTATTTTTTATATATGTATATTATTATTATTTTACCTAAATTTTACATTGACTCTAATAAATAAATTAAATTATATTCTGAAGATACAGTGCGTCCTGATGGATGGGTTGGACCGATCCGAGCTCCTCAAGCCCACTGGGTAACCTGCAAGCAAGTTCAATCGGGGAACGGGGTAGTCCCCCGGCGAACCCTCCGGCGTGTGAGTTAGTAAGGGCGATAGACAATACGTAGGAGGAGTCAGGGAGATAGAAAAACTTAACCTTCTTCCTGTCTTCGAGCTTTGCTTATATCCTTTTGTAATCATTTCGTTGTCTCAGCCGTTCTGACCTTTTTCGCCGAAAGCTTGCGCCGTGGTTCGTCTTGTTCAGGGTGAGGGGGCGCCATTCCGGCTGAGGGGTGTTGTCGCAATAAATGCTGTGATGGGTTGCATTAATGGTGATGTGCTGTGGCAATAACTTTGCAGATCTTTGTCTGCTGACATGGCCTGTTCTGCACCCGCCACGTGTCCGAGCATCATTGGCCTTCCCTGCTCAGTTGGCCTCCAGCTGTGCTGGGTTTCACTGACCGGGTTGTGCCACGGGGGTTGGATGGTGGGCTTGGGTTTACGCATGGTAGGCCGTGGGCCGTGGTCCTTGTGGGCCTATCCCTGTCAGTAGTCCCCCATTCCCGAGTGCAGCTTTAGTCCAACGAAGGGAATAATGATAAGGAGGATGGTGGACGAGGCCGAGCAGGAGGGTGACCGAGCGAGCGAGGTCGACCGCAAGGGTGACCGAGCGGGTGAGCCCGACCGCAAGGGTGTCCGAGCGGATGAGGCCGACCGCGAGGGGGGGGCCGAGGGGACGAGGCCGACCGCAAGGGTGACCGAGTGGGCGAGGTCGACCGCAAGGGTGACCGAGCGGGTGAGGCCGACCGCAAGGGTGTCCGAGTGGATGAGGCCGACCGCAATGGTGACCGAGTGGACGAGGCTGATCGCAAGGGTGACCGAGTGGACGAGGCCGACCGCAAGGGTGACCGAGTGGACGAGGCCGACCGCAAGGGTGACCGAGCGGGAGGGAAGAGGAGTGGGAGGGGCCGACCAGGGGGGGATGGCCGAGTGGAAGGGCACGGGGCTCAAGAGGCGGCGTGTCACGTGGTGATGTGAAGTGGAAAAGACAAGGTGAGGGCAGAAGTCAGTGCATCTGGACCATACACGTGTCAGGATTTCGGGGGAGGGGAAACGTCAAGCGTTGGATCAGGAGTGAAGCGTCAGGGCATTATTATGGGCATTGATGAGACAATTTTGGCGGATGATTTGAAAGGTTTTCAAACTGGCGAAAATTAACTGGGACCCTTGGAATACGGGTAAACCGTGGGCATTTGGTATCGTTCGATTTACTTACCTGTTTTCAAGAATCCAAAACATTCCAAGTATCACACCATTTGTTGCGCGCGATACACCATTAGAGTATTTCTTCGACTTCCTAGTGCCTGCTGCAGAAGCGATCCGCAGACATACTCTAGAGATGGCGCATGAAGGAGACGTGAACGTGAGGGTGGATCCTCTGGGAGACGACGATGCGGAGGAATTAGCTGCACAATACAGGACGGAGAAGGTGGGGGAACCCGCGAGGCGTGTCCGTGGTTCCACCGTGGTAGTCGCGGCCCAGCCCATCAGCCAGGTGGAACCAGACCACTGGCATTCGAGGGCCGACAGATCCCTAATTACGGCGGCGGAGTTGGAGGTTATCCGTGAGAAGTACCAAATTCCGTCGGAGGTGCAGTTGGTGTTGCCAATATCAACAGATAGGCCGTCCGACGTCAGGCCAGGGGAGTTCTCCCTCTACGAAGAAGCGCTGAAGGGTGGGTTGAGGTTGCCGCTGCCACAGATCGTGGTAGATGTGCTCAACCACTTGGAAGTGGCACCAGGGCAGTTAATGCCCAACGCGTGGAAGATTCTGCTATCGTGCGCAAGCGCCTTGCCAAAGGCGATGGAAGGGCAAGCCATGACAGTGGATGAGTTCTTCTGCTGCTACAAAGCTTCAGGGCAGCAGGAAACTTGGGTAACCCTACAAGCGGTGGCGGGGAAGGGCTTGGTGACAGGGTTACCAACGTCGATTAAAGGTTGGAGACCCAGGTGGTTTTACGTGTCCAATTGCGGCGGGGCTGGAGTGCGCACGAAGTGGAAAGTGCCGACCAAGTTTGTGGAGTCGAAGGTGGGTGCGGCGGTGGAGGAGAGAGTAAAGAAGGTGAAGGAGTGGAGGGAGAGGGAAAAAATGAAGTGGGACGAGCTTGTTCAGCCGTCCGCACTGTTTCAAGCGGGATTGGGTCCGCAACCGATCGGGGGGGACCTCGACCAATCGGAGTTGGAGGCCAGAAGAAGGGCGCAGGAGGCGGAGGATCAGGCCATGATGATGAAGGCTCAGAAGTTCAAGGAAGCCCAGGATGACCGACCGCCGCAGCTGCTTGCAAAGGAGAGGATTCGACCTCGTCCCAAGCCTTTGGGAGGGAAGGACCTGAGCACCTTCCAGCCGCGGAAGCTCCCTGTGGATCCTGTGAAGGAGAAGGCGAGGGAGGAAGGGGAGGGTCCGAAGAAGAAGAAGAAGAAGAGAAGTGTTCCAGAAGAGGTTGCAGGGGAGCCTGGGGCTAAGAAGGTGAAGAGGGCTCCAGCTGGGGTGGAGACCCCTGTGGCAACGGTGACCCCAGCGCGGGAGGCTGCTGAAGCTGTCCCAGTGCCTTAGGTGGTGGTGGAGGAGGGTAGGACTGAGCCAAGGGAGGGGCAGGAGGTGCGAAGGAGCGTTGGGCCCCAGGAAGGAGGAGTTGGCCTGAGCACGGCGATTTATCATGCACGGGCGGTGGCTGAAGCGCTGGAGGGAGGAGAAGGCTCCGCCAGGGCGGGGGCTGACCGTCTGGTGAGGATCGTGGAGGAATCAGCCCTCCGAGCTGCGTCCAGATTCAATGAGGCGGACCTGTTTAGGGGTCTGTGTTCTGCACAAATGGAGGTGACAACTCTGGCAGGGGCCCTCTTCAGAAAGGCAGGTGCCGCCAAAGTCAAGGTGGAGGAGGCCAAGGCACAACTTGCCGAACTGAAGGAGGGAAAGGCAAGTTGGGAGGAGGCCCAAGCGGAGCTGCAAGCAGCCAGGCTGGAGTTGGAGGATGCACGCCGCAAGGTTGTGTCACTTGAATTCCAGCTGGCTACTGAGCAGAAAAAGCTGGACGAGTCCCACAGGGCCTGTGTCATTGCCAACGAGAGGCATGAAGAGGCCACGAGCAACAATGAGGAACTGGTAAGACAGAAAGACGAGGCAGTCGCTAAGGTGGAAGCTCTGCAGAAGGAGGTGAAGGAAGGACTTGCTAAGGCAGAGGAGGAAAAGGTGAGATTGAAGAGGGAGTTAGAAGTAGAAATGGGGAAGGCGCAGGCGGAGAGGGAGGGCTTGCAGAAGGAGCTTGATGAGGAGAAGAGGAGGGCAGCCACTGCGGGTGAGGCTCTGCAAAAGGAGTTGGATGCAAAAAGGGCAAGGGCAGCCTCTGAGAGGGAGACCCTTCAAAAAGAGCTGGACGAAGTGAAGGCGAGGGCGGCCTCGGAAAGGGCAGCCTACCCTGATCTGTGTGTCGCAGCGGTTGCACAATTCAAAGGGTCTCCTGAATTTCAGGTGGCGGTAGACGCCGCAGTGGCTGCCAGCTTGGCTGAGATGGGGTCTGGGGGTGCTGGGTCATCAGGGACAGGTGCTGGGGGGAGGACAGAGTCTGAAATCATCAACAGTTTCCAGCAATCTGACTACTACAAGCACGAAATGGCTGAGTACTGGGACAGCGGTTGGAAGATGTTCAAACGCAAGGCTGAGGAGCTGTTTCCAGACTTGGACCTGAGTAGTGTGGTGATTGGAGAAGATGACGTAGCCCAGACCCCACTGGACGAAGGGATTGAAGAAGCTGACCTCATTTCGAACGAGGAGGAGGAGTGATGTGCATGATGAGTAGATTTAGGAGTTTTGGTTTATGGTTTTGTTTTGTTTTTTCTTTTTTTTTTTTTCTTTTTTTTTTTTTTTTTTTGATGTAAGTTGCTTGTACACACATTTTTGAATGAATAAAATGGCACTTATGGTTCTAATTGATGATTTTCAGTATATCTCTCCTTGTGTTGGTTTGGTCTTGGTTTGTTTTTCTTGTGATTATTTTGTGCACGGATGTTTTCAGCAAATGCTTGTGCCAGGCAGTAGAGCGAGGTGAAACTTGAAAAAAATAGACTTGGGATGTGGGAGTTTATCTTCAAAATATAACTAAGTGTCAAATTACCTTAAAAAAAAGTAGACTGAGATGTGAAGTTGAAGATGTGATTTGCAAATGAAATGTGGGGGGGCGTCTTTAAAATATTGACCACGTGTCAAATTATTCTGAGATTGTGGTTAAGCGTCAGATGATGACGGAGGCTTTTGGAAGTGCTCAGGTCTGGCTGAGGCCTTCGAACGTGCTCAGGTCGGACTGAGGCTTTTGAAAGTGCTCAGGTCTGGCTGAGGCTTTGAGTGCTCGGTCTGGCCGAGGCTTTTGAAGGTGCTCAGGTCGGACTGAGGCTTTTGAAGGTGCTCAGGTCGGACTGAGGCTTTTGAAAGTGCTCAGGTCTGGCTGAGGCTTTTGTAAGTGCTCAGGTCTGGCTGAGGCTTTTGAAGGTGCTCAGGTCGGACTGAGGCTTTTGAAGGTGCTCAGGTCGGACTGAGGCTTTTGTAAGTGCTCAGGTCTGGCTGAGGCTTTTGAAGGTGCTCAGGTCGGACTGAGGCTTTTGAAGGTGCTCAGGTTGGACTGAGGCTTTTGAAAGTGCTCAGGTCTGGCTGAGGCTTTTGAAAGTGCCCAGGTCTGGTTGAGGCTTTGAGTGCTCGATCTGGCCAAGGCCTTTGAAAGTGCTCAGGTCAGACTGAGGCTTTTGAAGGTGCTCAGGTCGGACTGAGGCTTTTGTAAGTGCTCAGGTCTGGCTGAGGCTTTTGAAGGTGCTCAGGTCGGACTGAGGCTTTTGAAGGTGCTCAGGTCGGACTGAGGCTTTTGAA
Organism: Camellia granthamiana; assembly: GCA_036172215.1. Classification (NCBI taxonomy): domain Eukaryota; kingdom Viridiplantae; phylum Streptophyta; class Magnoliopsida; order Ericales; family Theaceae; genus Camellia; species Camellia granthamiana. The sequence continues at coordinate 1,403,582 of JAXFYN010000031.1, read as the reverse complement.
AGTGCTCAGGTCGGGCTGAGGCTTTTGTAAGTGCTCAGGTCTGGCTGAGGCTTTTGAAGGTGCTCAGGTCTGGCTGAGGCTTTTGAGGGTGGCGCTGCAAATAAAAGTTTCATGGAAGTTACATTCAGACAGTTGGATTATAGAAAGTGGGAACTCCAGTCGATATTTGTATTATGTATTGAAAAAGGAAAATACAACAATTTTAACAATACAAAAGCAAGGATTCATTGATAGTAACGCTTCAGATGTTCAGCATTCCAGGGATGGGGGAGGTCTCGGCCATCCATATCTTGAAGTCGATAAGTGCCTGGCCGCGGGCGGCCCTTCACAACATAAGGTCCCTCCCACTTGGCTGCTAATTTGCCCTCGGTCAGATTCTTGGTGGCAATAGTTGCTTCTCTCAACACTAGGTCTCCCACAGCAAATTCCCTTGGTCGGACCTTGCGGTTGTAATGTGTTCTCATTTTCTGTTGGTACGAGGCCAATCTGACAGCAGCAGTCTCTCTGAGTTCTTCGATGAGGTCCAGGTCCGCCCGACGGAGCTCTTCAGTCAACGTTGGGTCCGGGTGTAAGACTCTGGGGGTTGGTAGACCGACTTCTACTGGGATAACCGCCTCAGCGCCGTATGTTAGGCGAAAAGGGGTTTCCCCGGTAGGAGTCCGGGCGGTAGTCCGATAGGCCCAGAGCACGTTTGGTAGTTCCTCTGCCCAAAGTCCCTTGGCAGCTTCCAACTTAGTTTTGATGATCTTCAGAAGTGAGCGGTTGGTGACTTCGACCTGGCCATTGGCTTGCGGATGTCCTGGGGAAGAGAAGCATGGTTGGATTTGGAGATCTGCACAAAATTTCCGGTATCTAGCGTTGTCGAACTGTTTGCCGTTGTCGGAGACGATGGCCTGGGGGATGCCAAATCTGCAGACAATCGATTGCCAGATAAACTTGGTGGTGTTCCGCTCGGTGATTGTGGCGAGAGGTTCTGCCTCGACCCACTTGGTGAAGTAATCAATGGCAACAATTGCGAACTTGGTCTGGCCGCGACCAGTGGGAAGTGGACCGACCAGGTCGATACCCCATTTGGCGAACGGGTAAGGGCTGCAGAGGGTGATCAGCTCGCTGGGGGGAGCATGGGGGATGTTGGCGAAGCGCTGACACTTATCGCATTTCAGCACGAAATCAGAGGCATCTTTGTTGAGGGTTGGCCAGAAGTAGCCTGTACGGAGTACTTTGTGTGCGAGGGACCTGCCTCCCGAATGATTGCCACAGATTCCTTCATGGATCTCTCGCATTACATAGGTTGCTTGGGCGGGGCTGAGACATCGCAGGTACGGTCGTGAGAAGCCGCGCTTGTAAAGGAGGCCGTCGATCAGAATGTAGTTAGCCGACCGAGCTCTGACCTTGGCAGCTTGCTGTTGGTCATCTGGGAGTTCTCCGGTGGTCAGGAAAGAGAAGATGTCGGAGGCCCAAGGGATGGGTTCCGACTGGAGGAATTGCACTTCTTGCAGGTCGGGTGAGATGGCCGGGTGAGTCAGGTATTCGAGGCGAACTCCATGGCTGAGGTCGGATTGGTCGGCGGAGGCCAGCTGGGCCATCTCATCTGCTTTGGAGTTTTCCGCCCTGGGTATGTGTCTGATCTGGAAAGTGTTGAAGAGACGAACAAGGGTGAGTGCCATGTCCCTGTAAGTTCGCATTGTGGTATCCTTGGCATCGAATTCACCCGTGATCTGGCCGACGATGAGTTGGGAGTCACTGAATACACGGATGTGGCTGACACCAATGTCTGTGGCTAGACGAAGTCCTGCTATCAATGCTTCGTATTCGGCCTCGTTGTTGCTGGCCGCAAACAAGAGGCGGAGGGCACATTTGAAGTAACCCCCTTCGGGGGATGTGAGGATGAGGCCAGCCCCGCTTCCTTCCCTGCGGGACGAGCCGTCAACATTGAGTGTCCAACAATGAGGATCTTCAGGCTCTGGCGGAGTTGGTGGGGGTGGAGGGTTAGTGTTTGGGGTTGGATTGGTGAATTCCAAGATGAAGTCGGCTACGGCTTGCCCCTTGATTGCTGTCCGGGGGTGATAGGAGATGTCGAACTGGCTTAGTTCTACTGACCATTGCATGAGTCTTCCTGAGAGCTCTGGTTGCTGCATGACCTTCTTCAGGGGCTGGTCGGTGAGAACCACTATGGAATGGGCTTGGAAGTAGGGGCGGAGTCGTCTGGAGGCGGTGACCAAGGCCAGGGACAGCTTTTCTAATAGGGGGTAGTTCTGCTCCGCTCCCCGGAGAGCCCGGCTGATGTAGTAGACCGGCCGTTGGACTGAGCCGTCCTCTCTGATGAGTGCTGCACTGATTGCGGTGCTTGATACTGCTAAGTAGAGGAAAAGGGGCTCGCCGGTAATTGCCTGTGAGAGGAGAGGAGGATTGGCCATGCACTGTTTTAATTGTTGAAAGGCTTCTTCTGATTCAGTTGTCCATTCAAAAGTCTGCCGCAGGACTTTGAAAAATGGTAGGCACTTATCCGTCGCGCGGGAGATGAAACGGTTGAGGGCTGCCACTCTGCCGGTGAGCCGTTGGACCTCTTTAACGGTTTTGGGTGACTGCATCTCAATCAAGGCCTTGATCTTCTCTGGGTTGGCCTCGATGCCGCGCTGACTGACCATGAAACCCAGGAATTTGCCAGATCCTACGCCAAAGGCGCACTTCTCTGGGTTGAGCTTCATCTGATATTTGCGAAGGGTGGCAAAAGTCTCTCGTAAGTCAGTGAGGTGGTCAGTGGAGAGTTTGCTCTTGACCAGCATGTCATCCACATACACTTCCATGTTCCGTCCGATCTGATGGTGGAAGACTGTATTGACTAAACGTTGGTAGGTGGCCCCAGCATTCTTTAGTCCGAACGGCATGACACGGTAGTGGTAAGTGCCCCGGTCAGTGATGAAAGATATGTGTTCCTGGTCAGATGAGTGCATCACGATTTGGTTGTACCCTGAAAAAGCATCCATGAAGCTGAGCATTTGATGACCGGCCGTGGCGTCGACCAGTAGATCAATGCGGGGGAGAGGATAGCTATCTTTGGGACAAGCTCGGTTCAAGTCGGAGTAGTCAACGCAGAGACGCCACTTGCCATTGTTCTTGCGGACCAGGACCACGTTGGACAGCCACTTAGGATAATCCACATTTCGGATAAACTGGGCCTCGAGGAGTTTGTCAACTTCTGCAGCTATGAGATTGTTGCGCTTTGGATGGAAAATACGCTGCCTTTGTCGGTAAGGTCGGAAATGAGGCTCGATACTTAGGCGGTGGGTGATGAAAGAGGGGTCGATGCCTGGCATGTCTGCATGAGTCCAAGCGAAGACGTCTCTGTGTTCGGTCAGGAGAGCGGTGAGGTCAGCCTTTGCTTGGGAGGGTAGTTGGCTGCCGATTTTAGCAGTTTTGAGTGGGTTGGTGGGATCGATGTTAACTTCGACGAGTTCCTCCACAGGTTCGCCTCTGATCAGTTCGTCCTCATCTCGGACGTCAAGTCCTTCAATGATCATTGCCTCCTTCAGTCTAACCTCTTTAAGTGAGGCCACATAACATTCTCTAGCGACGGTCTGTTCCCCTCTCACCGTTCCGACCCCGAAATCGGTAGGGAACTTGAGGGCAAGGTGGTAGGTGGATGTGATGGCTTGGAGGGCATTGAGGGCGGTGCGGCCGAGGATGATGTTGTAAGCAGAGGGGCAGTCAACAACAAGGAAAGTAAGCAACTTCGTGGTCTGCCGTGGGTACTCTCCAATGGTGATGGGGAGATCAATGGAGCCGACAGAGGTCACCCGGTCGCCGGTGAAACCGACCAGAGGAGTTTGGAGTGGGGACAGGCTTTTTTCCCCGATCTTCAGTTGGCGGAAGCAGTTGAGAAAAATGATGTCCGACGAGCTGCCATTGTCAATGAGGACTCGTCTGACCTTATAGTTGGAGAGGACGGTGGAGATGACAAGGGGATCATCGTGAGGATAACGGATGCCTGCACAGTCGGCGTCCGTGAAGGTAATGGGCTATGTCCACTGTTTGGGTTGCTTGGGGGGTCGGTCGACCGTGGCAACTGTCTTGTCTGAGCCCTGTCGTATCTTTCTAAGCTCTACCCTCTGAGCTGAGCGAGATGGTCCGCCACAAGCAAGACCACCTGAAATAACTCTGATTTCACCAACTGGTGGGGGCGGATTGCCTTGGGGCCGAGGTTGTTGGTGGGGTCGATCATGCCCCTGGTCTGGTTGAGCTGGTCGCCGTGGAGGGGTATGCCTGTGATTGTCTCTGCGGGGCTCGGTCCTTTGCCTTTGCTGAGGGCGGGTATCTGTGAAACGGCTCAGGCGCCCCTGGCGAATGAGGGTCTCCACCTGGTCTTTGAGGCTGATGCAGTCGTCGGTGTTATGGCCATGATCCTGGTGGAAACGGCAATATTTGGACTGGTCTTTACGGTTAGAAGGGCTCCGTGGAGGAAGAGGCCACTTGAGGGGGTAGTCCCGTTGGGTCTGGTTAAGAACTTGTTCCATGGGAGTATTGAGGGGGGTATATTGCTCGAACCGACCGGGGGGTCTGGTTAGGGCTGACCGGTCGGCGCGAGGGGGTCGGTCGGCATAGCGGGACGCTTGGTTATGATGCCGGGCGTTACTGGGTTCTTGGTCTTTCCTCTTTTCTCTGGGGGCCAGATATTTAGTCGTGGAGTCCTGCCGAGCGGCTAGAGAATCCTCGGCGTTCATGTACTTTTGGGCTTTGGAGAGCAAGGCTGCCATGGATGTCGGGGGGTTCTTGGAGAGGGAGAAAAGGAAATCGGATGACCGCAGTCCAGCCATGAAGGCTGTGAGGATGACTTTATCGTCATTTTCAGCAACTTGTAAGGCTTCGGTGTTGAAGCGAGTGACAAAGCTGCGCAGTGACTCCCCCTCGGTCTGACGGATGTTGAGGAGTTGGGTCGCCAGACGTCGCTGGCGTTGGGCCCCAATGAAGTGGCTCAGGAAGGAGTCACTGAGGTGTTGGAATGTGGAGACCGAATCCGGTGGCAACTGGCTGAACCATAGCCGAGCCGACCCCTTCAGTGTCACGGGAAAGGCTCGGCACATGATTTCGTCAGGGAAAGCATGGAGGATCATGAGGGTACGGTAGGTCTCTAGGTGGTCGATGGGGTCGGTTGTTCCGTCGAAGGGGTCGATGGTAGGCATTTTGAACTTGGGGGGTAAGGGTTTGTCTCGGATGGAGGCGACAAAAGGGGAGTTTGCTGTAGTAGAGGGCTTATGTTGGATGTTCTGCATGACCCCTTGGAGTTGGAGTTTCATGGCTCGGAGTTCGGCGTCCCAAAGGGGAGTGTTGTCACCTCCAGAGGGAGATAGATGTTGGACGCTGCTAGCTTCTCCCTCGGGAGCTGGAGCTATGATCGACGGGCGTGGGGGTAGAGGAGGCGGATGTATATGTGGGTGAGGGGGTTGCAGACCTCCCGAGTTGGGAGGATTGGGTTGTGGAACAGTATGGCATGGAACTTGTTCTGGATGGGGTGGAATATCTGGGGGTGGAGGAGGGATAGGGAGGTTCCGTTGGAGCAGAGCGTTGATTAAGGCCTGGTTTTGTTCGGCCATACGATTGATGCTGTTGGTGAGCTCGATGAAGTACTGTGGTGGGTTGTTTGGATTGGGAGGGTCGGTCTGGTGATCGGCAGCATTGTGGTGGGAAGCCATGGATCTGGTCGTTACCATGCACGTGACGGATGAGGTGACAAAGGTTGCTGGAAAAGGGGGGCTCCGGCGGCAATGAACACAACTGTCGCACGGACAAACCGCGATTTCCCACAGACGGCACCAACTGAAGATACAGTGCGTCCTGATGGATGGGTTGGACCGATCCGAGCTCCTCAAGCCCACTGGGTAACCTGCAAGCAAGTTCAATCGGGGAACGGGGTAGTCCCCCGGCGAACCCTCCGGCGTGTGAGTTAGTAAGGGCGATAGACAATACGTAGGAGGAGTCAGGGAGATAGAAAAACTTAACCTTCTTCCTGTCTTCGAGCTTTGCTTATATCCTTTTGTAATCATTTCGTTGTCTCAGCCGTTCTGACCTTTTTCGCCGAAAGCTTGCGCCGTGGTTCGTCTTGTTCAGGGTGAGGGGGCGCCATTCCGGCTGAGGGGTGTTGTCGCAATAAATGCTGTGATGGGTTGCATTAATGGTGATGTGCTGTGGCAATAACTTTGCAGATCTTTGTCTGCTGACATGGCCTGTTCTGCACCCCCCACGTGTCCGAGCATCATTGGCCTTCCCTGCTCAGTTGGCCTCCAGCTGTGCTGGGTTTCACTGACCGGGTTGTGCCACGGGGGTTGGATGGTGGGCTTGGGTTTACGCATGGTGGGCCGTGGGCCGTGGTCCTTGTGGGCCTATCCCTGTCATATTCTATAGCATATCATCATAATATTAATTATTTTGTTTTACTATTACACATTATTATTATTCTCATTCTACTCTATATCTCATAATTATCGTCCAATATTCTTCACACAAGATCATAATTCTATAAAACCTATAAGTATTTAGTTGATCTTTCATTCAAGTTCAGGAGTGATTACAATAGTGCCTCGATGTCTATGACTTTAAAGTATACAATACATGGTTAGCAACAAGTACTTCATCATCACTTTTGTTGCTGATTGCATTAAATATTGTTATGTGTATTTACTTAAAAACAAAGATGAGGCAATTGATAAATTTATTCTTCTTAAGAATGAAGATAAGAATCAACTAAGCCCAAAGATTAAGGTTTTAAGAAATGATCGTGGTGAAGAATATGGATCGTTATTTATTGAGATTTGTGTTGAATCTGGAATTATCCACCAAACTATAGCGCCTTATTCCCCTCAGTCAAATAGTGTGGCTGAGCAGAAAAATAGAACATTGAAGGAAATGATGAATGCAATGTTGATAAGTTTTGGATTGTCACAGAACTTGTGGGGAGAAGCAATTCTCTCCACAAATTACATTCTAAATAGAATACTTCGGAAGAAAGTGGACAAGACTCCGATTGAATTATGGAAAGGCTGCAAGCCTTCCTATAATTTTCTACGAATATGGAGGTGTTTTGCAAAAGTGGCGGTACCTATACCCAAATGGGTTAGGATATGTTCGAAAATCGTGGATTGTATATTCATTGGTTATGCACAGAATAGTAGTACATATAGGTTTCTTGTGCACAAGTATGATATTTCAGATATACACAAGAATACTATTATAGAGTCAAGTAATCCGTCCTTCTTTGAGGACATATTTCCTTGTCGAATCTGAGGAGAGAATCAAAGTTTTGAGAATGAACTTGAAGATGATCCTAGTGATAGTGATCAAGATGAGGAAGTAGATGAGCCAAGAAGGAGTAAAAAGGCTAGGACTTCTAAATCCTTTGGTTCGGACTTCTTGACTTATATACTAGAGGGAGAACCTCAAACTTTTCATAAAACTGTGACTTCACCTGAAAGTCCTTCGTAAAAGAAGCAATTAAGAGTGAAATTGACTCCATCTTACAAAACCACACTTGGGAGTTGGTTGATCTACCCCGAGGCAATAAGGCCTTAGGGAGTAAGTGGATCTTTAGAAGAAAGATGAAAGTGGATAGGTTAATTGATAAGTATAAAGCTAGGCTAGTTATCAAGGATACAAGCAGCGAGAAAGCCTGGATTACTTTGATACGTATTCACTTGTGACAAGGATTATATCCATTCGCATGGTGATTGCGATAGCAGCTTTATGTGGTCTAGAGATACATTAGATAGATGTAAAACAGCTTTCTTAAATGGAGGTTTAGATTAAAAAATTTACATGGAGCAACCCAAGGGGTTTTCAGCTCCAAGGCAAAATAAAAAAGTCTGTTAGCTTGTCAAGTCATTGTATAGTTTGAAGCAAGCTCCTAAGCAATGGCATAAGAAGTTTGACAACGTTGTGTTGTCAAATGGGTTTAGAATCAATGAGTATGACAAATGCGTATATGTCAAAGACACCGACAGAGATTATGTCATTTTGTATCTATACGTCGATGACATACTCATTTTTGGTAGTAATGATGAAATGATTAGAACTACTAAGAGATTGTTAAACTCTAAATTTGACATAAAAATACGGCCTTGCAGATGTGATTCTGGGTATTAAGATTACCAGAACATCTGGTGATATTGTATTTTCTCAGTCTCATTATATTGAGAAGATACTTGAGAAATTTGGTAAATCAGATACAAGTGTGTCTAGGATACCAATAAACTTGAGTCTACATTTGACCAAGAGTAATGGTGAAAGTGTTTCTTAGCTAAAATATTCTTGGGTTATTAGGAGTTTGATGTATCTGATGAGTTGTACAAGGCCGAATATAGCCTACTTTGTTAGCAGGCTTAGTAGATACACAAATAGTCTAAATGATACTCATTGGAAAGGCATTATGCGGATGTTAGGTTATCTCTGCTACACCTGGGATTATAGGCTGTATTATACCAAATACCCAGCGATACTAGAATAATATAGTGATGCTAATTGGATATCTGATATAAAGAACTCCAAATCTACGAGTGGTTATGTGTTTACCTTCGGAGGGGCAGCCGCGTCTTGGAAATCTTCCAAACAAACGTGTATATTGAGATTAATGATGGAATTTGAGTTTATTGCTTTGGATAAAGCAACTGAAGAAGCTGAATGGCTTCGCCAGTTCGTTGAAGATATTTTACGTTGGCTGAAACCTGTGCGTGCTATCTGTATTCATTATGATAGCCAATCGATGATTGGACGGGCGCAAAGTAATATGTATAATGGAAAGTCTAGACATATCCGTCATAGACATAATTTTATATGACAACTACTCTGTAATGGAGTTGTCTCTCTAGACTATGTAAAGTTTCAGGACAACATTGCGGATCCACTAACCAAAGGGTTAACTCGAGGGTTAGTAGAAATGTCATCAAAAGGAATGGGGTTAAGGCCTTTAGTTAATGTTACCAGAACGAAAAACCCAACCTAGCTTACTAGAGATCCCAAGATCTAAGTTCAAAGGGACAACCTAACTGCATGTAACAGATGAGCAACTGAAGAGGTAAATCCTCTAACCATTCCTTTATACAATGATACCTTATGGGGGTAGAATTTTAAGCTAATGTTTTTAATGACCTAAAGGTGTGTTTGATTGGACAAACTGGATAAGCGGTGATTAAAATCCATCGGACTTTAATCTTGGGACTATAAATCTCCTGAATTATTTGATTGGATTGGATTGGATGTGCATCCCGTGTTTGTTTTCTCATAAGATTAGATGTTTGGAAAGGACTATTTTGAGTTAATCCAATGTTTGGTTAGACGAACTAGATAAGGATAAATGAGCAAAATACTATTTTACCATTTTTCAATTGTTTACTAAGTAATAGCAATATTAAATATATCTTCAATATTTTAATTATTTTTAGTTAGATTAAATAACAATTTATTTTATTTTATTTTTTACACAATTAAATACATAAAATATCAATAAAAATATATGTTATTTTTTTAATTAAAATTTTAAATAAATTTATTTTAAAAAATAATAATAATGAAATAATGAAATTAAATAAAACATCTATTAAAATTTAAATAATGAAATTAAATAAAATATAAACAAAATTTTAAAATAAAATATCTATAAAAAATTATTTTAAAAAATTAAATAAATAAAACATCAATAAAAAGTTAAATAAAATTATTTTATTTTTAAATTGAGGCATTTAAATTTTATTGAATTTTACTAAATATAATACATAATTAAATAGTAGATGGTCAAAATGGTCAGTTCACGACCTAATCTCATGGGATTGTTATCCCACGAAAATTGTCCCACACCTCCCCCCCCCCTCGCGCCGCGTGGACAGTGTAATCCCACATATGGGGGATAAGGAATCCGATCAGACTCCATGTTCGGCGGACTAACAAAAACAAACGCCAGATAAAGGGCTTCCAATGGATTACAATCCAAATAGTGATTAGTCCCCCGCCCCCGCCCCCGCCCCCGCCCCCGCCCCCTTCCCCCCAATCCCTTGAATCAAACGCACCCTAAGGGAAGTGAATAATCAACCATAGTATGATAAGATACCTTATATAGGTGACCTATGTGAGTACAGAGTGGGGTTGCTTCTCTAAAAATTGACGAGGCCGAATTCTTTAAAAACACTCATTGAATCAGGCTAGTGTTTCAAAGCCATACCAAACACACCAGTAAGAACAAGAACAATGGTTTAAACTAACTCCTATGTGAGGTCTATTATCTCGGTTTACATAAATGGTAGAACAGTTGAAGACATTACGTTCACTAGTCAGATAGTAAATTCGATAGGCTTTCACTACGAAAGGTTAAAAGCCAACAACTACTTTTTCTGATGCAGGGTTAGTTTGTGTACTCTCTCTCTCTCTCTCTCTGAGTCTTTGTTGTTAAACATTGTCTGTTTTCCTTTATTCAATCAATTTTTATTCATGTGGAAGATTGTTGAAAAAAATAGTTTTATGGTAACTTTAATGTGAAATTAAAGTAGGTCCCAATCACCAGTTGAAATGAGATTGAATGGGTTTAGATTCTTTGTAACAAGATCTTTACACTACAAAAAGAATGACCAAAAACTATTAAGAATTGAATGAGAAATTGTCTCATAAAGTTAGCCTCATGAATGAGGTATTGGGAATAGTGTATAACTACTTATTCTAGATTGATTGTAAAGGAAAATATTAATGGATATTTAAATCTCAAGTTTTGGATAAGGACATGAGCCCTTTGGGATATCCAAATTTTTCGAAAGAAGGTAGTTATAGATACTTCAAGGATGGGCTTGGGCCAGAACTATAGTACAAGTTGGTTATGCAAAAATGGCCACATGCGCGCCCGCTGCCTGCCTAGACTGGACCGGGCAGAGTTCAGGTCCGTGGTCCATGGTCTGTGGGTCGTGGATCTTGGGACTTGGGACTTGGAACTTGGAACTTGGGCTTGAGGCTTGTTGAAATGGGTTAAGTTTGCGCTAGGCTGGATTGGTGGCCCATCAACCTAATCTTTCTTGGACCAAGTCTATTTGGTGGTTGCAGATATACATACGTATATATTGTGTGTAACCTTTACACTTAAGGTGGTGATTTACACCATCAGTTTTCCTTGCATTATATCTTTAGTTTTACAAAAATTGAATTCTGCATTTGTTGCACAAAGGCTCCTCCTCTCTCCCTTATTGTGTATAAAAGGAGACCATCATTTTTGGTTAGAGTACAAAATTTTTGGCTCTCAAACTATCCAATCAGTCAACTCCTACAATCTTCTTCCTGTGTGAGAGAGTGCTACCATTGTCTGTTCGCCGGAGCTAAACAAAAGGTGCTTCTGCATTAGCGGGTTCTAACCATCATATCTTGAGAGATAGACGCAAACATACATCCAGCACCCACGGTGAGGCAGCGAATAAGAAAACTATGATATCACACATGTTTTGGTTTGTTTCCTTGTCTTATTTTAATCTTTTAGTTTGATATATATTTTTATTCATCATGTTGATTTCTTGATATGTAATTTAAATTATGAAATATCAATCTGTTTATTTTTTATTTAAATACACAATTTATACCACAGTTAGTTCCCATCCCATCTACTTTTTTTTATTTTTTTTTATTTTAATGCGGGAATTTTATAAAACGAACAACAGCCAATTACAACTGGGATTAAAAAGACAATGAACAAGATTTTGGGGAGGATTAGTCACCCAATCAAAAGGTAAAAAACTACCATTTATGAAAGGAGTGACAATGATGACCATCTATCCTTATGCCCAGATCACATCCAAACCAAACTGCTTTCGTCCAAACACACCAAAAAACAGATGCTCTAAAGATTCCACCTCTGAAAGGCACACTCCCATCCCAATCTACTTGAATTGAATCTAATCTTCAATCCCATTCATTGTCATTGAATTTACCACCTATTTCTTTTTTATTACCAAGTAGAAATTGGAATACAAAAGGACCCAAACATGAATTTGTAATCAAGCTCGTAATCCAACTCAACAACCAATAAATCCCATTCATTGTCAGTGCTGCCATAATATTATAATTTGACAATATTACTATAATTATGCAAATGTAAATTTTTATACTTTCATCACAAATGGCCAAACATAAATGTTATTTGTGATTTGACAATGCCATAATTTAGCATGAGCTTTGACAAACTAATGGGTTGTTTGGTGTATCCTAAATAAGTGTACTTTTTGTCTTTTTAGACTAAGAAGTTGAGAAAAAAAATATGAATATTTCGATTAACTTTTTGACTTTTTATGAAAAAATCTATATTAAAAAATTTTATAAAGAAGTGTGTAGGAGAAGATTGTGTAGGAGGCCGTACGGTGTTGGCAGTGGAGTGGGCTGTGGAGTAGATGAGAAATTATTGTCTCCTTCTTAAGCTTTGATTGGATGGTGTTGTTTGGCGCATGGGGCCCCACCATGAGTCCCGTTTTTCTAATCGGAACCGTTCAATGTGTAGAAATCGTCGAATACTATATTTCTGTAAAAAATCACGTTGATTGGATATCGATAGCTATCTGATCGTGTTAGTTTTTTTTGTTAACGGTTAACTATAACACCATCCATTTTTATACAACACTGATTTGATCATGTAGTTAGCGATATCCGATAGACGTGATTTTTTGCAGTCATATAGTACCAGACGAGTTCTACATATTAAACGGTTCAGATTATCAAAACGGGACCCATGGTGAGCCCCTACAGGCCGAACTTTATCATCCAATTTAGTTTGGGGCACATGGAAAAAAAAAATTTCCTTTGAGTAATTCATCACGTCAGTGGCCGAAAAGTTGATTTGAATAAATATTTGTAAATTATTTTTTTAATATTTTTTTTTTGTAAATAATAATGATTTTTTAACTTTTTTAGTAACTTTTTGACTTTTTAAAAGGTTGCCAAACCAGCCCTAAAGTAGAGCTAGAAGCATAATTGAATTCCATAACTTCTTTTTTTTCTATATATAAGTAACATATTGTTAATTAGTCTAATTCTCATAATTTCAAGACGCAAATTTACAGATTGAATATTCATGTCACAAATTGTGAACAACTAACTTGTTTATAGCTTGTTTAGTGTAATATATATGTGCCAATGGTGGAGGTATAAACAATTCAAATCATCAAAACATGATAAATTGTAAATCCTACGTGTGGTGAACCCTTATGAGCCCCTCAAATTTTTTCATATTAAAATATGAATATGTAATAAACACAACCCATTTTTTACATAGATCTTTAATTTTCATAATTGTTACATGTCATTGGACTCAGTCAATTCTAAAAAGGCTTCCTTTGAAGTGAATCATGAACCTAGACATTCAAGTTCAACTCTTAGTCACTCAGTCTTAATCGATACATATGATTTGAAAGTATTTGATATAAACCCAAGAGATATAGGTCCAATGCACCCTATCTTAGAAAGGTTCCCCGTCAACCAAAAAAAAAAACAAAGACCCAAATAAATTTTTCTAGTCTCTAAATAATAGAGAAGCAACGTCATAATGGAATGGGATACTTACGTGTAAGTCCTAATAAGTGAACTTATTGTCTAATAGGTTCTATAGAAAAAATTTGTCATAAAAAAAGTCACTAATTGTAAATTTTAGCGACAATTTATAAAATTCATGATAAAAAAAATCACTAATTGTTAATTTTTAGCGACATATATAAACAATTGTCACAAAAAAATTATTTTTAACAATAATTTTAAGACTTATTTTCAATAGGACTTGATGGGAATTAAGTCTAACTATTAAGACCTATTGGTAGTTTACCCTAATGGAATCACCGATTCATTTTATGAAGCATTGACTCTACAAAATTTTATTTAATTTCATAATTTATTTTTGTTTTTGTATTTTATTGAACAGGGATGGAAAACATTTCATCTTTTCTTTCTTCAGCGGATAAGATGGATTCATTTGTGATAATGACTCTAATCATGTTTTAGGATCATCTTGTTTAAATTGGAGAAATGACCCATAATTTGTTTTTTCTGTTTTGAATAATTTCTTAATAAAATGATGTGATAATGACATTCTTAAAATTATAAATCACATTGACAAGGTGTTACTCTTAAAATGATAGAATCCAAAATGTTATAAATTTTTTCTATGTACATAACATTATTCATACAAGTTTTTGTATTCATACAAGTTTTTGTCTCAAATAACATGCACATCCAACAATTCCAAGTCTAACAACATAGTGTTTAGATCACGAATTTAAATAGAATTTAGAAAGAAAAAAGGCAAAGGCAGAGACAAGAGCAAAGACAATGAAAATATATATATACATTTAAATTTGTATTTTATTTATACCTCATCTTCTTCTTTTTTTTTTCTTTTTAAATCTCTATTCAAATCCATAATTTAAATAAATCTCCAAAATTAGAAATAGATTATGGTACTGGGGAAGGGCTTTTTTGAGACTTTTTGGACTAAAATTCACAAAAAGACAAAATAAGCTAAAATAGCCAATAAAACAAAATATCACATCAAATCCATAATCATTCCACTTTTTCTCTCATAAACATCACATCCAACTACAAAAAAATCCAACTATCTTCCCAAACACACAAATTTTAACCTACTAAAATAGCCAAAATCTAAAATAACCTACTAAAATAACAACTTCCCAAACACCCACTTTATGCTGAAGATCATTAAAGTTTACCTTCTGGAACACTACAAGTTCATAGGGAGAGTGCATTGGACCCAATCATTTATGCTTTTCCATAGTTTCAATGATTGATGCTCGGAAACCACAAACCCACAACCACTACACCTAGTGGTTATATAATAGTACTATTTTGTGATGTAAAATTACAAATTTAAATCTTATACAGAGGAGTATCATACTCTGTTACCCACTTCCCCTACTAACTACTAATTCATACCCTGATCATAAAAAATAAAAATAAAAAACCACCACGAATCAACTGAGTCACTTTCATACACTACTAGCTATTCAAGAGATGAAAGGACTGATCCTTACCAAGACCAAATGTTAATTATTTCTCCCTCATTTGTACTGAGTTTATATTTCTTCTTCTCGTGTAGGGTTTGCAACATTATTTGAAGTGGTTGTTGGGCTTGGTGGTTGTTAGGCTTGTAAACATACATTGTTAAATTTTAATTGTCCAGTTTGATGTCATTATCCTCACATTTGTAATTAATATCCTATCCACTGTAGGGGGGAAAACGGTGTTATACTGATCAATGTGCAACTTTGAGATCATTAAACTGTTCTTGAGTTTTTCATTTTTTACCGTGAACAGAAATAAACCCAAATCAACCACTCCAATCTACCTCCCCGTTTGGACGAAAAATATTTTCTGTATTTTTTTGTGTTTAATACAATAGAAAATGAATGTCAACGAAAAACATTTTTCATAGTCAACGGAAAACAAGACTACTTGGGCAGAAATATTTTTCATTTTTAAAGGCGAAAAATGTTTTCTAGACTACAATTTTGCCAACGTCACTACACCACAGCCACCACCGCCACTCTCACCTTCACCACCACACCACTGCCACCATCACCGTCATCGCCACCACCTCCACCTCCACCACCACCACCACCACCACAAACAAAGAAAAATGTTTTATTTGAAAAACATTTTCCGGAAAAAAAATTTTCCATAAAAAATGTTTTCCACCCAAACAAATGCGTAAAAAAATAAACCCACTCCAAACAGCACTCAAGTGCAACGGCTTTGGGGCAGTGTATCAGTTCGGTTTACAAAATTATGAAACAGACACGTCAGTTCAGAGCCACACTTCCTACAACCCAAATGCCACAAGCCATAACACTCTTACCACCAGTAACCTAGTACAACGAGATGCGCCTCAAGACAAATCATAAATCTAAACACGCCATGTTCAACTCAGGGGGGTAGATTTTTTTTCTATTAATGAAACTAGATCACCATCATATTGTAGTACTAGCAACAGGTGGAGTCGACTTCTACCTGTCTTAATCTATAAAGAGGACTCTCAAATCTCAACCTAAAATATCCACAGGTTCAACTGATAGTACTTCATATGTCATCACATTTAGCCACACAAATTAACCTGGCAGAGCTACATTTTCCCAGATTGAGAGTACTATAACCCCCCAAGGTCTCTTAAACCTAGCAGAAATCTACAGATCGCAACCAACAGACAGTGTCATGGCTGCTCTTGGATGAGATCATAGTAGCGGTCATATGAGAAAACCATATAATTTTGCCAAGGTCTCTTAAACCTAGCAGAAATCTACAGATCGCAACCAACAGACAGTGTCATGGCTGCTCTTGGATGAGATCATAGTAGTGGTCATATGAGAAAACCATATAATTTTGCCTGGGTCCTTAAACATGGCATAAATTTTCAGATTGCAACCATCAGATAACAGTACAATCTGTTCTGATTTGAGCCTACAAATAGGGGATGCCATGCTTTTCTCATCATCTAATGCAATAGAGCTCAAGTTACAGGATTTAACTGACTAAACACATGACGCCTAAAGATGAAATCAAGCCAAGACAACTGGTACAACTGGTAGAGCCCTGAGAGAGAATGTACTACTACAAAAACAGAGTAACTATTTCCCTCAAAACAAAAAACAGACCAACTATTGTAGCTGCCAAATCAAGAAGCAAGTAACAAACTTCAGAGTTTCCACCTTATCCCAACAGAACAAAACCAGAAAAGAGGGAACGGGACAAAACATAAACATGTACCTCTTTAAATCCTTGCTAACAAACTGAAAACCCAACCAAACGTGAGAATAAAGCGCAAGGTGGAAGGCTCAGAGGGAGGCAGAACTAGAGACAACCAGATGCATGCACTTCTCCAGTACTCCCAAATAGCCAAGTCACATCCCCACCTACTGCAAAATTGCACCTTTCAGAACCAGTGTTGAACCTTAACAAAACACAAACTTGCCATATAGTCGTTTAATTGCTTACCAAGCTATTCAAATAGTCATTTAAAACACCAACCTTCAGTCCCAACCCTTGACTGTTTCCATCCAGGGTCACAAATTGCAAGAAGATACAGATGAGTGGTAACAACTGGAAACAGCAGTGCCATTTTGTGTTTGGATCGGTGGGGGGTTACATAAATAGCAGGTGTGTTCTATTAGATATAAGCTTCAACAGCAAACTTCAAGCCCCTCAGAAACATACTTGGAAAAAAAATTCACTATAATGAAGAAGAAATAGGCAGCAGTGTATGTTTAAATTCTCTTTTATTGCTGATTGAAAAAAGAAAACAAACACACACTTGCCAAATCATATCACTCCGAGAAAAGAAGGCATCCCTGGAGCAATATTGTCAGGATCACATTATCTATGAAACAAAATCAGAGTTACACAAGTCATTAGTAAAAATGAGATAATGTCTAGTCGATTGCAGACAAGCACTTAATGGCTATTTAGAAATCTACCTCAAAGTACAATTCAACTACCTCAGTATATAAAAGTACCCAAAACAATTTCGTCATTTATCTAGACAGGCCCTGATGGCTACACACCTAAATTAATTATGCATGGAAAAGTGATATGACAACTGTAAATAGAAACGTTATGGAGAATGAAAGATCTAAACAGATTGGACTTACTAAAGGAATCATGTAGCGAACCCCACCGAATTAGGACACAAAGCTTAGCTTAGCTTGGTTTGGTTTGGTTTGGTAAACGTGAGCAAAAAAACTGAAATTTTCAGATAACTTTCCATATAAGTTGTAAATCTATCTTGATGTTTGTAGAGCCAGCATCCTTCACTAATAAAATAAGAAAAAGATTAAGAGAGGAAAGGGAAAATAGAGAGAATTTTGAAGTACACAAAATTAGCATTACAGTAAATAAAATCGAAGGGGAACAACAGTTGTGATTCAGACATAACATCTACATGGTGTGGATACTTGTATCAAGCCCAATACGTGGCAAGCCCTACAGATGCCACATCACCAAAGCTCCGCCCGCGTAACAGACTAATACGGCACCACGTGAGCATATCACATGTCTGATACATGGTGAGCCCTACGAGCGCCACGTCACCAACACCAACCTGCCTGACAGACCAATAAGGCACCATGTGAGCATATCACATGTCTGATACATGGCGAGCCGCACAAGCGCCATGTCACCAACACCCACTTGCATGGCAGCCTGCCAAAGCACTATGCAAAACCAAGACTATATGCTTAGCCTAAGCGGGAACATACAGACAAGCCTAAATATGAAGAGCCTAACAACAGGCAGCACCATGACCCCACAAGCCCATGGTCCTTCATACCTCACTCCAAGACCAAACAACAATATAATCAGGCCCTCGGTTTACTTAGACTTCGATTGATAAGTTGGAGCCCTGGCTCTCCTAAACATTAAGATAGGCCCTTGGCCCATTCTCCTACTTGGCCTACTTGGCCACCTGGAAGCGAGCCCTTGGCTCTCTTAAACATTGAGATGGGCCTACTTGGTTGCCTAGGTTGGGAACAAGACCCAGGCACTACCACTCAAGATCATCAGAGAATTTTGGATTGGCGGTTGAGGTCATGGAATCACCGAGATGGTTTGCTTCTTACCAAGACAACTCCATCTCGACCACGCTTGGAGAAGAGGCAACAATAACCTTACACTAATGCCACCTGATGCATATATGATACATTGCTCTCCACCTGCCATGAAACGTTGCTCTCCCGCCTGCCATCAAGCCACAGATGACAGTAGGGCTTATATCACTTCTAACAGAGTTGGGGACAACGAGCCACCTGTCCAACAGGTTGCTTGGGCTCCAATCCTCTTGCGGCCTATATCACGTATCATATATGCAACAGGCAAACTCAACTCACTTCACTTCACTTCACCACAACATAACTCCATAACAACACATATACACAACACACAAGTCTTACACTTAGACACTCATACTCACACTCTACATTAGTGTTCAAAGTCCATTACGGCCAAACTCTCCCTCTCCAAGCTTGCCTTGGCCGCCTCCTCTTCACCTACAATGATCTCAGGCCATTGAAGTGCCTGCCATCTTCCCAGACTATCTCTAACCACACCTCTCACCTACACATGGCATGTGAACAGGAAAAAAAAATGTCTAAGTAGTTGTTTGAGATGTGCTATATAAGTGCACTTTTTGACTTTTTGGTTAAAAAAGTAGAGAAAAAAATATGTATGTTTGGAATAACTTTTTGACTTTTTACGAAAAGATGTGTAATAAAATATTATAATAAAATCAAAATGAATATTTTATCCTTTTGACTTTTTGGGTAGTTGAATTCAAAGGGCAAAATAAAAAATTTTCCCTAGTGACTCCCCCCACAAGCTACCCTTGAGTAGTATAGACTTTTTAGTTTTTTTTAGTAACTTTTTGACTTTTTGGCTTTTTTAGTTTATCCCAAACAAGGCCAAATGTTACCTCCATGAGGTGACATTGTTTATCTACTTGATGAAGAGCTATAATGAAACCATTAATCCAGAAAGGATGATTTTGGTACCATATGCATAATAAAAAAGATCTTAGAGGAGCATGCAAATTACAGGAGAAAATGGCTACTAAGATCCACTCTGTCACAACTACTTGGGATCGGCTATTCATATCCTCAGTCAAGTTTAAGGTGTTCTTGTCTTTTCTTATTGCCCAACTAGTGTTTTCCTTGGTCTTGCTTTACTTCTTGGGTCTTGCTTGCAAGTGCCTCAAGGCACAAAAAATAGACAAAAATAAAGCTAAAGAACATGAAGCATTTATCAACAATTTCAAAAAACATTTTTGTTGATTTCAGAATTCTTTTTGACTTTTTACATGTTTCCAAAACACTTTTCATCACAATCCCAATATTAAACAATGTCCTAGGGGCACTTAGCATTCCCCTTATTTCTTTTACCACCCTCCATATGGATCAAATCACTCTTCGTAGGCGCATAAATTGGTCTATGATGCACATGGTCATAGCATCTCAAATGACTTCACCTAATTTTATTTTCAATTGGTATGTGTACAC
Source organism: Camellia granthamiana (assembly GCA_036172215.1). Taxonomy (NCBI): domain Eukaryota; kingdom Viridiplantae; phylum Streptophyta; class Magnoliopsida; order Ericales; family Theaceae; genus Camellia; species Camellia granthamiana. The sequence continues at coordinate 1,383,534 of JAXFYN010000031.1, read as the reverse complement.
TCCATTTTGACTGACCATTAAAACTTAGACACTTGCAATGCTTCCCGATGATGGAAGGTATCATAGTTTTGACTTTTGAGATGCTTGAATTTGTTAGAGCTATTGTATTACCATTTTCGTGCCAAAAACTGTTTTTAGCCAAAATTACCATTTTTCAGCTCATCTTGAGAGCCTATTTTCACATATAGTAAAAGTTGGAATTGGAAATTTTCTACTTAACACAAACTTGTAGCCATTTTAGTTAGCTTTCCAACGCCGCTTGATTCACCTTAATTCGATGTCAAATAAGAGAGAGATGCACCCAAAATACGACAGTTTGTCAAGTATGTGCGACCCTACGTGTTCTTTTTTGCGGCCGCACGTGCAATTTCTTATTGTGCAGCCGCACATTCCTAGTGTGCTCGCACGTGTGGGCGACCTACTCAAAATTCTGTTTCGTTCAGGACTGTGTCGTGATTTGGGTGGGAGGTGCCACCAGTTAGCGATGGGGAAGCCCTAGGATGATCTTTCTTAGCCCCCAAGTCACCCCGTGCCTATAAATACACCCCCTTGCCTCCCCTTTGGATGATCCCAAGTGTTTGAGATGAATTGAGTTTTTGAGTTGAACTAGAAAAGTGAACATACAAACCATAGCCTCCAAATCCGAAATTCCTAACCCTAATACCACAGCTAATTAGCAACTAAAAGTAGATCTAAGATCGAGTTGAGTTGATCACAGAGAAGCCAAAGCTCAAGGGAAGCATTCAAGCAAGTTTCTTGCCTTTTTCTCATGCTCTTCAGTTTGATCATCAAACCTAAGGTATTGTTCTTCTTTGTTAATATCAGTATAATTTATCATGTTCGATAATGGTTAGTTAGTTTGCATGTTATTGTGTCATCATGTTAGATTAGTTTAGTTTTGGTTTTGTTAAACTTAATCCATGATTTTTGTATACTTTACACATTACTTTAGCATGTTTTAGTTGCTGCAAGTTCTTGCATATTAACCCGGTTGGTTCATGCATATTAGTTTACATTTATTATGTGTTAGATGTTAGTTTGTTGCATATTCATCATGTTAGTTGCCCAACTGGGTTATAGAATCATATTGTGTGAATTAGTAGCATGTTTAGGTTCATGTTTATATTATTGATGCATTGTTATTATCATTATGTTGCTAGGGATTCTGAATAAGTCCTCTTTCACTCATAACACATTGCTTGCTTACTTGATGCATTGTTTTTCAATAATTCAAGTTTATATGCTCTTTGGTCGATCAATTGTGTGTTTTGAATAATTTTCATGATATTGTTTGAGTTAGAATCATGAGTACGATCATGATCATGTTTGATGAGAGAGTGTATTTAAAGCTCTTTTTTTAAGAAAATCAATTGTTTTATGAAAATCATTGGCTTGACATGGTTGTATTCATGATTACAACCTTAGGCAATATCTATTTCATTCAACCACCTAGTTGATTAGGTTAGTAAAGAATTTAGGGTTAATAATTGAGCTTATGGAATTAATTAATCATATAATCTCATAAATAAAATATTAGTAGAGGTCAATCACTTGATTGGGCAAGAGAGGGGTGCTCACAAAATGACCTTCCCCTTTTGTACCTCAGTTCTCGAACCAAGATGTTTGGTTATGACGAATTAGTGCCTAAATTATGTTTTCAAAGTCAAAAGATTTCTTAGTTTCCCATAAAAATTAAGTGGAGACTCTTTTTGATGTAGGATTTAGAATTTGGTACAATGTATGGAAACGAGCCTAACAACCAAAAAGGCAGAGTGTCCACAATATGATTTCTAAATTTTTCCTAATAGATTTTTTTTTAATTTTCTTTTCTTGTAATCCCCACACGTCTTAATTCTCATTTCAGCTATACTTATTTTTTTAATATTTTTTAAAACCGTCCAACATTCAATAACACATCATAGCAAATCTTAGTAATAACAATTACATAAAAGTTTCCCTTCCAACATAATAGGTATTCTACGACCACACAACAGATCCTAATGCACTCCATTTCATCCATTTTGCTCTAATTCTATAGGCTACATCCTACTCAATCTCTCCATATTTACTAATAATAAAATATTAAAAATAGTTACTTTCAAGTATGTATTGCCAATCAAATTTTACACCACTTTCATCCATATTTTGTAATTTTGTTACACTCCATATATTATGTCTTGGTCTCCGAACCTTTTAAATTCTAATGTATCTCCGGGATACTAGCGTAAAGTTTTTTGCACATGTTTAGTCAACTATATATTGCATTAAATGTTCCTACTGAATGTAAAACTACAAATAACATACACTAGAGAAGTAGATTTCCACAATGATAAGGGCAAGAGAAAACACGCAACATGGATACAAAAAGGGATCGTTGTAATATCTATGGGTGGTATATCAAGAAGTAACCAACCAACTTCCTAAAACATTACAATTTACAATTACAAATAGAAGTAATCGCTATAGAATGAGTCCATTTTCACCTCACTGGACCAAGAAACTCTTGAACCAGTCATATTGACAACCCTCATAAACACAAGTAATTCATATCAATTGTTGCCCATAAGTAGCTTTCCACAATGTCATAGGAAATATATATATATTTTAATGATCAGGTATCCGGATTAACTTACGCACATCTCGACTAATCTCGAACCTACGCAAAGCGCCCCCTCCACGTGGATAGAGCAAAGCCCACAGACGTACCCCCAAGAAGTTGATAGCACCTGGTGGGAGTTGAAATTGAGACCAAGGAGTACATCCCCAAGCCCCAAGCCGCACCCACTAGACCAACCCCTTGGGGGTTTAACAATGTCATGGGAAATATAAGAATGCCTTCATTGTTGTAATCACATAATCCCTCATTTTCTCGATTTTCTATCCACCATGAAAAATCTAACATTCTAAGGAGGTAAGTTTTCATTGCATTGACTATAATTGCACGAGGTAGGAGCAGGAGTGGGAGTGAGATTGAGGGAATTAGGGCACATATAAGAGTCTAATGTTGGGAGCACCTAAAGGAGTGTTTATGTATTTTATATATAAATATATAACAAGAAATTCTTCTTAGTTGTAAATTGCAATACATGTATATTAAATGTCTACACTACGTTTACCTGTAGTAGTAGGAATCGTGGAAGATCATCACGTTTCTGAGAAAGAAGCATGCTTTTGCGCTTTTGAGGAAGAATCGCGCCTTTTGATGCAAGAGAAACATGATCTCGATCTCTCATTCTCACTCTCGATCTCAATCTCACTGTCTTCTCTATCTCAATCTCTCTATCTCTCAATCTTCTTCTTCTCTCTCGATCTCCTCTCTCTCTATCTCTCTGTCTCTCAATCGTGCTATGCGTGTGTGAGAGAGAGAGAAGAGAAGAGAAGAAATGAGAGAGAGTATGTCTCTCGATCGTGCTCTGTGTGTGTGTGTGTGTGTGAGAGAGAGAGAGAGAGAGAGAGAGAGAGAGAGAGAGTGAGTTTGACCAACTAGTTTGTATCCTAAACCCCAATGGGCTGGACCTAAATAACTAAGTAAAAAGTCTGTGCCTATTTATAAACTTTGTTCAAAAATAAAAACTTACGCCTCTTAGTGATTTGTATTTGACCAACATCTCTATTAAATTATTAACATGGCTATTATAAGGGTTATCCATACGTTTGATTATATTTATAAAAAAATTGTTGGGACAACTTTTTTTTAACTCATCTTCATATAATAAATATATTTTAAAAATAATTATTTAACATAGGCTCTACTTATTTCATTTATAACGTGTGTGTATGTATGTGTGTGTGTGTCAATTAAAAAAAAAAAAAATTTAAAAATTTATATAGATAAATTAAAAATATTATCAATAAAAATAATACATAAGCACTTCCAACCTATGACGCTTCTAAGTGGCCACACTCTCATTCCCATTTCATGCAACTAAGAGCTTACCACTCAAAATGATTGAACATAAGTATTGTCACTTCCCATTACAAACATAGAAATTCATCATTAGTGATATACATTTTTACTTCTCAATACTCACAGAGCCCAAATTGAAGTATCTATCAAAAAAATAGCCTTTAATTACTAATAAAAAGAAAAAATATATAACACAATCCTTCTATCTTGATAGTTTTTATTTTGTTCTTTTTAAGATTCATATGTTTGAGAATGGTCTTATCCCATTAGAGTAGCAATTCTACCTCAATTCTTACTTTGAGTCACAGAATTGCAATTCAAGAGCAAAAACATTACCGACCAAAAAAGCAATTATGGAAACTAAGGCATTGACACCCAAAAGGAGTAGTACTTTCCAAAAATATCCGATTGTTTATCGGTATTAGAAGCATTCACAGCTACCCAAATCGAATAATCATTGTTGTCAAATCGCGAATTGAATCATAAATCATTTTGCTAAAATAATGAATCGTGAATCGTAAGATTTATTTTATTTACTATGAAATATCATTCTATATATTTATATACATATAAAAACACATAAGTAAATTATCAATATGACTAAATTATATATGTATATACATATAAAATCACGTATAGCAATATAATTAATTATTTTCTTCTATATACCTTCGTAGTTTGATGTTGCTTCATGTATTATGTGAACAAAAATACAAATAGCATTAAATCGCAGTGAATCGTAGTCAATCATAAATTGAATTGTACGATTCACTCAATTTCCGATTCAATAGCACGATTCGAATCATTTTTGTTAAAACTCCTATCGAATCGTATGAATCAAATCGTGAATTGTACAATTCTAACAACCATGGCAAATAATATTACAAAATCGCAACTTTAAGTACTTTAACCTTTCAAAATGAAAAACCATTTTGGAAAATCCAAAAAATAAAATGGTGTGAAAAAATTATGGGATAGAGTTAGTAGAATCAAAGATATATACCCAAAAAAAAAATGTGTCAAAGCAACACGAGTTGTTGACACCAACCGTAATTTAATATTCGAGCTTCATGGCAACATCAGATTATCACACTCCTCTTAGCACCAATTTAATAATTATGCCATCCTTTCATTAACCAAAAGCAACAACACATAAAAAAAGTCATTACATCACTATATGCTCATGACCCACGAAGAATTGAACTTGGGCAAACCCTAGTTCTTCTAGCTCAAACCAAAACAATCAGCATAATTGACCAATAACTTAACCAGGACCAGTCTCTCTACTAGCACTCATGTCATAGAAGTTGAAGGTGAGTCCCTTCCATACCATATTACAAGGGTAATTGTTACTGGATACGATAGCAGGGCAGTAAAACGGTATCTAATAAGCACCCAATTGAGTAGGATGATCACCCTTAGATGTGAACTCAATTTGGAGAAGCTCATAAGACAAACCAAACAAATTAATCTAACCTTCTAGCAGTTTGACACTTATTTCATTTGTTATGTACTCTCATTGCTTAGAGTGAAAAGAGTACGGCTAGTTTAGTCCATATTGGATGGATCATGGGGGTCTAGGAGAAGTAAATTGGGTACAAACCTAACATTTGACATAATTTGCACAAAGTGGTTGCCCTCAAACTATTAATTGGTCGAGTTTTAACTGTTGAATCAGTGGTTAAAGTCCCTACTTTAAAATTACTCTTCTCCACAATGACCTCGGCAAGCACTTACTTTGAGACCAACACTCTAATCAATAACCAATTGCATTCAAACCAAGGGGTGAGGGTACTCAATTTGACTGGACCACCTTACTAATAAAGGGACTTTTCTTATGGAAGCCCCCACGCATATCTTCCAATACCTCAAGTGCCCCGTGCTACATTCCTCCAATTGGCCCCACTCACTTTTTTTTTTCATTACTCTAGATTAAGTAAAAAAATGAATAAATAAATCATAATGATGTAAGCACTAGGGAAAATTCACTAAGTAAATTGGTTACAAGGCTTCAAGCACTTGTAATTTACTCAGAACTCATATGTAATAAAACATTAATCCGCATCTCACAACTTGCTAAACAAACTAAAGAGAGGAAAACAAGAACACAAACATAAAGGCTTAACCTTTATTACTTAGGCAGAAGATTCATATATGTCAACAAAGCTGTTATCATGGATATAAACTCTTAATTAATCTACTTGGCTCAACCAAACGCACCATTAAAGCATAAAAAGTCCCAAATCCACATAGCTTATATACATATCCATTAGTCAATAGACCTTCTTACCTCATGGTAAAACCTCAAGCCCTGGAGTTCAATGATGTCCATAATCGACACGATAATCACTGTAATCGTCCCGTGCAGCCAAGTCAGTGTCGCCTCTCTCTGAAACCTTCTCGTCCTCGTGCTTCAACCCTTCATCCAAAGCGAGTCCAGCCAAGGCCCCAGTGGCAGCTCCAACGGCTAATCCTCCAAAGGCACCCATCTTTCCAGTCTTCTGCTTGTGATCATAGGACGTGTAATCCACCGGTGCGCTCGGTCCGCCATAACCAGGCTGCCTATCGAAAAAAGGTCGCGGTGGTGGTGGCGGAGGCAGCTGAGAGTAGTATCCGGAGTAGTAGCCCGAATAGGGATCAGAGTAGGCACTGTATGGATACGAATGAGGAGGCGGTGGAGAAGGAGAAGGAGAAGGAGACGGCAGCGACACAGGCACACGGTAGTCGCGAGGGGCAGGAGGAGGAGGAGGGGCAGTAGAGAAATAATAGGAAGGGGGAGGGGTAATATGGTAATCAGGAGGGGGAGGCAAAGGGCGGTCGCGGACGGAGAGCTTGATGCGGATCTTGCCGTGGGGGCGGCCGGAGGGGCGGCGGAGATCGAAGGTTCTGAGTTGAGTGGAATCGTCCGGGTCAGCGAGGTCCTTGAGAGCGAGGCGGAGAGAGGCGACTAAGGGCTTGGGAGTCTCGGAGGGTTTGGAGTGAAAGATTTCGAGGGTGAGGATGGAGTCGTGGAAAGGGAGGGAGAGGGGGAGGACGAAGTGCTCGTTCCAGACGGGGCGGGTGGAGCCGGAATCGTCGGACTTGGTGGCCAGACGGCGATCTGAATCAACCCAGAAGATGGCGTAGGGCTTGAGGTCGCCGTTACGCCAGTTGACGTTCTTCAGGTTCTTCGCGGAGACAATCGTCAGCACCAGATCCAGCGGCTTCGACGCCGGACGACATGTTGCCATTTCTGGTGCTGGGTTGGGTTGTGGAGAGAGAGAGAGCGGTGCGTTGCTGCAATTGTCCTTGTTGGAAGGGGAAACTGGTATGGGAATTGGTAAAGGTCTCTTTGCTTTTATTTACACCCCCCTCTCTCTCTCTCACTCTCTCTCTCTCTGTACAGTGTACTACTATACACCGACTTATCCTTTTGAAGGGAAAAAAAAAATTATAAAAAAATAATAATAATTTAAAATTTTATTTTAATGATAAATTAATTTTTAATTTTTAATTATTTTAATTTAAATTTTTAATTTTTAAAATGATATTAGTTATGATCATTTGACAATTATTAAGGAAATATGAATAATTTTAATAATTGTAACATTTCAAATCTTAAATTCAACTTGTTTATGTTAATTGTCCGTTATCTTGTACTTTATTGTTTTTGCACTCTTGAGAATGATAGAAGAGTGTTTGAGATGATTTAAAAAAATATATTTTTTAATTTTTTATGAAAAGATGTGTAAAAGAATATAAAGATGATTTGACCCAAAAAAGACTAAAAAAAATTACACTTTTGTAGAAAATGCTAAATAATGCCTAGGTTCGTTCAAAAAAAAATGCCTAGGTTAGCTTTTGAACTTTTAACTATTATAATTGAGATCTCATTTTATGATTGAGTAAGATTAGACCAGAAACTTCAATTGAAATATTTTATTTCTTGAGTAGCTTTCACTCTTTTACTCTTTTCTCTCTCTACACTTTGAATCTTGATGTGAGGCGAAAACCATTGGAAAATTTATTTCTAGAACTTTGATTTAAACACAAGAACAATCCAAGATGGAGTTCGAACAAGAGAGTTATTATGTCCATTCAAAATTAGAGTACTTGAGTTGTAAGTGTAGTTCGCTCAAGTGTAACTTTTACAACTCGAGCGGTCCATAGACCTAAGTAGCTCTAAATGGTAGAGGAGAGAGAATAAAATTTGGAAAAATATTTTTAATAAAAAATGATAAAGAATAGTTGAAAAAGTGGTTCCCTAAAATATAAAAGACACTTTTAACTAAAATTTGAAGAAAATTTTGAAGGATTGTTGGAGATGCTCTTATACTCTCTTTCCTTACTTTTCTTACTCTCTCTCTCTCTCTCTCTCTCTAAACTCTCTTTCTCTTCCTTCTTTCTACAAACCACCACCTCTTAATAATTTACCATAATAATAATAGAAAAATAAATTAAATTAAATTAAATAGAAATAACAAAATAATCTTGATATTTTTATTAAAGAATATATACATAATAAACTACGACAATATGAATAGGTTACATAATGAATTCGTACAAACAAAATCACTAATAGGACAAATTAGTAACATGGATAAATAAATATTAGAACTCGTTGAAGTAAATTTAACTTTGAAAAATAAAGACCCAATGGCAAGAGACGCAAATTGAAACCTGTGGCTTACTCTGTTTTCTTAAAACAAATTCACCGCATCACCGAAGGGCGTTGAAGGAACGTTAACGTCTATCTTCCAAGATATGACGATTGAGACCAACTATTGCAGGAGCATCTCCTAGATAGCTTCGGCGAACTGACTAAGGGTAGCACTTTCTCTCTAACAAGAACCAAAGCAAAAAGAAGATTGGGAAAAAAAAAAAAAAAAAACCTTCGAATTTTTCCTTTAGTGTAAACACATCTCCAACTTTATCTAAAGAAAATCACAAATTTTCCATCTCAAAAATCATCTTTATATCACACTTTTAAGTTAGAAGGGAAAGTTTTTATACTTGTAGGGAAAAGATGTTAGTCATGAAGGCTACCATAAAATCTAGCATCAATGGCCATCAACTCTAACCATTAGGGCTAGAGTTGCAAAGTGCAAAACTCTCATATGCATAATATATATATATATATAATGCTATTCAAACCCGGTGGGTCGCAAAATGGATACGGACATTGGGTCACAACCTAATCCAGGCCCAATCTCAAACACATGCATAAGTTAAGCCCAACACAGTACAACTCAACCCAAGTTCAAGACTAGGTCCAAAGCCAAGTCCATATCCAACACATGTTCATGCACTAGGCCTGCCCGTCCAGACCAAGACTAAGACTAAGTGTAAGTCTAAGTCCAAGTCCAAGTCCAAATTTAATTAATGTCCACTTTACGAGATAATTCTCATTCATAACTCAATGGTTTCAGGTCATTATTTTAATATTGTAATCTTCTCACTTAAGATAATACAATCCCACTTGAATCCACCTCAACCGGCAGTTAGGTCTCACTTTAATTTCGAATTAAAGTTGCCAAAAAATCATTATTTTCCAACATCACCAACCTTCACAAATCTTCCGATCTAAAGATTTAGGTACCAGTTCTTTGGACCAAAACAACAAGCTTGTCAAGGGTTGCATTTTGATTGATTGAATTGAAATCCAACGACATTGAAATTTGAGGGTTTTTTCTTGGTTCTCCTCTTTTTTTCCAAGAGGTAGAGATTTCTCTAATCATTTTTAATGTAATGTTGTAGATGCGTATGTGGCATATTTTATTGCATGAAAAAATTAGGAATTTATGAATATTTGTCAAATCCATATAGTGTTGACCTAGGATTAAGTTATATTATGAAATTCTTATACCCCTCCTTCATTTATGCAAGTGTTGAGTTTGTTAATCATGTTAGTGTATGAAAAAGGTGAAAAGCCCTAATTTTAGTGAAAATCTAATCAATGTGAATTGTGTAAATTGGAGAAATCGGTAAATAATGCGTGTTAATAAATGTTGGGAAATACATATCTTTGTGTGTTGAAATTCATGATCGAACTTGGAAATTTTGAGAATATTGCCTGTTGAGAAATGGCATAAGAGATTAGCGTTTGACGTCATTGATGGATATGAAATTTGAGAATATATGAATTGAATTGTGAAACGCGGATATGTTGAAAGTTATGAAAATCATAGGTGATTTTGGAAGTATTGCAAATAATGTATTGTTGATTGAAATATGTGTTATATGCCATTTATATCGGAATACATTGTTTAGAGATATTTGTTTTGGCAATCGGTAGAGGATTGCATTGCTTGTTGCAGAATTGATGTGGAATTATGTTGAATTGAAACTTTACATGTATGTAATTTTGTCGATTAATTATGTAAGTGAAGTTGATATGGTTTATGCTTAAGATATGTAATGAAAGTGTTATAAAGAGGCTCCAATGTCCTTCTGATCAGTGCTGGTAAAGTGGGTTGCGCTTCGAATGATAAGTTTCAATTTCCTTCTAGCCAGCACCTGTTAAAGTGGATTGCGCTTCTAATGATAGGTTCAAATTTCCTTCCAGCTAGTGCCTAGTAAAGTGGTGGTAGTGGCTTGATGAAGTCTAGATTGTGTTATGTGATAATAGTGTTTCGTTTAGATATGTATATGCGTTGTAATGGAGGGTACCCAATTGCCCATTTCTACTTATGGCCAAAAAATGTACTAGGTGATATCTTTGGAAATGTTAAGGACTGGTAATAACTTGTCGTGATTCTAGTGGGTTATATCATGTTATAGATTATTGAAATTATTTATGGCTACACAGCATCATAGGTATTGCATTGTAATATAGTTGTTAGGGTTGCTTTAGCTTATCCATTATAGCGGATTCTTAAATGTTTATTGAATTTGTTTTCAAACATTTGAAGATGGTGAAATCTTTTAAAATTTTCTAAAATGAATATAGAAAGATAATGGATGATTCTTTTTGAAATGACAAAGAATAATTTTTTAGGAAAAGTATATTTATGTATATGTGTATTTTGGATAATGAAACAGAGAACATTATCTATATATGTATTATGTAGAGAATTCATGATCATACACATGTATAGGATTATATTAATTAGAATTATTGGGATCCTTAGTACACTATATATTCATCCCACATTGTGAATCTTTTTCAGGTTCAGACATGGAATTTTTATTTGAATTGAGAAGCTTCCTCAAGTTTTTCAGCCACAAGGCATTCTATATGTAGGCGGAATGTCATTGTTATGTATCGAGGGCTAAACCATTTTCATTCTTGTAAATGTAAGCCTAAGGGCACTTTTATCATTTATAACTATTGATTCATCATATATATAGGGAATTTCTATCGTTAAATATTATTATGGTTGTAGCTTTTGCACATTTATAGATGAAAATGAAATTAATAATGGATTGAATTGGGTTTGAAATTGTTGGGTATACCTCTTTAGCGGAGTATGGGACACAATTGGTTTATTAAAATATTTAGTTTGGTTTGGTGTTGGTTATAATATATTTTTAATATATTATATCTAACTTTTGGAGGCCCGATAGGTATTTAATAATTAGTTTGGTAGCAATTAGAGTTTTGAAAAAAAGCCCAAGAGTTCACAATTGGTATTGTTATACTTGCTAGAGTGCACCGGGTGATGATGATTCTTCAGTGTAGCAGCCGTAATCATCAATTGGGTGAGATAGTGCCTTTTGTATCAAAAAGTCAATTCGGTGGGTTTGTTCTCAAAGTTTAGCTTACTGTGTGAATGTTTTTGGATTGAATTCAATTCAGTGAAGCTATTTTGATTTAGATTTGTGGTCTTTTTCAACTCTGTTTTGAAGATAATTTATTCGTCTATTTGGTGAGGTCTTTCCTTTTTGTTTATTTGTGATTATTTGGAATTCACCCAAGTGTGATTTGTGAGACTATTCATGTCTCGTTTGTAATCGTTTGAAAACTCTTGGTTTATAGTGGAATCGGATTTCTATCCCGTGGACATCCCCCACATTGAGAGAACTACGTAAAAATTCTTATGTCATTATTGATTTAATTTTTCCGCATTAATTTTTATTTTCATTGATTGATTTACTTATAGGAAATCATCTATTTTCCTAACAAAAATGTGAGGTGTTTAGGTCATTGCCAATATAGGTCACTATTCATCACAACTAGAAAGTCCAACCAATATAGGTCACTGCCCATCATAATTAGAAAGTCCGGTCCGGGAGTTTAGGTATAAGTGGAAAAGGTCATAAATTGAGCACTCCAGCTCACCCTGATCCAAAAACCATCCTGTACTAATTCTTGATATGGAATTATTGCCAAAATATGTTCATATAATCCAATTATTAATGCTAACTTTACTAGGTGAATCTAGCAGATATAGATCAAATCATCTGTCTTGGAATGTTTCTATCTCTTCAATTTGAAAGGTTTTTTAGATGATCATGAGAAAAGGGGAGAAAACTCATATGCAAAAAGATTGAGACAATCCTAACTTTGGCAAAATTCCCTCCATGCAATAAGCAAACACATATATATCTCAAATAAGTATATATCATCATGATAGCATGCTAGACGTAATGAGGAAGCACAAACATGCAGGATACAAAAAGAAAAGGGAGAAACTCACCTAATACTCATTAGCACCAAGCCAAGTGCGAAATGGGTTATGCATGATCCTAGATACAAAAGTCAAAAATGCAATCAAAACTCATGAAATGAATCTATTGGCCTGGTTTGCCACTAGAATGTCACGTGAATCATCTTAAACATGAAAATCACCTCAACACATAATCAACATAACAAACTAGTAACAATATTTGGTAAGATCAGATAAACTGGGCCACATATAAAAGTAACTACACAATCATGGATATCGAGGACATAAAAAGTAAAAAGAAAAGAAAAGAGCAGAAAGGGGAACAAAGTAAATAATGACTAATTGAGAAGGCTAGACAAGAAAAGGAAAACGAGTACATGAAAGAAAAAATAAGAGAATAGTGATCAAGATTTACTCTCTTACATATAAAACTAAGTTAAAATCTCACTTGAAATGGGAATGAAGACTTAAAATCATGAAATCGAAGTAAATAGGTCTTACCCACTATTAAGGATCAAAACAACTATTAGGGGTGTTCACGGGTCGGTTCGGTTTGGGTTTACCCTCAGCCCATTAGCCGAACTGACATATTTACGTTAGAAAATCATTTACATGTTATCGATTGAACAACAACTTGAAATCAACCGAATCAACAGTCATGGTTTGACAGTTGGTTCGATCAATTTTGAAAATCTAGTAAGAATGAAGTTTTTTTTTTTTAGTGACAAATGGATTTGAGAGCTCAAAACAACAAATTAAGCTTATATATATACATTTACAGATTACAGAGCAATGATAAAAAAAAATAAATAAATAAAAAGAAAGAAAAAAAAAGAGACAAGGAAGACTTATTATTCCATTATCATTGCCATCATATATCATCGTGGCCACTACTTTCCCTCATTACAATGCCCTCGCTCATCGCCACCAATACCTTTGTTAACTGACCTCATTCGCCCTTGCCATTGCCCCATTATAATCGAAAGGGGAAAAAAAAAAGGAAAAAAAAAAAGAAAAACAGAGATGAGAAAGAGAGTGAGAGATGAATCCGTCAGGTTTTGGCTTGCTTTCAAGCTTTCCTTAGGTTTGGCTCGACTTTGATTCACTTTCTTCAAACCCTAGATCTACTTTTAGATGGTAAAGCTACTGTAGGGTTGATGATTTTCGGACTTAGGGTTTAGAATGAGAGAAGGCAACTCAAAACTCATTAAAAATACTCTAAAACTTGCTGAAAGCTTGGTCCCTCAAAGAGTGGGGATAAGGGTTGTATTTATATGCAACGAAGAGCCTTGGGGGTCAAGCTAAGTCATGTTAAAGTTGCCCCATCGTATTCTCCTTGCCCTTTCTGTCTAAAATACACCAACGGTCTAATTAAAGCTGGATTTTAGGCATTAGATGGATATACGGGAGTACTAGTTAGGTGTGGCCACACAAAGGTATGTGTGGGTGCACAACCAAACTGCAGCCGCACAATGCATGTGCGGGCTTAAGTGCTACCTTGATGAACAAGTGTCAGCTATGCATACCATGGTGCGAGTTCCATGCCTTTGGGCTCACTTGTTGCCTAAGTAAGCCTGTTTACCTCTCAATCAATGTTTTTTAGTACAATCAATCAATGGTTTTTAAAATACCATTAATTCATGTTCAACCAGACCTTTCCCTCTCACTCTCTTCAAAATGGGACCAAAGAGTTAGGCTTTGGTTAAAAATGGGTTCAAAACTAAAACGGCCATTTTTATAAAAAGATGCTTTTGGCTTATAATAGGGTAATACAACAACTCATAACAACTTTAAGTATCTCTAGAGATGAAGTAATTACTGTTTCATCATCGGAAAGTTTTCAAGCGCCCGAAGTCTTAGGGTCAGTCAAAATGGGGTGTCTATATGGGACACCACGAAAATGCACTACAGGAAAGCCCTATAGAGGATCCAGACTCTACCATAAGCAGTATCAAACTCTTTTCCATAGGAGTTTAATCGAAAATTTCACACCACAAAAGGTGTTACACAATTAGGGGTAGACATTCGTTAGGTCAGGTCAGGTCAGGTCAAGTTGGGTTCAGGTTGGGTCAGCATTACATAATAAGAGAATTTGTGTCTGCCCAAGCCCGGCCCAGCTTTAACATTGGACTTTTACATCTGTCCAAGTCTAGCTGAAAAAATAATTATACATCTCAAGCCCACCCGTCCAGCTCTATGTTAAAAAAAATTAAAATATTTTATAATTAAATTCAATCACATATTATATTTCTTAAACAAATGTACTGACATTATTATAAATTGAATGATTTCTTAAATAAATTCAATTGCACATCACCACAAATGCAAATTTCAATAAAATCAACAAAAATAAAGTCTAAATCCTAATAAAAAAATATTTTAATTGTTATAATTAATTAATTAATTGATTTAATAGCGGGCTAGGCTGAGCTGAGCTAGGTTGAAAATATAAATCCCAAACCCATCTCATTAATATATCAAGTTGAAAATGTTGGCTCAGTCTGATCCTATGAGCTAAAACAATCTTTTCAAACCCTAAAAAGATAAGGCCAACCCAAGTGGACTGGGCAGGCCAACATACCGATACCCACCACAACTACTAAATGCCTTGGTTTCTCAAAGATCAATTATTAGGCCTTCTAAAGAAATCCAAACTTGACATTAGTTTTAACGAAATGATAAATTAACCATTTTTTGAGAAATGTTTAGGATCCAACAATCTAAAATGAAAACAAAAAAAAAAAGAACTCTTAATCATAACTCGTTTTTGAAGAAGTGCTTGGTTCCATTTTCATTACTTTAATTTTTGCATTAGCAAAAGTAAAATTATGGGAAAGATTGAAAATAGAAAATTCTCATATCATTTTTACATTTTTAATGAATTGGATTACAATTCATTAAATATTTTAAATTATTTTAAAAAGTGAGCTATTTGTAAAAAAATTCTTCAACAGTAATTTTCAAAGCAAATTTATTATATTATTTATAATTTCTTTGTTTTATAAACAATAAATAATCCTTAAAATTAAAATAAGAAACCTAATATTTTTCTAACTTTATGATTAAATGATCTGCTCATAATTATAAGAAGCAATAGACACTCAGCTCGTCACTATAATTTAAAAATCATTTGATATTAGTTATCCTTTATGATTTTTCAATCATAAATTTTTAGTTTTTTTCTTTTTTGTTATTCTAATTAAGTGTTTTGAGTGGAGGAAGCATAAAAAAAAAAAAGTAAAAAACAAATATTTTATTCAAATAAATTTCTTTGAAGATAAAAAAAAAATAAAAAATCTAGGTAAACTATCTAGAGTAAAAAAAAAAAAAAAAAATACCATTCAGTCCATAAATTCAAATTTGGATTTTGTTTAACCAAATGTTTAGGCGTTGAAATGCTTTGACTATAAGGACAAGCTTAGATAAAATGACCAAAATAGTCTCCTATATATATATATATATTTCACATCTAGTTATTTCACAAACATAACCCCCCTTCTCTCTCTCTTTCTTTCTTTCTCTCTCTCCTCCTCCATCTCTACTGTTTTGATTCTCTCTCTCTTTCTCTCTCTCTCTCTAACTTCCATTCTTCTTCTCTCTTCTCTCTAGATCATTCCAATAGCGTCTCAATCGTCGGATTCGTCAATGTTAGGAACTACTTTATCGATGAACTGTGTTTGACGCCGCCACACTAGTCAACGATGTTAATCTCCTTCTATCAACTGCAGTTGTCTGTCAGAGGCGTCTCTGTCCTAAGATCTGAGATCGTGAATAGATCGTTACTCATCATCATTTTCATCACCATCTATAGCCTGAACCAGAGGACTACCAGAGTTATGAAGCACTTCTCTTTCACCATCAACGTCTTCTTCCTTCTCCTAATCGTCAATTGAGATGTCTTTTGTTGTTTTTGGAAGGTCAAAGTGGTCAACTAAATTTCTGTATCTGGCTTTTCTGATTTGAAATTTGGGATAAAGTTGATGTATTTTGGTCTTATTCTTAGAGAGAATTAGTGGAGTTGTTCAAAGCTGCGAAGAAGGCAGCGGACTCTGTGATGGTTGATGAAGCTTCGTTAGGAGGTCCTAAGGTGGATCGATGCATTGATCATGAAGCAAGTGTAAATCATCTCTCTGCTTGTTGATTTGTTGATCTTTGTCTTCTCCAAATCTCAAGCATTCACTTCCATTGATGATGATGAAATAGAAGCACACAAATATACAACAAATAGAGAGATGAGAGACAGATACGTCTAGATTGATTGCTCTACAAAATTTATACATATAAAAACTGTACAGATATAGAAAATTTATATAGATAAAATTTGGATAGAAAAAGTGTACAAATAAAACTATTGAACAGATAAATTTTGAACAAATAAAAAATTGGATAGATAAATTTTGGATAGACAGAAAAACTTTAAACAAATATATATATATTTGAATAGATAATCAAAAAAATTAAACAGATAGTCAAAAAAGTTAACAGATAAATTAATGGGTAAAATTTTTTAAAAAAATCATCTAAAATAATAAAAGTACTAATCACAAAACTATTTTATAAAGAGTGAATCTCCCATTAATAAAAAAATATTTACTAAACTTAATATTTTAAATAATTATTAAAATAGACTTTTTAATAATTCTCTAAAAAAAAGTTACTTTCAAATATTAATCATTATTCAATTCTTAGTCATGTTAAATTATTATTATTTTTTTTTTGGGTACATCGGAAGATAAATTATTATTATTCAAAGACGATAGATACTTTGTGCTTGTTTAGCATAATTTATAAAAGACAAAAAATTACTAAAAAAGTCAAAAAATTATCACTATTTACCAAAAAAGTACAAAAAAAAAAATACAAGCCAAAATTGTACCCTCCAGTGATGGTACAAGCTCACGTGTGGGCCCGTGGGGGTACTTTTCATATATCTTATGAAAAAATTATATATATATATATTTATTAAACAGGAGGGTACTGTTGGACCCGTGGGGACTACTCACGGGTCTTGATTCGATAATCTGAACCATTTAATATGTAGAACTCATCGAGTACTATATGTCTGTAAAAATCACGTTGATTAAATAGCGATAGCTATGTGATCTAATCAAATGTTTGTCAACCGTTTACTTTTCACCGTCCATTTTTTTATAGAAAACTGATTTGATCACATAGTTATCGATATTCGATCAAAGTGATTTTTTACAAGTATATAGTACTCGACGAGTTCTACATATTGATCAGTTTGAATTATCAAAACGGGACCCGTTGTAGGCCCCCACGGGCCCAACAGTACCTGGGAAGCCTCATCATATATATATATGTGTGTGTGTGTGTGTGTGTGTGTGTGTGTGTGTTCTGAAGGCACCAGCGCATTTCAAAGCAATCCGCACTAGTCCTTCAATCAGCACTGTCAGTATGCATAGGGCATAGGGGTGATACAGTAATTTTGCTATTTTATATAATATTTTAATACACATTTTTTCATAAAAAGTCAAAAATTTATCCCAAACAATCATTTTTTTCCTCTACTTTTTTATTCAAAAAGTCAAAAAGCACACTTATATAGTTCATCCCAAACAACCCCATTTAGGACTGAAAAGTCTCGTTTGGAAGGGCCTTTTTGACTTTTGACTTTTTGTGAGACAAAGAATGTAATGATTATGAATTGGATGTAATGTTTTGTCTTATTAGACTAAAAAGCCTATTTTGTCTTTTTATGGTCAAAATAACCCCAAATCCAACCCAACCCTTCTTTCCAAACGAAGTCTTATTTATTTATCAAAAATGTTTAAGAGCTCTAAATAAGGAACTCTAAAGGGAGTTTTAAAGGTGGGTCTCACCTTATGATTTGATATTTTGGCTTGTAATGTTGCATATATATTTTTTTTTTTGAAAAATGCTTTAGACCACTAATGACGTGACGTCGACGTAGACCCCATCACTGATGTGATAGTTAAGCCTTTTTTTTTTTTTTCTTTTCTTTTCTTGCACTGCTAGCTCATTGGAGCTGGCATTAGTGTTGCAAATTTAGAGCACTGTTTATTTATTTATTTATTTTTATGTATTGCCACATTACTAAAGTTGACATTAGAGCTCCAACTCTAGTGCTCTCTATCATCACTCAAAAATTACCTATATGTCCCATGTTACTCATTTGTTTATATAATTTGCTTATAAGTAATATTAGAAATCTCAAAAAATTTATCAAATATCTCATATTTTTAGAGCCTTTAACATTTTTATTTGCTTATTTGTATAAATTATGACAACCATCAATAACAATTTTTTCAACGATTATCCAAGGAGTGTTTGATGGTGTTGGTGTGTGAAAGGGTAAAAATGAAAAGAATTTTTTTTTTAATAATAATTTGTTTTTTTCATAATTTTTTATTATTATCATGTCATTTACTAACAAAATAGATCAATTTTTGAACCTAATATCATAAATATCCATAAAAATGAATTTTTTACTATTTTTTCCCCTAAAATTTTACTTTAACTGGAAAGAAGAATTTATGACATGAAAAGTCATGTAACAAATATTAAATATAATGATTTTATAAAAGGAAAATAATATATAAACTAGGAGTGATTTCGGATCGGGTAGGGTTGAGTAGCATTCCATTCGCCATCAGTTTAAAATTAGGCAGATTGAAAAAAATTAATCCACATCCATCCATCGGTTTGGTAGAAGCGGATTGAATGGGCCATGTAGATTAGCGAATGGATGCGATCAGTTTGGTGGTTTGAACTTTACAAATTTTGGACATTTTTTTTGAATTATAATTCATAACTTTTACAATTTTCAATAATTAGTAATCTAAAAAAATATGTTTTATTTATTTATAATAAGTCATGACACCACGCATATATATTTTTAAGGTATTATTTTTCATTTTCATAAAAATATGTTTTATTATTTCTACTCTATGTTATTACTTGTTAGCAGTTTCTTTCTCTTTCTTTTTTTTTTTTTTTTTAAACTTTATCTACGAGCGGATCGGGTTCATATGGGTGCGAGATAGTTGATCCGCCATCCGAACCTTATCCACGGATTTTGAAATATTTCATCCACATCCATTTGCTGAAAGACACGCATTCCTCCAACATCAATCGAATTTAGTTGGTTCGATCGAGTTGAGCAGGTTGGCCGACTCCATGATCACCCCTAATATAAACCCATTTTTTAGACTCATTTTATAAACTCAATGATGTGTAAGTGATATGATTGGTAGATGATTAGAGAAGATATGAGAAAGAACATTACCTTTAATATTCTAATTGATTATTGTTATCCCAGATAGGCAACCCAAGAGGGGGCTGAATTGGGTTATTAAAAATTTAACAGTATTAAAATTAACACAATATTTAGAATTTTAATAAATAAAAAAACAGAATAATAATTATCAATATAAACGTAAGAGAGATAGGGAGAGAAAATCAAACACTGCGATTTATAGTGGTTCGGCACGCCGGCCTACGTCTACTCCCCAAGGAACCTCCTTGAGAATTTCTTTACTATCAATCGAATAAATACACCACCAAGCTTATGGATTTGGCACAGGACTTACTCTTATCTATTGAGCCTCACTCAACAATAAAAGTCTTACCCTTACAAAATCTCTCTAAAAATAAGGAATAAGAATAAGGGTAATTTAAACCCTCTTTTACAATAATTCTCTCACAAAGAGTAGATATGAAAGTGTATGAACAAATGCTAGACTTAGATCTGAAAGTGAAAGAGCAGAATACAATTTGAAGCTCACAGAAAATTTTCTCTTCAAGTTCTTGGTTCTTCTCCACATCCAACACTTCTATTTATACACAAAAATATACCCGTTAGACGCTCCTTGCTGAGGTCATGGCTTACATAAGCACGCTCCTGACGTCATAGCTTACATCAACACGCTCCTGATGTCATGGCTTACATAAGCAGACTCTTGATGTCATGGCTTACATAAGCACACTCTTGATGTCATTGCTTACATAAGCACACTCCTTGATTTTAAATAGTCAGCAAATGATAATAATTAAAAAGTAAGACTAATTTTTTTTTTTTCTTTTTGTTTTTTCAAACATGGAGCCACCGTTTTTGTAGACAATTTTAATACAAAGTTCACAATTTTTTAAACAAACAAATGATTTGCTCCATCTTGTTTATAATATATATATATGCACACATATATAACTCCATCTTTTTCTTCTTGTTTGAATATGATATAATCAATGTAGTGTAGTGTGATATGATATAATCAATGTAGTGTAAAAAATTTAATAGCGCACGTGATGTATTCTATTTATATAATGTTGTAATCAAATATTTGCATACAGAAAAATCTCTTTAATAATATTTCTGATGGATCTGAAAATATATTCCCTCTTTAAAATATTATGTATGTTGTAGAGATTTACCACTACACATTTGGATATATCATTTTTGTCAAAAGAAGACAACTCATTAATACAACCAATTAATAATTTTTGTCAAAATAATATAATTAATCAATTTTAATTTTGTCAAAAAGTAAATAGTGATTAGCCTAAATTTTCAAAAAGTGAATAGTAAAGTTTTCAAAAATATTTTTATTTTGTGTCAAATAATATGTATATTAGAAAGATCCAAATTGTTACAAATAATATTTTAGACATCATCAAAATTAAATAATCAAAATTAAATAATATGATTAACAATCTCCCCCTTTTTGATGATGACAATATTTGTATGGATTTGACACAAAATAACATTGACAAAATATTTAATAACCCTACAACATATAATTTTCAAAAGTAATCATATTTTTTCTCCCCCTTTGACATCATCAAAATAAAGATGAAGATAAGAAACAAACACATTTGATACAATAATCTGAGCGGCCAAAAATAAAATAATGGGCCTTCTGTCTTGTCGAAATCATTGTGGGGATTTTGGAGCATCTCGAGCGCAGGAAATATGGACAAACAAAAGATTTGAGCAGATATAGCAGATATGCATCGAGTAATGGAGCAATGGAGTGTATAAAAAGTGACATAGATCAGATGCAAAGATACAAAATCATCAAGTGTTTGAGAGAAAAATTTGTTTTAGCTTCTTTTGTAATCATGTCATTCCTTACCTTGTCTATCAATGAGTTGGAGTTGCATGAGGTGCCTGTAATACAGGCAAATGAGAGAGTACCAGTGACACAGGCACATGCTATGCCTGTAAATGAGGGTTCTAGTGTTATTGGTAATCGAAATGATTTCGATGCTATTAATAACACTATGGCTCTTAGTACACAGGCCATGACTGCAGTTTCCAATATGGCGCGACGATTACAAACAAGAGTACAAGAAAATCAGCAATGGAGAGATGAGGTGTGCTTGTTAAAACAACAAGTAGTTAATATGTGTAAGGAGAAGAAAGAGCTAAAAAGGAAAAATGCACAGTTGGAGAATGCAGTGCATTATTATGCAACGGTGATAATGCCAAGACTCACAGAAATCGAAAATAGGGAGAGACATGTAAAAGAGGCTCATGAAAAGTTGTTGAGAGAAGTGAAAAAGAAAAAATCTGTGAAGCCTTCTGAAAATTTACATGTAATCGAGTAATATTTTCTTTTTCTGAAATAAAATTTCGAGCATTTCTTCCGTTTTTATTTATTTATGTTATTGTTATTATTATCATTAAAATTTTATTTATTTATTTATTTTTTTTAATTCTATTTTTGCACAAAAAAAATTTGTTTGTT
Source organism: Camellia granthamiana (assembly GCA_036172215.1). NCBI lineage: Eukaryota > Viridiplantae > Streptophyta > Magnoliopsida > Ericales > Theaceae > Camellia > Camellia granthamiana. The sequence goes on along the minus strand of JAXFYN010000031.1, from coordinate 1,361,308 downwards.
GGTGCAAATAAGGAGTATGGCAGAAAAAAATATGATATATATACTCCCCCTAAAATTATGCACAGAATATACACACGCCAATTTTTTATTTTTATTTTTATTTTTGTTATTATTTTTTTTATGTATTTTTATAATGATTGTTAATCTCAAAATATATGAGTCTCCCCCTGAATTAATGCACTAAAAATTATATAAATTTGAAAAAACAAATTACCAATCTATAATACCAAGGGCCCTTAAGATCCGGCCATAAACAACTATACTAAGTGCACTAGCATAAAAGGAGAAAATAAAAATAAAAATAATTTCTTCAGACAAGGTAGAAGCGGCCATTATTAAATCCAAGAGAATTTGGAGCACATATAACAAGTAAAAAAATATAACACAGTGCAACAAGAATTTTAACATGTTGATTGGTAATGACCTTGATGATTGGAAGAAATGGAGAAGATTGGGTAGATCGGTGGCGAATTTTTGTAGATCGGCAATGGATCTTGATGGATCAGTCATGGATCTTGATGGATCGGTGATGGAGCTTGATGAATCGGTAACGATGGTGATGCAGATTTCGGGTGGAGAAGTGATGGAGTTCGGTGGATTGGTGAGGGATTTGGGTGGATGATGGTAGTGATGAGAGTGATGGATGATTTTGTGGATGATGGAGATGGTTGTAGATGATGGTGACCATGGAGATGGAGTCGGCTGAGGATGTGAAGAAGAAGGGGAAAGCGAGAGACCAAGAGAAAGAGAAAAAAAAGAGAGTAAGGGAGAGAGTGGGTAGACGGATCGGGAGAGAGAGAGAGAGAAAAATTATATATATAAATATATGTATATTATTATTGTTATTATTATTTTTTATAATAATTATTATTATTACTATAGTTATTTTATTTAATTATTTAAAAAAAATTAATATAAACATTATATTGGAGTATTCATCATACCAAGTTCTGTTCTAATATAACAAAATTGTTCTTCATTTAGAGGCTTGGTAAATATGTCAGCTAATTGACGATTTGTAGGCACAAATTCGAGTTCAATGTCACCTTTAAGTACATGATCTCTTAGAAAATGATGCTTTATTTCAATGTGTTTAGTGTGTGAGTGCTGAATAGGATTTTTTGAAAGGTTAATGGCACTTGTATTGTCACATTTTATAGGAATATGATCATAGTGAAGTCCAAAATCTTGAAGTTGTTGTTTCATCCAAAGCAATTGTGCACAACACCCAGCGGCGGCAATGTATTCTGCTTCAGCAGTTGACAGAGCCACTGAGTTTTGTTTTTTGCAAAACCAGGAAGTGAGTGAGTGTCCAAGAAAATGACAAGTACCACTAGTGCTTTTTCGGTCAAGTCTACATCCCGCAAAGTCGGCATCTGAGTAACCAAAAAGTTCAAAGGTGGTTCCCTTAGGATACCATAATCCCAAATTCTGAGTGCCGACAAGATATCTAAAAATGCGTTTGACTGCGGTGATGTGTGACCCTTTCGGTGCGGATTGAAAACGTGCACACATACGAACACTAAACATTATGTCGGGCCTACTTGCAGTAAGATAGAGTAAAGAACCAATCATACCTCGATATTTCTTTTCATCTACAGGTTTACCTTGCTCATCTTTGTCGATTTTTATCGATGTGCTCATTGGAGTTGCTGCAGGCTTTGATGATTCCATTTCAAATCTTTTGAGTAGATCCTTGATATATTTTGTTTGATTTAAATGGATCCCATCATTAGTTTGTTTAATTTGTAGACCAAGGAAGTAATTTAACTGCCCCATCATACTCATTTCAAATTCACCTTGCATATCTTTAGCAAACTCTTTACACAAATTTTCATTAGTAGCACCAAAAATGATATCATCAACATAAATTTGAACAATTAGCATATCTTCTTTTTTGATTTTTATAAAAAGTGTTGTATCAATTTTTCCTCTACAAAAACCTTTGTCAAGTAAAAAATTACTCAATCTTTCATACCATGCTCTAGGAGCTTGTTTCAAGCCATATAAAGCTTTTGAAAGTTTGAAAACATGATCCGGATATTTATGATTTTCAAAACCGGGAGGTTGTTCAACATAGACTTCCTCCGAAATGTACCCATTTAAAAAAGCACTTTTAACATCCATTTGATATAATTTAAAATCTTTAAAACACGCAAAAGCAAGTAACATTCTAATAGCTTCAAGTCTAGCAACTGGTGCAAAAGTTTCATCAAAATCAATTCCCTCTTCTTGATTATAGCCTTGAGCTACTAATCTAGCTTTATTTCTAGTAACAACTCCAGATTCGTCCATTTTATTTTGAAAAACCCATTTTGTACCAATAACGGGATGATCCTTAGGTCGAGGGGTCAAAAACCAAACTTCGTTTCTTTCAAATTGATTTAATTCTTCTTGCATTGCTAAAATCCAGTTTTCATCATTTTCAGCTTCTAAAAATGATTTTGGTTCAATTTGTGAAACAAACGCTAAGTTACCACAAATATTTCTAATAGAGGAACGTGTTTTTATACCTTCCGCCGCATCTCCTATGATGAGGTCTTTGGGGTGGCCATGAGCATACTTCCATTCTTTTGGAAGATTTGAGTCACTTTCTGGAAGAGCATATATTTCTTGAAGTTTCTCCATCGTCATTTCTTCTTCATGTTCGCGTAATGGATTTTCTTCATTTTCCTTTTTGTAAATGCTCTCCATGCTTGGTTGATTTTCTACAATATCATTACTTACAGGATTCTTGGAAATAATGTCGTTAGATTCATCAAAAACAACATGCACAGATTCTTCAACAAGTAGAGTTCTTTTATTAAATACTCTATAAGCTTTACTAGACATAGAATAACTAAGAAATATAGCTTCATCCGATTTAGCATCAAATTTTCCTAAGTTATCTTTATTATTATTTAATACAAAGCATTTACAACCAAAAGCACGCAAGTGACTAATATTAGGTTTTCTACCTTTTCAAAGTTCATAAGGGGTTTTCTTAAGAATAGGTCTAATCATGGCACGGTTTATAACATAGCATACAGTGTTAACAGCTTCCGCTCAAAAATATTTAGGCAAATTATTTTCGCAAAGCATAGTACGAGCCATTTTTTCAAGAGTTCTATTTTTTCTTTCAACCACACCGTTTTGTTGAGGAGTCCTAGGGGCTGAGAAATTATGATCTATTCCTAAGTCATCACAAAACATAATAAAATCATCATTTTCAAATTCTCTACCATGGTCACTTCTAATACTACAAATATTAAGATTTTTCTCATTTTGAATTCTTTTACAAAGTTTTGAGAAATTATAAAAAGCTTCATTTTTGTGTGCTAAAAATAATACCCATGTATATCTAGTGTAATCATCAACACAAACAAGGGCATAAAATTTTCTTCCTTAACTTAATGTTCTAGATGGTCCGAATAGATCAATATGCAAGAGTTGAAGCGGTCTAGTAGTTGAAACAATATTTTTTGATTTAAAAGAAATTCTAGTTTGTTTTCCAAATTGACATGCATCACAAAGTTTATCTTTTTCAAAAACAATTTTTGGTAAACCAATGACTAACTCATTTTTTGAAAGTTTGGAAATTAAATCAAAATGTGCATGTCCTAATCTTCTATGCCAAAGCCAACCATTATCATTTATAGCAGATAAGCATTTAATATTAGAATGAGAAGACAAATCATGCAAATCAAAGACATATACATTCTCATGTCTATAAGCTACAAATAAAGTTTTGTTTTCAAGGGTGTTTTCAATAGTGCAATGAGTTTTCTCAAAAATAACTCTATAACCTTTATCACATAATTGACTAATGCTAAGCAAATTATGTTTTAAACCTTCAACAAATAAAACATTTTCAATAATAGGAGAGAGATTTTTACCAATACTTCCTACACCAATGATTTTACCCTTGCTATTGTCGCCAAAAGTCACATATCTGCCATCCTTTGGTTGAAGTGTGGCGAACATAGCTTTATTTCCAGTCATGTGCCTCGAACATGCACTGTCGAGATACCATCTATCGTTACTGGATTTTGTCTTGAAACATACCTACAAAAATTTGATTTTTCTATTGGTACCCATTTTTTCTTGGGTCCATAAAAGTTAGAATTTGTTACTCTTGAACTATTCTTAGGGACCCACATCTTTTTTATTTTAGCAAAAGGATTTCTTTTAACAAGACACGAAAGTGAAATATGACCTTTTGTACCACAAAAATGACATGTGAGATGAGAGTGATTAGAAGATGCATACACAAAGCCATTTTTGACAGCTTTTACTTTTGAAAAAGGTTTATATCCAATTCCGGCTCTACCAAAAGTACGATTTTGATTTTTAAGAATTTTATCTAAAGTTTCTCTGCCTTGAGTGAATTTTGAAAGAGTATTTTTCAAGTCTTCAATGTTTTCTTTCAAAATAATTTGTTCCTTTTTTAAAGACTCATTTTCTTTTTGCAATACAACTAAATGTTTTTCAGAAATTGAAGACTCTTTTCGAGTTAAAATTTCATTTTCCTTTTTCATTTTCATGGCTTCATTTTCTAGAACATTTATCTTGGAAGTCAATGATTCATTTTCTTTTGATAAACTTGAAATTACTTTCTTTTGACAATTACTTTTCAAGCTAAGTTTCTTAAATTCAGCATGTAATTCATCAAAAGCTAATTGTAATTCATCAAATGTAAAGGATTCGTCGTTTACCTCATTTTCATTTCCAAGTGCCATTAAGCATAGGTTAGCAACCTCATTTTTGCAAACTTCGGTTTCTGTGTCGCTTTCATCACTATCTTCTCCCCATGCTGCAATCATAGCTTTCTTCTTATCCTTCTTGAATTTTTTCTTAAGTTCTGGACATTCTGATTTGTAATGCCCAGGTTTGTTGCATTCGTAGCAGGTTACGTCAGATTTTTTGTGATTTTCTCCTCTTTGAAAATCCTTGTTGTTGAAGTCTTTTCTGAAAAAATTTCGTACGCCTTGTTTCTTTCTCACAAACCTTTGGAACTTTCTAGTGATGAATGTCATTTCCTCATCCTCATCTGAATCATCTTCCTTATCCTCTTGATGTTTCAAGGTGGATTTGAAGGCTATTCCTTTCTTCTTGTTGTTGTCCTCCTCTTCCTTTCCTTCTTGCATTATGAGCTCATGAGTTAAGAGAGATCCCATTAACTCATCTAGACTAAGCTTTGATAAATCCTTGGCTTCGGTAATGGCAATGACTTTTATCTCCCAACTTTTTGGCAATGACCTAAGCACTTTTCTTACAATTTCAGCATTAGTATATATTTTTCCAAGAGAAGTTAAACCATTAATAATATCAGTAAAGCGAGTAAACATTTGAGGAATAGTTTCATCAGGCTTCATTTTAAAAAGTTCATAATTATGGACTAACAAACTGACTCTAGATTCTTTAACTTGTTCGGTTCCCTCATGAGTCACTATAAGCTTGTCCCAAATTTCTTTTGCGGTTTTACATGTGGAAATTCTATTGAACTCGTTGGCATCTAAGGCGCAGTACAACATGTTTGTAACTTTGACATTAATTTGGGCTATTCTAGTATCTGATTCATCCCACTCATCTTCAGGTTTTGGTACCCTAAGTCCATCTACAGTTTTGGTAGGAATTTTTGGACCATTACAAATAATTTTCCAACATTCATAATCATTAGATTGAATATGTATGGTCATCCTAGTTTTCCAATAGCTAAAATTTGTGCCGCTAAATAGAGGTGGCCTATTAGATGCTTGTCCCTCGGGTAAGGAATAACTAGGGGTTGCCATGATCTACTCTAAGACGGTTAAGTCACAGAAACTAGAGTCTAGGCTCTGATACCAATTGTTATTCCAGATAGGCAACCCAAGAGGGGGGTGAATTTGGTTATTAAAAATTTAACAGTATTAAAATTAACACAATATTTAGAATTTTAATAAATAAAAAAACAGAATAATAATTATCAATATAAACGTAAGAGAGATAGGGAGAGAAAATCAAACACTGCGATTTATAGTGGTTCGGCACGCCGGCCTACGTCTACTCCCCAAGGAACCTCTTTGAGAATTTCTTTACTATCAATCGAATAAATACACCACCAAGCTTGTGGATTTGGCACAGGACTTACTCTTATCTATTGAGCCTCACTCAACAATAAAAGCCTTACCCTTACAAAATCTCTCTAAAAATAAGGAATAAGAATAAGGGTAATTTAAACCCTCTTTTACAATAATTCTCTCACAAAGAGTAGATATGAAAGTGTATGAACAAATGCTAGACTTAGATCTGAAAGTGAAAGAGCAGAATACAATTTGAAGCTCACAGAAAATTTTCTCTTCAAGTTCTTGGTTCTTCTCCACATCCAACACTTCTATTTATACACAAAAATATACCCGTTGGACGCTCATTGCTGACGTCATGGCTTACATAAGCACGCTCCTGACGTCATGGCTTACATCAACACGCTCCTGATGTCATGGCTTACATAAGCAGACTCTTGATGTCATGGCTTACATAAGCACACTCTTGATGTCATTGCTTACATAAGCACACTCCTTGATTTTAAATAGTCAGCAAATGATAATAATTAAAAAGTAAGACTAATTTTTTTTTTTTTTCTTTTTGTTTTTTCAAACATGGAGCCACCATTTTTGTAGACAATTTTAATACAAAGTTCACAATTTTTTAAACAAACAAATGATTTGCTCCATCTTGTTTATAATATATATATGCACACATATATAACTCCATCTTTTTCTTCTTGTTTGAATATGATATAATCAATGTAGTGTAGTGTGATATGATATAATCAATGTAGTGTAAAAAATTTAATAGCGCACGTGATATATTCTATTTATATAATGTTGTAATCAAATATTTGCATACAGAAAAATCTCTTTAATAATATTTGTGATGGATCTGAAAATATATTCCCTCTTTAAAATATTATGTATGTTGTAGAGATTTACCACTACACATTTGGATATATCATTTTTGTCAAAAGAAGACAACTCATTAATACAACCAATTAATAATTTTTGTCAAAATAATATAATTAATCAATTTTAATTTTGTCAAAAAGTAAATAGTGATTAGCCTAAATTTTCAAAAAGTGAATAGTAAAGTTTTCAAAAATATTTTTATTTTGTGTCAAATAATATGTATATTAGAAAGATCCAAATTGTTACAAATAATATTTTAGACATCATCAAAATTAAATAATCAAAATTAAATAATATGATTAACAATTATCACATCATTGGATTTATAAATTGATCATCATTTTTTTTTAATCTTAAATAGTTATGCTCTTTATAAAATTAAGAATTTCGGTTATATGCAGTACCAATCAAACCAATAATTTGTCAGAGTTTAGAAGATGTTATCCAGACACAAGAAGGTAATGTCTATCTCAAATTCTAGAAACCTTTATGTTTAACTAGAAGCATGTCTAGTGCCAGCTTTAAAACTGCTCCCTCTTATAGAGTAGATCTTTCGAAGTCTTCTAGACAATCATATTCAAAACCAGTAGAATCTGTGTTATAAGGTATGTCCTCTAGACCACCAAGCCGACCACCTAGTGACTCTCCAGTAGACTTTGTCATATAGGGAATCCATGTATCAAGAAATCAAATACCTCATGGAGTATATGAAAACAAAATGCCTTACAGCCCAACAACTAGTGACATGAATTTTTAAATATAATGGATTTTACACCAGGAGAAAACAATTAAACCAGAATTTTATGCAAAACAAATACCAGGAATTTAGGACATGGTATTTTAAGATCCATAGTTTTCCAGAACTTGAAAAGCTTAAAAACCAATATTATTTTCATCTTGAAAAATATAAATAATGAAACCTTTTGTTGAATGGTATTATGAATATACAACTATAATGGAGTATCTTTCATCATCAGAACTAAATGTTTTAGATGACTTACAGAAATCTTGGACTACTGCAGATGGTCAAACCATTAAATTTGTACATCCTCCTCCTTTATCTGTAGAATTTGCACCCGAGGTAAATTATTCCAGTCAATCTTTACACATTACTGCTTTTGTAAAACCACCAGATGGATCTAAAAAAGGGGACATTATTTGGGTCAAAGATCTTGCCCCAATAATGAAATAGAATAATTATACAAATCTTCATTTACAAATAGTCGGTAATCAATTAAACCAAATTGAAACATCTATAACAGAATTAATTCACGTTCAAAACACTGACCAAAAGAAACCTGCACTAGAACTTATACATCCTGTTAATATTAAACCACACTTAGAAGTTTCTAATTTCAAACTAAGGTCAGTTAAACAGGATAATGAATTTCTGGATGTTTTTTTAAATAAAATCAAAGATATGAAACTAGGACAATCTAGTGCTCAAATCAATATGTTAAGCAGTCAGCATAACCAACAATCTCTAGATGAGGATGAGGATGAGGATGATGAATTGTCACCCTCTCATATTCTTGAAATTCAGAATAATTTTCAGGATATCCAACATATAAATAAAACCTATTTCCCTAAACAAACATCCCGCATGGCTTTAACCGGACCTAGTAGGTATTATTACTCCCGAACTACACCCCAGGATATTTTATATGAAGAAGATTTTCTTCATTCCCAGAAAGCCTACCATGGTAAGACTATTTATGAATGGAATATCGATGGATATACCGAGTATCAGATCTTTGAAACTATCCACTAGATTATGATGTATGCCACTGTTTCTCGATTGCCATTACAAAAACATGGTAATAAAATATGATCATCATAATAGTATTAATACCATTGTGAGCTTTCATGTTGATCTTCATGTACTCATTTCTCTCACCTTGTTGGCAATTGATATATACATTAGAGTGACTTTAATATGGTGTGAGCTCTAATTTTTAGCAAGTCCTGAATTCAAGTTTTGTTTTTTCTCTAATTGCAGATTCTGTTATGTTTGTCTACATCGACTGTCAATTGATTTTTAATTAGAATTCTATTTGAATTAAGTAGTAGCTGTGGTTAGAGTTGTTGCACAAATTCAAACATGGAACATAGGACAGATGAGTGTTTCTTAGTAAAGAGCAATGGGAGAGAACACCATTATTTCAGAGTTCTATATGGCCATCTTGTCCTCTGTTCTATATTGCTACTAGAGTAAGAATTTAATTTTAAAATAATTTAGTAAGAATAAAGAAAGAAAGAAGGTGAAAAGAGAGAGATTTTTTATGAAAACATTTCTTTATCCAATAAAGGTTGTGGTTCTATGACTAATTCCAATCCCAATTTGTTACTTTTAATTAAATTTGCCCATTCTATTTTTTTTTTTTTTTTCAAATTTTCAATCTCTTGGCTAAATTATTCAATCTTTCAACTAAACTTTCAAATGATTTAGCCAAAATTTTACAAAATTTGAGTACAATTATTGGAAGTATACCATCATTTTGAGCTTTTTGCTATTGGAACAATCTTCTGTGTAAATAAAATAATTTGAAACAATTCAAACAAAATAAAATAAAACTTACAGTATTTATTTTGTAGAACCGAATAAATAATTCAAAGACCAAGTCGAGTGTGTGACACTCTGTCCTTAAGATAGATTCGCCCCGCTACGGTGCTTACGGTTGAGTGGCGTCTATCTCCCAGGATACAATGATCTTAACCAATTTGTAGTAGCACTCCAAAACAAATTGTTCGGCAAACCAAACTTGTGATCGAACTCTCTGAATATTTATTCTAAAACTAATATATGAAGAATAAATGCACTAGAACAAAATGGACAGCAAAGAGACAAATATTCAGACTGATTTTCGGATCCTTAACCACTGCTGGAAAGTTGGTATATATAGGCAAAACTGCTATCCGAACAGGTACCATAATTTGAATGAACAGATGTGAATTCAAATGAATAGGTGCAAACTGTTTCAAATAGATTCTGCCCGTTGTACATGGAACAGTTTTTTTCTTCCAAACAATTTGAAAAAGTAGCCGTTGGTGGACTAAGTTCTAAACTGTTGGAATATATTTTATTATTAAACTATTTGAATAGTTTAATCAAAAAATACTAAAGGTGAAAAAGTTTTATAAAACTGTTTGGAAAATATATATATTAAACTATTTAAATAGTTTAATTAATAAAGGAAGAAGTACAAACTTTTAGGAAATCACTAAGGAACCCAAAATTTGAATTTAAATTAAAATTAAAATCCCACAATAATTTTTATTGAAAAAATTCAAATGAATTTTATGTAAAAAAAAATTAATGTTTAGACCCGAAAATGACGTCAACTTCACATTCACTCAAAAATGGTTTTGACGTTCCGTCTTCACTGTGTGACTTGCCACGCGGCAAGGAACACTTCACTTCTTCGGACCCATTCCCAAACACTTCACCTCTTCGGACCCACCCCAAAAGACGTTTGGGCTAAAAAATATGCCTATATTAAACCATTTTTCCAACAATTGCTTTGTTACATAGATGTGTTGTGTATATCTTTCCAACATGTGCAATCTTATAAATGATGCACTCAATTGATGCGGTAGTGATTGATAATAAGCTTATGAAATAGTTTGACTGTTTAATAATAAAACGATAATTTTATAATATTTTTCTAAGATTAATGAATTAAGTTCAAAGCACCCATAATCAATCCGAAGCCCAATGAATACAAATCACTATTATGTGTGTGAATTCCATTGTTCAAACATTCAAATTAGAAATTTTACTATTTTTTAAGAAAATTTGAATATTTAATTCAGTGTTTAAACGAATCGATTTTGTATCCCAAAAATTTCCTTTTATTTCTAAATTTCATATTTGAGCCTCCCAACATTACATAACTACATGTGCCTTCACAAACCACCACAAAATTAAAAAGTAGGAATGCAGATTGATTATAATAATGTATCTTACATAATTTCAAAATTATTTTAAAAAAATTTAATATAATTTATACTATTTATATTTATATTCTTATATTAAGTGAAGGGTAAACTTGACATCCATGTCTTCTCCTTTTGACATGTGCCCTTATTTCTATATTTATAACCAAAAAAAAAAATGCATCATCTTCGAAACCTTAAGTTTAAGAAATAAAACTCTTACCATTTGAGCAATATACATATTTTAATATTATTTAATTTTTTTTATCATTTATTTGAATGAGCATTTACCAATCAGTCCTATTAATTAGATTTATTTATATACAAGTCTTTATTGATAAATTTATTCATAAAAACAAGAAAAGCTGATAAATTTGATAAATTTATCAATATGACTTAATGGGTAATAAATCTCAAAAGTAGGACATATTCACTTTGTTTGGTTCCATTTTTTTGAATTTTTTTTCTAAAAAGTGATTTGAAACTCTTTTTTGAAAAAGAATCATTGTTTGGTTTTCCAAAAAATACATCATTGCATTTTCAAGTTTCCCTCCATTTTAAGGAGAGAGACAATTTAAAAAAAAATTGTCACATCAAAAAATACTCTCATCTAAATTATATATATATATATATGTACATGCTAGACGTGTATGAAAACATAATTTGGTATGCACGCATTTATGAGTACATATCTTACCATTAACTGTGTGATTTTATCATAAAATTTCCACTCAATTGAATCACATAAAACGTAATTTTTTTTTTCCAAATTGGCATTGAAAAATTTCTTTCGTAGAATTAAATTTTAATAAATGTTATGTAGAAAATTTATTCACAAATTCGCATTAAAAAAATCGTAATTTACCAAAAATTTGCGGAACATGTAAATTTTCACAAATTTGGGTTAAAAGGTAAATTTATGAACAAATTTTCGAAAAATGTAATTTGAGAACAACGGCCAAGTTTTTCAAATTGGCTTTAAAAAAACATTGTGAATTTATGTTTAAATTTATTTGCATAATCGTAAATTTGTTTATAAATTTATTTTCAAAATCGTTGAATTATGTTTAAATTTCCGATTTACTCAATTTTTTCCATAACATTTATGAAAATTTAATGCTACGAAAGAAATTTTTTAATGCAAACTTGGAAAAAAAATTTACGTTTCCTGTGGTTGAAATGAATGCAAATTTTATGTTAATGGTAGGATATGTATCTATAAATGGCTAAAAACACAAATTATGTTTTCATTTTTATATATATGTACATATATACATATATATATATATATAAAACTAAGATGAGAGTACGTTTTGATGTGACAATTTTTTTTTTTTTTGCAAAATTGTCTCTCCTTAAATTGAACGGAAACTTCACTTTGCAATGATGCATTTTTTATCAGAGATTTGTTACATATTTTTTTATTTGCAATCCATTTTCATTAACTGTTGGCTATGTACTTAAATTTTACTTTACGCTTAAAATTGTAATTGTATGTTTAAAAATATTACCATTATGTTTTTTAGCTCATTAAAACACTAAATACTACAACAATTTGTTAATACAAAAGGTTGGTTCATTCTTCATTTTTTGTTATACTGTATAAATTTTTTTCAAAATTATGAAAATTACATGACCACATAAAAGGAATATGTGTGAAATTTTTTTTGCTATGATTATGAAAATTAGAACCAAATTTTTTACTGAACTTTCGTAACCAAAATTTACACTTACGCGTACAAATAACTTACTAAGTCAATGCAATCATCCATACAATATTCAGGGCACAAACATCAAGAAGGGTGATTACATATATCCATGTGTTCTACTGTAACACATAATTAAAACAAGCATCACGTAATAGTATATGTCATAGGTCTTACATAATTTCAACGACAAAAGATGATGCAAATTAAGAATACAAATGACAAGTTTAACGTGGTACTATGGATGAACCCTATGGTTGTTCCACATTGCTGTCGCAATTTCATCACGAAATTGAACCATTTTGTTCATGACTTCATCTTTCGTATTGGAATTTCCTACCACAGGAGTTGGAGGTGCTGCTTGCCTCGCATGTGCATTACTACACCTTGCACACCTATTGAACCATGGATCATTTGCGGAGTGCATGCGAATCCAGTTGTGACAAGCACAACATGCTGCAACTATTGTGCCTTGCCACACTTGCATGTAGTTCGGCATAGATTTCAATATAGGAAAACGCTTCTTCAACACCCCAAAGCATTGTTCTATCACATTTCATAGTGAAGAATGTCTATAATTAAACAATTCCTTGTACCCATTTGGACGACGTCAACGTCCACGAAATTGTTCCAAGTGATAACGTTTTGAACGATATGGTCTGAGGAATCCCGTCATATTTGTGTAACCCGCATCGACCAAGTAATATTTACCTACATCAGTATGTCACATTAACACAAGTTTATTATAAACTATTTTGAAGTAATGCTTAGAAAGCGTCGTGAGTAAAGAAGCAAAAGCCTTACCCATATGAGGGAGCGAGAAGGATACATTGGGACGTGTAAGCGCATTGAATAACACTCGTGAATCAGTTGCACTACCTTCCCAACCGGGATAAACAAAAATGAATTTCATGTCGAACGAGCATATTACAAGAACGTTTTGTGCTATTGCAACCTTCCTACCACAATATGCAGTTCTCTTTGTAGCAGGTGCATGCGCCGCAATGTGCGTGCCATCGATTGCCCCAATATAGTCCTACATTACGCAAATATGATGAGCATTACATTTGTCTATACCCGAATTTGAAATAATACTCATCATAAACTTGTCAACAAATAAGGGTGTCTGAAACTAACCTTAAACCATGGGTAATGCTTCCGGTTGTTTCGAATTTCTGGAGGAATGACATTCGGGTCAGGAGGCTGGATGATAAGGATGGCAAGATGACACAATGCTCTCATCATCATTTTGAAATGTCGGTGAATAGTTTTCGTTGAGTGTTGAAAACGATCAACTGCAAGTCTATGTCGTTCACTATATCCACATACATATAAAAATATAGCGAGTGATTGCTCCACAGATAACCTGTTCTTGTCTGCCTTTATGAACTCTCTGCATTTCAGTTCAGCACAAAGGGACTTGAACGTTGGCGCATCCATCTGCAAGACCTCCTGAATTGTGCGTGGATGACCGTTCAATAAATGTTGACTATACATTTCTCCAGTGTACGGACATGTCCGTTGGGGCTACTTTCCCAGAATTCCATTGCTAGATTCGAATATCTGGCATACCATGGCAAAGTCCACGTCATCGTCATCTGATGCAATAAATGACGACCTCAACTGCTCCGCACTACTGTCTTTACTATCCTTGCTATCAATGCTGTCAGGACTGTCTTGGCTGTCCTTACTGTCCTCGCTCTCCATGCTTTCCCCACTTGAATCCATTTCGCCGTGATGTTGTCGTAGTCGGGAAACTTATTTACCTGATTGTTCATTGCGACGTCCATGTCAAATAGATTTCTTGAGTTAGTCGGGTCCATTTCTGTAAGTAAATAAGTTAAATGTAAATATAATTCACATCGACGCGAGAGAGAGGTTCAATTAATTGGATGATACATAAATACATAACATTATAATACTAACTTGGAAATAATATAAATCCATAACATTATATGAAGGCCTAATACATAACATTGTGAACAGTCCCACAGGCAGGGCAAGCAAAGACTTCAGAAACCAAATGTTTGCAATAAATAAATTTAAAAATAAAAATGTTGGTTAAATACTTAACCTCAACACTAATTAGAACAATACATACACCTGCCCATTCAAAGTTTAGGTAGTTGAGTGGAGTACACTTGATATTAAATAACTTATATTTTTTACCCTTGATATTGAATAATTTATGTCATAAAAATATGATTATGAACTGTACGGGAAAGAGATTCACCTCCACGTATAATCCTGTTGATCAAGCCTATGTTCCTCTGCACGTCGTCGTTTTAACACCTGAAAACACAAAATGAGCTGGCCGGCGGGTGTGTGCCGGAAACCTCTCCGATGCCTAAGTCAGTAAGCAAGAAATAGGCAAAAGCTTAATGTAGTCAGGGAGCAAAAGTTGCATTACCTCTTCATAGGTGATATTGGTGAGCTTATATAGGTTTCGCGTGGCACAATCCTGGTAGGACTCTTATTCCTCCACGTGCAGAGTCCTCCTAGGATTACTCCTCCTTACATAGAGTCCCCCTAGGACTCATACTCTTGGAAGATAATGCTTATCCTCCAACACCCTCCTCACTGCTTAAACCAAGTGAGATGGTTCTTCTTATGGCCGAACTACTCTCAAGACCGAAGTAACAACTCGGCCTTCACTTTACTCTCCCTTATCTCGGCTTTCCCATACTAAGACCGAGCTATCCAGAAGGGAGTTGAAACCGAGCTATCTTTAGAACCAAAGCTTACTTCGGTTTCTCACATGCTATGACCGAAGTAACTATCGAGACCGAAACCTTCGTGCTACTCCACTCAACCGGAGTAGAGCTAAGTCCTTTCTAGACCGGGCTAACCACCACGGCTGTGTGACCGGTCTATCTTCAGATTTACTTCTCCAAACCGGAGTAACCTACATGGCTTTCCTACTCGGCCCTTTTCATTTCGGCCCTAAGGCCCATCACCCAGCTCGGCCCAATTGCATATAAATTACCCTCTCAATTGCCCCTTAATTCCGTCTGCACAGCATGATAGGGATTACCTGTCTACGAACCGAACTAAAGTTTTAGCTTATCCAGCCGAGGTATAATAATTTAGCTACTCCGGCCGAGCTGAAACCTTTTTAGCTTCTCCAGCCGAGCTAAGCTTAAGCCGAGCTAAACATGTCCGGTCAAACGTCTCTTCAGTTTGCAGAAAC
The DNA here is from genome assembly GCA_036172215.1 of Camellia granthamiana. Taxonomy (NCBI): domain Eukaryota; kingdom Viridiplantae; phylum Streptophyta; class Magnoliopsida; order Ericales; family Theaceae; genus Camellia; species Camellia granthamiana. The sequence goes on along the minus strand of JAXFYN010000031.1, from coordinate 1,345,553 downwards.
TGAATCGATTGTCCTTCCAATGACACGTGGCATGCTCTGATTGGCTCTGCACAGCTGTCCCGCCGCCCTCGTACTTCGCAATTTTTGAACAGTTCCCGCCTTAGGGCTTCTTATCAAAACACAAAAACCCTTTCATTTTTCGAATCATTCAACAAACTATTCACTTCCCTGTCACTCTCTTCGAATCCTCCAACCTCTGAGCTTTCTGAGTTCGTGATCTTCATTACTGCTTGCTGCTCTCACCTCCAGTTTCTTCCTTTCTATCTGGTAAGCATCTCAAATCCGTTTTGTTTTTTTGCATTTGTATACTCTTCAATCCATAGCTTCTTATTTCTATTTTTGAAAAACACCTTTCTGCTTCCATATGCGTTGTTTCTGAAAAACTTAGCCATAGAACATATGAATGCACAGAATAAACCTGTAGAATACCGATTTTGATCCAAAATCACGAAGCAACCGAAATAAGACACTGTTTTTGGCATATACGAAGGCTTAGGTAAACTGGAACCGAATTACCACTTGCACTTATCACAGTAGTTTCAGTAGGCAACCGTTGTATTCATAGTAGCCGAAATAAAAACCCACCAAACTGGTAACCTTAGTACCTGACCGAGCTAAGCCCTGGGGTGCTAAGCCAGCTTTCTGAGTCCTAAACCGAACTCATATAAGCTGCCCCTTGAGGCCTAACCGAAGTAAGAAAATTCTCTTATGAAACCGAGATAACAAAACACTCTGTGAACCGAGATAGAGTGGACCTGTCAGAAACCGAGGTAAATGCCTTAGCACCCTGTAGAGCCGAAATAATACCAGTCTTCTCTTGCTTTGTCTTTGTAGCACGGTCTGTGATCAGTGCTTAACAACTTGTTTTCTCACTTTGCAGACTTAGGTTGCCAGGCACTTCCCTGCGCCCAGCCGAGCTACTGAACACACTCTTCCAACCGATATAATTTATTTATAACTTATACAATAAAATGGGTAAATATAGATGTCTTGTAGAAACCCCAGGGGCCTTAGACGAATTCAGAAAGGATTACCAAGTCCCAGCCGATGTAAACCTTGTCCTGGCCGAAAAAGACATAGATCCATGGGGCAAGACTGGCTTCGTCCCCTTTACTCTCCAATCAATTATAGAAACCGGACTCAGATTCCCAGTCCAGCCTTTAATCTGTGAATTCCTTAGGCAGACCAGACTTTGCCCAACCCAACTCTCCACCAACACATACCGAATAATAATGGGCATAGACGCCATAAACCGTCAAACCGGACTAAACCTAGGCTTAGCCGAAATATTCCACCAGTACTCACTAGGGTCAAAGAATGAAGGCTGGTGTTATTACTTGAGAATACGCCGAGGCCGAGAAAAGATAATAAAACATACACCGGATAAGGACTTGAACGACGATGACTTCTTTTGGGTTTCTGGAAATTTTGAAGACTTTCAGGCCCGGATTCCCGGCCGAAGAATAAACTGGAAAATGGGAGAGCCCGGTATATATACTCCGGTTGCAATTCATATTTTCTCTATTTCGGTCTTCCTCTCTATAACCGAACTAACGCTTTCTGTTCTTGCAGATTCAGCTTTCCTTCATTCCCAGTACGGCCACCCCAACTTAGGTGTTCTCCGCGCCGCACTGCGAGTTCGAGAGAGAAGTTGGGCTAAACTCCTCGACTTCGAACCGACTTATTGCTACTCCGGTCGCCGCAAAGCAAGGGTGACTGACTTCCTCCTTGAAGACCCACCAGAACCGGACCCAACCTTGCCAGAGATTGTCCTTGTTCCCCTAACAGCCGAACAAGAGATGGCGAAGAAGAACAGGATGAAGGCCATGCTTACCGCCACCACAGTGGCCGAAGTGCCACCAACTCACCAAACGACAGAAGCCGTGGTAGCTCTTCCCTCACAACAGCCATCCTCCTCACGCCGAGCTAAACGCGCCCGGACTACTGAGACCGAGCAGCGTTTGGTTGATGAGGTTGACCCCATCCTTCCACCGAGCCCCGAACTCAACCTTCAACCGGAATCGTCTGACCGAGCTGCGCCGAACAACAAATGGGCTCCACCCTTCGTCTTCAACGACTGAAATATCGACGAAGGTGACTCCGTAGTTGCTGACAAGGATCACCTACTGGCCTTCAACCTGGCCAGGGGTGTTTGTCTTCCCAAAGACATGGAGCACCACAGTAAGCAGCTAAACACCGAGCTGAAGGCCATCCGGTCATCCACCAAATCCATGATTTTGGTAAGCAGGACTGTTTTTTTCTTTGATCAGTCTAATTTTTTCCAACTCATAGCTCGGCTAACAAGGAACTCTCCTGTTGCAGGCCATTCAAAAGAACACCATTGCCCATAAGCAAATAATGGAACTTCGCAAAACCACAAGGTACGCAATAAGGGACGCCGAAGGCAGGGCGGCCGAGCTGGCACTGTCGAAACAAAGGTCGGCCGAACTGGAGGCCGAGGTAGCGCGTCTGACCGGACTGGTTGCCTCGGCTGATAGTGACAAACAGTTTGCCGTGACCGAGACGAAAGATAAATACTTGCGGGAGATGGCGGCTCTCGAAACCAAGAAGGACGCCGAAATAACGGAGTTGGAGAAAAAGGTCGAAAATGCATCCAAGGAAGGCTTCAAAGAAGCCGAAGCCGGCTACACTTTGCAATGCGAAGCTGCGAAGGATTTATTCTTCAAGTGTGGCTGGCGAAGTGCTGTGGAGAAGCTCGGTTGTGGACACGAAACCGAGGTCTACAATGCTCCCGAGTATTTTATTCCGGCTTCGCTGAAGGAATATGCTGACGAGATCCAGAACCGGTTTCTTGGTTCATCTGATGAGGAAGATGATGATGAAGAAGAAGCAACTGAGACTCCGGCCATCCAAGAGCAAGCCGGCGATCAAACAGCTCGGTTGGATGCAATTGTTGGAAACGCGGCGCCCGAACTTCCAACCGAGACTACCCTAACAGCAAATGCCGGAGTAAGTGCTGACCTTGGGGCCGATCTAGATGCCGAGATAGATAATCTGTTTGATTGAACTTGTACTTTTTTTTTTTCTTTCTTTTGTCTTGAACTCTCTTGTAACCGGGCTGTGGCTCCCCGATTTGTACTTGGTCTGCGTTTGCACTTTTAATGAAAATTCCTCGAACTTTTATTCCGGTTTTGTGTGTATGCTCATACTTGCAATGAATTTTTCATCAACTATGATCTCGGTCTAATTATCTAACTTGCTAGCCAACCACTCTTCAGCCGATATATCTCACTTCGGCTGAAGAGTACACAGAGTTGGTTTAATCCAGCCAACCACTCTTCAGCCGATATATCTCACTTCGGCTGAAGAGTACACAGAGTTGGTTTAATCCAGCCAACCACTCTTCAGCCGATATATCTCACTTCGGCTGAAGAGTACACAGAGTTGGTTTAATCCAGCCAACCACTCTTCAGCCGATATATCTCACTTCGGCTGAAGAGTACACAGAGTTGGTTTAATCCAGCCAACCACTCTTCAGCCGATATATCTCACTTCGGCTGAAGAGTGCACAGAGTTGGTTTAATCCAGCCAACCACGCTTCAGCCGATATAACTAACTTCGGCTGAAGAGTACGCAGAGTTGGTTTAATCCAGCCAACCACTCTTCAGCCATACACTTACTTCGGCTGAAGAGTACAGAGTGTTGGTTTAATCCAGCCAACCTCTAAGTTGGTTTTTCCAGCCAACTTAGCATAACGTGTTTGGTTATTCCGACCAAACGTCCTGCAGCCTGGATCCTTATCCTGGGCTTAGGAGGGGTCATAGTTGGTTATTCCGGCCAACTATGTTTACAGTGCTACTGACTTACTAAAATTACTCTCTACTGAAAACAAATATACTGAAAAAGAATCGACTTGTTTTATTGATAAAGTAAAAAATTACACTTGCTTAAAAAAAAAGCTAAAAATAAAACAACTTAAGATTGGCAGTGTTCCACGGCCTAGGAATTGCTTTGCCATCCTTATCTTCCAAGTGGTATGCCCCTTTGCCTGCTATACCTACCACTTTGTAAGGTCCTTCCCAATTCGGCCCCAACTTGCCATCAACTGGAACCAGGGTGTTTCCCATCACTTTGCGAAGTACCCAATCGCCGATCTTAAATTGTCTTGGATGCACCGTTTTGTTGTACTTTCTAGACAACTCTTGTTGGTAGGAGGCGATGTGAACCAATGCTCTGTCTCTTCTTTCTTCCGCGAGATCAAGTTCTAATGTTATTGCTTCGGCGTTTAAGTCTGGATCAAAGTTTTCACTCCGAATTGTGGGGAGACCAACTTCTAATGGGATGACTGCTTCCATGCCGTAAGCTAAGGAGAATGGGGTTTCTCCTGTTGATCGCCGAGGCGTGGTGCGGTAAGCCCATAAAACATGAGGGAGTTCTTCTGCCCACTTGCCTTTAGCTTTCTCTAGCCTTTTCTTCAGTCCATCCAAGAGTACCTTGTTTGAAGCTTCTGCTTGTCCATTCGCTTGGGGATACGCCGGTGTAGAATTGTAGAATTCTATCTTGTACTCCTCACAAAAGCCTCTGAAAATTTTACCGTCGAACTGCGTGCCGTTGTCCGAGATCAGTGCTTTTGGTATGCCGAAGCGAGTGATGATGTTCTGCCAGACAAACTTCTTCACATCTTTTTCCTTGATTGACGCCAAGGCTTCTGCTTCCACCCATTTTGTGAAGTAGTCTGTTGCCGCAAGAAAGAACTTCCTGTTGCCTGGTGCTGTTGGGAGCGGTCCCACTATGTCTAAGCCCCACATTGCAAAAGGCCATGGACTTGTGAGAGGTAGAAGTTCTCTGGCTGGTTGGTGTATTTGATGCGCGAACTTCTGACACTTCTCGCATTTTTTGACATACTTCTCTGAATCCGCTTGCATGTACGGCCACCAGTATCCTTGTGAAATAGCTCGGTATGCCAATGACCGTCCTCCTTGATGGCTGCCGCATACACCCTCATGTATTTCGAACAGGAATGCTTCCACTTTACTGGGGTGCACACACTTCAAGTAAGGTCCTGTGAACGACTTCTTGTATAATGCCAATGATGGAGAGAGCCAAAATCGCTGCGACTTTGCTCTGATTCTGTTGGCTTCTTTTTTGTCTTCTGGTAAGATGCCGTCTTTCAGGAACAAGATGATAGGATCCATCCAAGAAGGACCTAGATCGGCGCAGCATACTTCTTCTGCTTCTGGGTCTTCGATACTTGGTCTAGGTAGGTAGTCAATCAATAGAGGATGTGGGATGGAGGTATCTGCCATTGAAGCGAAACCCGCTAGTTCGTCTGCTCTGCTGTTCTCTTCCCTGCCGATCTGTTCTATCCTCATCACTTCAAACTTTTTGATTTCGGTTCTGATCAGCTCTTGGTACTTAGCCATTCTGTCATCCTTTGCCTCATAGTCACCAGATATTTGGTTTACCACCAGCTGTGAGTCGCTGTAAACCATTAGCTCGGTGGCCTTCATGTAGAATGCCGATTTCAGACCTGCAAGAAGCGCTTCATACTCCGCTTCGTTGTTTGACGCTGGGAAGCCAAGGTTGATTGCCTGCTCCACTACCAGGCCGTCTGGAGAGATGAGGACTATGCCAAGTCCTGCTCCATGTCGGTTGGATGCTCCATCCACGAAGAGCTTCCACATCTCCCCAACGAACATCTTCCAACAAGTGGAGGGATCGGATGATGCCTTGGGATCTTCCATGTTGCTGATTTCTTCTTCTAAGTCCAGGCCTGCTGCTTGCCGCTTGTCATCTTATTGCACCAAGTTTTTCTTTGTTGGCGAGTCCGGACTTGGTATAGCATGGTTTACTTCTTCCTTGTTTGTATTACTCCGGTCTGCCTTTGGACTTGGCTGAGTAACCAATACCAGGGGTTGCGTTATTCCGACGTCAACTTCCATCCCTAGTTCGGTTGAGTCAGTCAGGTCGACTGGGCAGATATGATGACTCCCAGGAGTGAACTCTGCGACAAAATCCGCCAATGCTTGAGCTTTTATTGCGGTTCTAGGTTGGAACTTGATGTCGTATTGTCCCAACTCTACTGCCCACTTCAGGATTCGCCCGGAGAAGTTCGCCCTTTCAAACAAAGCCTTTAGTGGGAAGGCCATAAGGACAACAATGGTGTGAGCGTGAAAGTAGTGCGGTAGCTTCCTTGCGGCCATCATCAAGGCCAATGCTAGTTTCTCCAGTGGCAAATACCTTGTTTCGGCGCCCAGCAGTGTCTTGCTAACATAGTAGATGGGCAGATGTTGGACTCCTTCTGCACGGACCAACACCGCGCTGATTGCGTGCTGTGAGACTGCTAGGTAGAGGAAGAGTTCTTCTCCAGGAATTGGTGTTACAAGTAGTGGTGGAGAAGACATGTATTCCTTCAAGCTTTCCAGAGCCCGGTTACATTCTTCGTCCCACTCAAACTTGGCCTTGAGGGCATGAAAAAATGGTCGTAGCCTGTCTGACGATCGGCTAATGAACCGATTGAGCGCGGCTGCCATGCCGGTGAGATGCTGTACTTCTTTTACGGAGTTTGGTCTCTCCAGATCCTGAATTGCCTTGATTTGAGAAGGATCTGCTTCTATACCTCGGTTGGTCACCAAGAAGCCTAAGAATTTGCCTGATCCTACTCCGAATGCACACTTCGACGCGTTGAGGCGTAACTTATGCTTCTTTAGAATCTCAAACATCTCACTTAGGTCCCTGAGGTGGTCATTTTCATCCTTGCTTTTGACCACCATGTCGTCGATGTAAGCTTCCATTGTTCTGCCTAACAACGGTTCAAACATCTTGGTGATCATTCTCTGGAATGTCGCCCCAGCGTTCTTCAGGCCAAAGGGCATGACCTTGTAGTAGTAGAGTCCTCTGGGTGTGGTGAAAGATGTGACCTCCTGGTCCGGTTCATGCATTGCGATCTGGTGGTAGCCTCTGTATGCATCCAGGAAGCTTAGTCGGTTGTGCCCCGCCGTCAGGTCTACCAGTTGGTCAATCCGTGGTAGAGGAAAGCTATCTTTGGGGCATGCTCTGTTGACAGTTTTATAGTCGACGCAGACGCGCCACTTGCCATTCTTCTTCGGCACTACGACTGTGTTGGAGATCCATCTGGGGTAGTGCACCTCTCTGATTGCCCCTGCTTCCAACAAGTTTCCCACTTCTTCCGCCACTATCTCGGCGTAGTGGAGTGCCGATCTGCGAGTGCGCTGAATGATTGGCCTGGCAGACGGGTGGACATTGAGTTGGTGGCAGATGAAGTTGGGATCAATGCCTGGCATGTCGTATGGAGTCCAGGCAAACACTTCGATGTTAGAGGTCAAAAATTCCAGGACCTCTAACCTCTCAGCGCTGGACAACGATGAACCGAGCAGAAAGAACTTATCCGGGTTCTTTTTATCTATTCTGACTTCCACCAAGTCTTCCACCGCTTTCTGGCTTGCTGCTTTGCCGACGTCTGCGAATAGTTCATTACTCTCCGGTTCTTCCACCGAATGAACATACCCCTTCGCAGCGCGGCTTCCATTCACTGTGACGAAACATTGCTTGGACATGATTTGGTCTCCATAGACTTCCTCTATTACTCCGGTGTCGTTTGGGAACCGCATCACTTGGTGGTAGGATGACGCCACCGAGCGCATGGCATGCAGCCATGTTCTGTCCAAGATGATGTTATAGGTGGATGGGACCTTTAACACCCAGAACTCTACTTGCTTCGTCACACTCCCTGCTCTGACTGGAAGGATGATCTTGCCAACTGGCCATTCTGGCATCGAGTTAAATCCAATTAAGGGTGACACTGCAGGTGCTAAGTCTTTATCTTGCAGCTTCAATTGTTTGAACGTCTCATAGTACATGATTTCGCACGAACTACCCTGGTCGATCAGAATCCGCTTGACGTCAAAATCCTTGACTCGGAGAGTGACGACCAGGGCGTCATTGTGAGGGCAATATATTCTGTCCAAGTCTTTATCCGAAAAAGACATAACATTTGTGGCCTCTGTCCTCCCCTTCTTGACGACAGGTTGGGCACTTAGTACCTCCCTCAAGTGCTCAGCCTTTTTGATCGAACCTCTGAGCTCACATACACGCTCAGGTTCGAAAACTCCATGTATAACGTTGATGATGCCTTGAGGTGGAGCATCGATCGGCATCCCATTGGGGTTATTACGGTCCTGGGGGGCCGGTTGCGCTCCTCCTTCAATGTACTTGTCTAAGTGGCCTGCCGCCACCAACTCTTCCAAGTGCTGCCTCAATGGGGTGCAGTTCTCAGTTCGGTGCCCCTTTTCTTTGTGGAAGGTGCACCGTGATTTGTCGTCATAATCTTTCTGTGCCTCGCCTAGCTTGGCTGGCCACTTGACGAAAGGCTCGTCTCGAATTTCGCTAAGTATTCGGTAGATCGGCTTTTTGAAGACCGTGGTGATGGCAGTGTGGATTCTCAACCATCTTTCGTCCCTATCTTCTCCGTTGTCCCGTCTACCACGCCCGTTTTTGTTCGGCCGATTTACCGCATTGACCTTTGCTGTGGCCTTCTTTTCTGGTGCTGCGGTCGTGCCAGACTTTACTTTGGCACGGGCGCCATCTTCTTCCACCCTGATGTGTTGATGCACTCTTTCCATCAGGGCTTCCATGGTAAGAGGTGGCGTCATGGTTATAGAATCCCTCAGTCTGTTCCCAACTGGGAGTCCTCTTTTATACTGCGCAATTGCGAGATTGGTTGGGCAGTCCCCAATCTGGTTGAACGTCTCCCAGTAACGACTGTTGTATGATCTCAGGGTCTCTTTCTCGCCCATATCGATGGAGAGTAATTGGTCGATCTCCACTGGGGTTTTAGTGTTTGTTCTGAATCTTGTGACAAATGCTTCGGCCAATTGCGCCCAAGAGGCTATGCTGCCCTCTGGGAGTTTCTCAAACCAAGTCAAGCCTAGGTCACCCAGGCTTGAGGGGAATAGGATGCACATTAAGGCCTCATTCCGCCGGTATACAGCCATGACCTGACGAAAGTGGCTCAAGTGCGAGTAGGGGTCCGTCTTTCCTTCGTATGTATTGAATTTGGGCTGAAGGAAGCCTGTGGGTAGAGGCGCGTTCTCTATTGCTGGGACGAATGGTGAGGTCTGCAGCCTCGCCAATGCCTTATCCGCTGGTTCGTAGGCCGGGCGCGGTAGTGGCATTCCAACCTCGATGCTTCCATGCGTCCGAGGAGCCAACCGCTGTAGGGCAGAAACTCTATGTGGATCACGTGCTCTGGCGTCCTCCCTGCATCGTGCCTTTTCCTCCAGCACGGTTCGTAGGTCGGACGATCTGGGCATCTCGGTCTGTCTGGACCTGGTTTGGTGCGTATGTGAAGGCCAGTAAGTGCTCCCTTCTGTGTAAGACCTTCCAGATCTCGCCCTGTCAGTCCTGGAGTGATGAGTTCTGGAAGATCTTGATTGCGTATCGCCTGTCCTGAGGCTTCTGTCTTCTGCTTGGGAGGGTGTAGAATTCCTACTACGACCCTCTGAGGGGCGAGGGGGCGTCTTGTTTGTGCGCCCCACTCCTGTCGCCACCTCTTTTCCTTTCATCTGGCGTTTTAGAGCTTCCATGTCTGCCGCCATCCGCCGTATCAACTCGTCTTGTTCCCTGACGCGATCCTCCAAAGTTTGAGGATCAACCCTGCGCCTTTGCCTTTCTGGGCTTTGCGAACGAGAGGGATGGGGGCTGTTATTTCTCCTTCGTCCCCTTGCATCCCTCCTGGAATTTTGCCTTTGTGATTCCAGGTTCGCCATGGGAGGGACCAAAGGTAGGCCTTCGCGCCTTGCGGCTCCGTCTGGAGTTTGTCCGTCAATGGCGGACTGAGGTAGTTCTTCGTTGTTCGCCATTGAATTTTGAGAGAAAAACACTTGATCAAGAGGTTGTTCTTGTCTATTATTCCCACAGACGGCGCCAATTGTACGGGAAAGAGATTCACCTCCACGTATAATCCTGTTGATCAAGCCTATGTTCCTCTGCACGTCGTCGTTTTAACACCTGAAAACACAAAATGAGCTGGCCGGCGGGTGTGTGCCGGAAACCTCTCCGATGCCTAAGTCAGTAAGCAAGAAATAGGCAAAAGCTTAATGTAGTCAGGGAGCAAAAGTTGCATTACCTCTTCATAGGTGATATTGGTGAGCTTATATAGGTTTCGCGTGGCACAATCCTGGTAGGACTCTTATTCCTCCACGTGCAGAGTCCTCCTAGGATTACTCCTCCTTACATAGAGTCCCCCTAGGACTCATACTCTTGGAAGATAATGCTTATCCTCCAACACCCTCCTCACTGCTTAAACCAAGTGAGATGGTTCTTCTTATGGCCGAACTACTCTCAAGACCGAAGTAACAACTCGGCCTTCACTTTACTCTCCCTTATCTCGGCTTTCCCATACTAAGACCGAGCTATCCAGAAGGGAGTTGAAACCGAGCTATCTTTAGAACCAAAGCTTACTTCGGTTTCTCACATGCTATGACCGAAGTAACTATCGAGACCGAAACCTTCGTGCTACTCCACTCAACCGGAGTAGAGCTAAGTCCTTTCTAGACCGGGCTAACCACCACGGCTGTGTGACCGGTCTATCTTCAGATTTACTTCTCCAAACCGGAGTAACCTACATGGCTTTCCTACTCGGCCCTTTTCATTTCGGCCCTAAGGCCCATCACCCAGCTCGGCCCAATTGCATATAAATTACCCTCTCATGAACAATACATGCTGTCACAGAAATATGATTCTTCCTAGTTTATGTATCAGAAAAATATTAAGATACACCACTAGGTGGATGGATCAATGCAGTTAACAAATAAATGAGAGATTACCAAGATGGAATAGTTCTACACCCTCCTCACAAACACCTCATGTTTTAGTTTTATTACTACGTATCAATGGAAGCACACTTTACTTAAAACACTCCTGTCAAATTTTTTTTTTTCCTTTTTCCATCTTCAAATCATTTGGGTTCTTGAAAATTGTTACACCCTCCCTCAAACCACTATGCTTTAATGAAACTAGATGTCAATTTAAACAGGCTTCCTAAAGAAATGTATTTAACTTGTTGCATTGCTAAAAGAATAAAGATTACTAAACTGGAAGAAAGAAGTGTATGTGATGACATCTCCTAATCATAGGCATAGCATAAAGATCCTAGCTGGATGTATACTAATGCCTATACGTATAATAGCTACAACCACTCTAAAGTAATCACTTTAAACATTCATTGAGAAGCAAAAAAATATTAAATGGTCAAAGCATGTAACATAGGAGTCTAAATTGATCAGTTAGTTCTCATATTGTTGCATGTATGAACTTCCTTACACTATATTTTAACTTTCTAGAGTGATATGAACTTTCTAGAAAGCAAACAACCATCACATAAATTGTTGTGTGCTTTCAAGGATGTTGAGTGAACAACCTATTTAGACTTGTTAATTTAAGTAACACATAATTATTGCAATCAATAGAGTAACCTCTTGAATAAGTGATTAGTGATCATGATATAGTATAAAAAACTAAAACACCCATATTGCCTCTAAATTCTAGCAATTTGTATACAAAAATAACATTTAGACACATATTAACTTCTCACATGTGGAATCTCTAAAACAGGCTTCCTAAATAAGCCTAGCCAGTCAGAGTGCACTACTTATTGCAAGAACTTATAATATATAGATTGATGCATATATCTCTTACTGCCACACCAATGCTATGAATGTGATCCTACAGAGGAATTCAATTTCCAACAGAAAAAGTTTGCAATTTTCTGGGGCAAAATGAATCGAATGAAAAACTAAAAAGGTTGCAATTTTCAAATTCTGAACCAAGATTATTTGTGATCAATTAGTGTACTCCACTCAACTAAATTTTATCCTTGATATTAAATAATTTATATTTTTTATTTAATATATAATTTTAAATTTGTAATCTATAATTTATAATTTAACAACACTAACAATTTTAAATTTATAAGGCCATAATTTTTAATTTATTATTTTTAATTAAATTAAATTTATAATTTATATTTTTTATTTAATATGTAATTTCATAAGCTAATCCCATGGGATGAATTATCCCATGATTTCTATCCCATGCCCCCCATGGGATACAACAATCCAATAGGATTAATAGTCAAATCCCATGCCCCAATTCTTCGAAACAAACACCACCAAAATGTAGTCCCAATAGCTCTTCCAACAAGTCAACCAAATTAATATTAAAAATTTATAACCAAACCAAAAAGTAATGGTGGAACAACTCCACAGTGACGACACAATATAAATTCAAACAAATCCCAAATGCATATTAAGTAGAACAATACCATACGCAAAAATGTCCAATGATGTCAAATATCTAAAGAATGGCCAAATTCCCTCAGTAACGAACTGTGTAGAGATATAACCCAAAAAAGCTACATATTAAGTAGAATGGAAAATTATTCGATGATCTCAAATCTAAAAAATGGCCAAAATCCTCAATAACACAATTCAATTTATGCCATAACACTGAATAATAAAAACCCAATTCATTCAGTAGCTTGGTAAGCTTGGAAAATTATCATGTGTAAGCTCACTAATTAGCCTAAAAGCATCAGGCTTACAAAATTCCAGCATTAGTCTGTCTATTCCATGGTCAAGCAACACTATATAAATTTTCTTAATCATAAGTAATTGTAGCAAACGAACATGTTAGGGGTGGGAATAGTACAGGCTTCTTTGCTCAACCTCATTGGTCGACAATTCATTGCACAAGTAACAACAGAAGTTCCTAATAGTCCGAAAGTTGAATATGAAATATGCATCTAATGTTCTGGTCATGACAGACAAACTCATAATTTGCTACAACCTCCAAGTTCCTTACATAGCCATAGTACACAGATGAAAAACACGGATTAAAAAAAGAAAAATTATGAGCAGATTTTTAATGTTTTAGCCACATACGTTAACTTACACCAAACTGGATGCTTAACAAAACAAAATTGCATCCATTGTCAAACTTAATTCTTAAGCGAGCTTACGAACCCAATGCATCTTCATGTTGGGTAACATCTTCATGAAAATTATGCTCGTTGCTTTATCGCGAAAACTATCACACGCCTTAACGTATTGGTTAGGAGTGATTCCGTCCATTGTTGCCAAACAGTCCATACATGCATCAATGGAGTATTGTTTCTTCTCGGCCTAACTTGCTTCAGCCATTTTGTTTTGGTGCGCGTAAAATTCTTTTTTTGCAAGGTTCATGGCAGTCCATGTATCAAGTGCCAAATCAAGGTGTGCACCTTTTTGGCCACCGTCATTGCCACTACTCTCACCTACCTTTGGGTCATCATCTCCGTCAATGTCGTCACTAACAGGGATAGAATCGGTATTTGAGTTGATACCAACACCAAAGAATGCACTTTGGATATCCATTTTTTCATCAGAGGTTGGGTGTCCTTGGGTTGAAGCACGGGCAAGTGCGCCAGTGGCTTGGGAGTTTGCAAAGAGGACATCTAATAAGTCAATGTGGTCTAGACCCCTTTTCCTAAACACTTTAGCTTTGGGATGTACCTACAAAAATAAGACAACCAACGATATAGTAAATAAGTCACTTAACAGTTAACGTACTACAGTACGAGAGTTGTACTCAAATATAAGGTGGTGGTAGTTACCTTAACATATTGATTCCAAACATCATCCGGGGCCATGACCGTTTTTCTCTGGTTATCTCAGCCGAACCTCGTATGGTTCTTCACTTTCACAAATGTATTGTAAGCTTACCTGATGTGGTGGTACTTTTGTTTCAAACGGTTAATCGTTTACCTAACTTTGAACTGATTGTACAGCTTATCGTCAATCCGACTCCAATGCCTTGTGGTGAAAGAGTTTTTTTGGTTAACGAAGGGTCTTGCTTCACCTGTTCGACCATTAGTTGTATAAAGGCCGACTTAATCCTGCTTGGCCACAACCTTAGGTCTTGCGCATCCTCAACGAACCCCTCACTATCTATCTATGACATTCATGTATTACACATGTGAAGTAAGTCATGGGTTTACTTAAGTGATGAGCTCTAACTTCTTAAAAATACCAAGTTACAACTTCAAACATAAATGTGAAGTAGGTTGTTTGCACAAGAAAAATAAAAGGAGCATGTTTGTACAATTACAATTGTAGAGTATTACACGGATAAAATTTTTTTTCATTTGCAACAGTAGTGACATGTTGCACATGGCAACTAATTTTATAGCATAAGTTGCAACTATCCAAACCAAGTTTAATAGACATGTCTAACATTTATACAGGTATTCCGTATGTGTAAAGAAGAAGGTTTGGTAGAATGTAATATTCTGTGTACCACAACAAAAAAAAATTCCAGTGAATAGAGTAAGCTTTTTGGAATGCATTCAAGTTTCGCTAAACAATGCATGTAACACATTTACAAAATTCAACGGAGTAATATTTACCTCCACGCCGTTTTCACCACAACAAGATGCAATAGGGTCCGATGTGTGTCTTGTCTTTTGCTTCGTCTTGAAAGTTTCTTCAATAAATGGGGGTCCTCGTAAATGAATTGTACAGTGCACTTTAGTAAATGGGGGTCCTCGTGTTCATTGTTGTTTAGTAAATTGATGATAACATTATAATATGAATGAACTATATTCAATGAATATGTTGTCAAAAAATACATAGAATACAATTACAAGGGTTGAAAGAGCTTACTCCTTGCCTCGCGACTCTTGGTATAGCAGAGATCGAATCAACCACAAGAAATTGACGGTGTCACTACATCAACAATGATAACAACAATAAAAGTAAAGAAATAAGCACAACTTCCTGTTGGAGGAGAGAAAGCTGTAAAGAAAATTGAATCATGTTTTCTATGCTCTTTTGGCTGGTTTATCAACATATTATGAGAAATGGAATTTAGTAAATCAGAATGGAAGTCAATGACAATAACCATAAAATCCAAATGATGTGTTTGAAATAAAGTCTTGGTCAAAACAAGTTCCAAAAACACAATATGAGATGTACTATATATAGGAGTTGGGAATTCTTGTTGTTTTTTTGTATCCAAATTCATGATTGAAATACACCCTAAGATAGAACCATACTGTTTACCAAATCTGCTACATATTTACAAGGTGCAGAACACAACGGAAAACAGTTGGTTGGTTTAAGGAAATCAAGAAAGGCCAAAATTTAATTTTTATCTTCTTTTTGCTCAACTGTATGATAGTAAGTGACATCACAGTACTCATAAAAATGATCTATAAGGCAATTAAGGTGGCTCTCTGTGACAGCCCTCACCTCTGATTAATGTTAAACTGTGTTTGAGCATGATAAATAACTGATTAGAATGAAATCCTGATCTGTTTGCATGAGTATGTCGTTTTAGTTTCATTTCTATCTGTTTGTCTTTTAACGATCTGTTCATATTTTGTTTTCGAATTGCAATTGAAGGCCTTATCGGTGACTGAATCAAAAATTGATTAGTGTTATATGTTAATTAGGATTTATGTGATTTTATTGTAGGTTTAATTAAAATTTGATTTGGAATGATTAAATTAGATTAAATAATGTTAAACTAATTGAACCTAGGTAATTACATTTTTGCCATTGAAGTGGGCCACTTTGTTAAACCTTGTTTGGAGCTTATTTCTACATCATTTCTTCATCCATCCTCTTGTGCAAACTGTGGGTGAGAGGAAAGTAAGAGGAAAGAAATTGAATTCACAAGAGTCTTGCTTGAACTTAGAAGAATTGAAGAAGATTTGCAAAATTAGGCTCCTACACTTGGAATTCAAAACCTAAGGTAGGGAATTCACCCCCTTGAACATGAATTTAAGTTGTTCTTGCATGGTTCATGGTAAATGAGTGATTTGAGTCAAGAGCTAGTTTAAAAGGTTGATTTGAGAGCCCATTCATGCATGCATGTACATATCTTTGAATTGTGAGCTTGTTTTCATGAAAATTTCCACATGCATGTTCATATTTTAGTTGTGGTTCAAGAATTCACCATGTTTTAAAGTTCAAGCTTGCATTAATTATGTTTTAAAGCATTAGAGTTCATATGAACTCATGCATGTGAGGTTCTTGCATTGTTTTTCAAGTTTCTTTGGAATTGGTGTTCAATTGTCACACATTTGGGCTTGATTTTATAAAATGATCTTTGAAACATGTGGTACTAAGGGTTTCTATGTGTTTTCCAGAAATTTAGCCCAGAAAAATCGAGTTTGAAGCTTTAATGCTTGAGTTTTGTGCTTGGGGATCAATCTGGAAATTCCAGATTTTTGATCCACGCTTGAGCGGGAAACTTCACGCTCGAGCGTACAATCTGAGTACATGCACTTCCGCTCGAGCGTAGAAAGTCACGCTCGAGCGTGAAATGCATATGCCCAGAAGTTCATATGTTTTGCAGTCCGCTCGAGCGAGAGAATTCACGCTCGAGCGGGGGTTTGAGTCTCACGCTCAAGCGGAGGTCGAGCGTCCGTCGAGCGTGAATATCATGCAACCAGTACTTTTCACGAGTTTGTAGCCCGCTCGAGTGAAGGAAGTCACGCTCGAGCGGAGCTTCATTGTTTGCATGTCCGCTCGAGCGTAGAAAGCCACGCTCGAGCGTGGATCCCTGTTTCAGCAAACTTTGAAAAGTGTTTTAAAGTACATTTTGCATCCTCATTTCATCCTAGGCATTCCTAGGTCATGTTTAAGGCATCTTAATGAGGATAATGTTATAGAACCACACCAAATCAAGTTTAGGGGCTAAGCTGTTAATCCCAAGTGTGTAACTTAGTGTGTGTTCGTTCTGCAACTGTGTAGGGTTAGCACCTGAGGACGCTGTCTAGCCTGTCCATAGCCTAGTACTTTGTGAGTAACAATGTTGTAAAAATACGTTCAATTACAATTATTTCTGAACGATTAATTGTACCGCTTTCTGAAATGACATTGTTTACTGAATAAATGTTTGTCCTATTTGTGAACTGTATTTCGTGACATCCATAGCAACTTACTGTTACTATACTGTTACTGCTACTGTTACAAAGATCTCTGTCAGTTCCAATGTCTGGAACTACTACTGTTTACCGTTATGATGACCATCAACTGACTGTTCGATCTGTTAAGACCTACTGTACTGTTTTGCTATTGGGTGCGCCACATATGACTATTATGGTTTCTAAATAACTGTTATGGCATGAAATATGAGCCATTGATTGAATAATTGATTTACTGATGCAAATGACTGTTTTAATTATTGAAAGGACATTCATTCTTAACTCCTTTACGTATATGTTATTCACTGGGCTTTAGCTCACTGTTTATATTTATATGTAGGTGTCCAAGCACCGGACCGAAGCTAGGAGTGTCAAGTTAAGCTCCTGTTTTGTCAAGCCAACCTTTGTGTCTCACTTCGAGGTTCCAAGTTTGTTCAAGCTAAGGCTGCTCTGGGGTGTCTCAGTTCCACCCTTCTGTCTCTGTTCTGTAATAAGTGTTTTAGACTTGATTGTACAGTTATGGTGAAGGGATTTGGTCCCTAACCTGTTTATGTTGTATATGACGTATGTATATATGTTTTGGTTATAAATGTGGCTTGTTCATAAAAGTCTTTTTTTTGCATTCAGTTTGTCACAGCTCATTGGACATTCTTTTATTACTGTATGGCTTCCGCCAGCCCTTTACTCTGTATTACTGTCCTTATTGTTAAGCAGGCCTTTAGTAATCACGTATTACTGGCCGGTTGCGATGCTAAACCCATAGGGGCGGGTTTGGGTCGTGACACTCTCCTCTATTTTTTGCTTGATATGAATCATATTTCTTAGCAGTCATACCTTTTCATTCACAGTTTTGTTTGGATTTTTTTTTTTTTTTTGAAGACATAAGCAAGTATGAGATAGTTTTTAATAACCCAAAAATAAGACTTAGGTTCGAAAAAATGGGGGAAACCAGTAATTGAAATTATGTGTGAGTGAAGTTTGCATGCTTTATTTCATCAAGAAAATGGGTGAGAATCAACTAGATTGACAGTAAATGCTGTATAAACAAGCACCATAAAATCCATTTTGTGGTGGGCTTGTATTCTTGATATCTTAGTAAGTTGTACTAAAAACTTGCTCAAGTCTCAGATTCATACACCAAACCAGAAGAATGTACCCAAAAAAAATTCTATTTTAATTCGGAAATGGAGGACTTAAATAGCGATTTTGAAACCACAGTTGGGAAAGGGGAAACTGTGACCACATTGTAAGCTAATGAAGCTAATTTTCCAAATGAAAAGTTAAAAATCTGTGCTTAGTATGTCTGAAATGTGGAACTTACATTCTGAAATCGAAACCAGATACTCGTGAATTAGAAATTTCTTTTCGTTTCAAATGATGAAATTAATTTTTGAAATCAAAGCAGCGAACTGATTTCTATGCTGAAAGGGATTTTCAAATTAAACTAGGGATTTGGTGTATAAATGATTTGAATGTTAGACAAAATTTCATTTCATACAAATTTATTAAAAATAATGAAAATCAAAATCAAAAGGGAATATGGAGATGAAATGAAAACATGATGAACCACAATCCAAATGACTAACCTCTTTGTTGTCTGATCTTCGTCACCCGTAGTGCATCACGCATGTCAACCGTTAATATATCTTCTATATTAACATAAATTAGAGGATATGGTTGAAAATGGAGTTTATAGTCAATTTTTTAAAATATAAATATATTCATATACACATATACAAGAAATAAATAAAAAGGAAAAAAATTGCTAAAATCGAAATCGTATTAGAATTGAAATCAAAGTGCAATTCTACATAATTTTATAATTAAAATTGTAGTTATTTTAAAATCTTATTATAATCCAAATTATTTGGTACAACTCATAGGATTCTACCATTTAAATAAGGATTTTGATAACCACACTCATAACCACAAAACTTCACTTATTCGGAGCCAGAGTCATAGCCCACGTAATATCATAACTTTTTTTTATTCACAAAGCTAGTAACAATGACTACAAACAGTCATAACTATGGTGGTTCTATCACAATCAATTGGAAAATTGATTCACCAAACAAGTCAAATCAAAATTTTTGCAAATCACATAACAGCCACAAGTTATCATAACCTTTCATATACTACTATTCTCACAAAAAAAAAAAAAAAAAAAATCCTTTCATATTCTACTACTATCGATTGTACAAGTTGTCATAACCTTTCAAAAAACTTTTTAAGAAATATTTTTTAGAACAATACATTATGAAGAAAACCAAAAAGTTATTTTGAAAAATATTTTACACAAAAATGAAAAATGATGGATATGTTCAAATTTTCCATTTGTTTTTAGTTTTTAAAAATACACACAAACAAACAACAACAACAACAACAACAAAACAAAAACACAACCAAATATGCCCACAAATCTAAGATTGACAAACTTTATAAAACTCTATTTAAATTCTTGACATAACACTGGAATTAAATCAATCAAAAATTAACACATATCACATAATATTTCATAAAAAATTCATGACAACATATGATATCATAAAACCTCATTGCAAATTAATTAAAAATGCTAAAATTAATACAGAGCCAATAAATCTGTTTCCTTATATAGATGATCATAATTTCATTATATAGAATATTTTAATTTCTATTTCTTAATCATTTTTGTTTCCTAATTGTTGATTTGTAAAAATCTGTGCTAATGAAATAAATTCACACATTTATAATATAGAGTAGATAAATATGTTTCACTATATAGATGATCTCTGTTTCCTTATATAGATGATCATAATTTCATTATATAAATTTGTTTCAATAAATGATCATAATTTTATTATATAGAATATTTTAATTTCTGTTTTCCAAAATAAAATAAAATAAAATCAACATTTTCCTACATTTAATTAAACCCCAACTCCATCTGCTATGCCAGGTACTTGAATCGGAAAGGCCACATTATCATATAGGATACCAACAAGAGCAGCACCGATCAAAGGTCCGACCCAATAGACGACATGGTTCTTGAAATTCCTCCAACAAGAGCAGACCCGAACGAGTAAGCTAGGTTCATTGACCTGCTCGTAAATGGCCCGAATGCCAATACATTGGCTCCTACAATGAACCCGATTGCTAAGGGTCCAATTGCTCCCAGTGGACCACATCTCGAGTCCCCAGCTGCATAGACTGTGTAGACCAAACCAAATGTCATCACTCCTTCCAAAATGGATGCTCCGAACCTAGTCATTTCTTGTGGGATTCCATGGACAAGTACATGCTGTGAGACGGTAGTAACTTTTAAGAAAAGACAAGCCATTACAGACCCAACCAGCTGTGAAATCCAGTAAAAAATAGCCATAGGAACACTAATATGACCCCTAACTGCCATCCCGAACGTGGCCGCCGGGTTCACATAGCTGCCGGAGATATTAGCCGCTGTATAAACCGCCACCGACAATGCAAACGCATTCGCATCAGCAACCGCTACAAGGGCAAATGCATCTATTGTAGCATTCGGCATCATCTTCCTATAAGACATGGCGGAGCCAATTGTAGCAAAGACGAAGAGGAAGGTGGAGATAAATTCGGCGAGGTATGATCGGAGAACGTTGGACTTCACCGCGTACTCGAGACAGGAAGTTAGTGACGCCATTGCCTGATATGAGGAAGAAGACACAACTTAATAAATATATTTCATTATATATATGATCTCTGTTTCTTTATATAGATGATCATAATTTCATTATATAGAATATTTTAATTTCTGTTTCTTAATTGTTGATTCGTAAACCGAGATTAGATAGATTGTAACAAAAATTCTGCAATAATGAATAGAACAAGATTAGATAGATTGTTGTTTCCTAATCATTTCTGCAATAGCGAATAAAACAAGATTAGATAGATTGTAATAAAAATTTAACACGAAATAGAATCATATTCAAACACACATTCGGGTAAAAACAGTACAAACGAATTTTAATATATATACATTTTGTATTAAACCAGAATCGAGAATTTTTACACATGAAATATACTTTTCTAAATAATACCCCACAAGAGATCCATTGATAATTACATGAATCTCATAATCACCACCATAATTTAATTAAAAGTTCACAAACTTTAGAAAACTCAATTTAAATTCTTGACATAACATTGGAATTAAATCAATCAAAAAATAACACATATCACATAATATTTCATAAAAAAATTATGACAACATATGATGTCATAAAACCTCATTGAAAATTAATTAAAAATGCTAAAATTAATATAGTGTCAATAAATCTGTTTCCTTATATAGATGATCATAATTTCATTTTATAAATTTGTTTCAATAAATTATCATAATTTCATTATATAGAATATTTTAATTTCTGTTTCCTAATCATTTCCGCTTCCTAATTGTTGATTCGTAAAAATCTGTGCTAATGAAATAAATTCACTCATCAATAATACAGAGTCAATAAATATGTTTCATTGTATAGATGATTTATGTTTCCTTATATAGATGATCATAATTTCATTATATAAATATGTTTCAATAAATGATCATAATTTCATTATGTAGAATATTTTAATTTCTGTTTTCTAATCATTTCTATTTCCTAATTGTTGATTCGTAAAACAAAGATACATTGTAATAACAATTTTGCAATAGCGAATAAAACAAGATTAGATAGATTGTTGTTTCCTAATTGTTGTTTCCTAATCATTTCTGCAATAGCGAATAAAACAAGATTAGATAGATTGTAATAAAAATTTAACACGAAATAGAATCATATTCAAACACACTTTCGGGTATAAACAATACACAACGGATTTTAATATATATGCATTTTGCATTAAACCAAAATCGAGAATTTTTACACATGAAATATACTTTTCGAAATAATACCCCACAACAAATCCATTGATAATTACATGAATATCATAATCACTGCCATAATTTAATTAAAAGTTCACAAACTTTATAAAACTCTATCTAAATTCTTGACATAACACTGGAATTAAATCAATCAAAAAATAACACATATCACATAATATTTCATAAAAAATTCATGACAACATATGATGTCATAAAACCTCATTGCAAATTAATTAAAAATGCTAAAATTAATACAAAGTCAATAAAATTGTTTCCTTATATAGATGATCATAATTTCAATATATATATCTGTTTCAATAAATTATCATAATTTCATTATATAAAATATTTTAATTTCTGTTTCTTAATTGTTGATTCGTAAAAATTTGTGCTAATGAAATAAATTCACACATCAATAATATAGAGTCAATAAATATATTTCATTATATAGATGATCTCTGTTTCCTTATATAGATGATCATAATTTCATAACAATCATAGTAATAAAGGAAAATCAAAACAATTACACATTTACATTAATAAAGTTTTCATGAAATGAAGATTAGAGAATAAGGAGAAAAAAAATATACATATTTGAAAAAGACTGTTAAACAATTAATTGAGTGCTACATGTGAAATTTAAAAGAAACATTTATTTCCAAAGCTGATCAAATTCAAATCAGAAACAGATAACATAAATCTGACCAAAAATATAGATAGGTAAAAGAAAATCTAAGTATAATCTTTATATATTTAGTTTAAAGTCCAAAATAAAAGGCCAAATAACCACCCAAAATAACAGTGTATGAAGAGTTGGCAGAAAATTTAGATCAATAACTGAAGAATTCATCGCCAAAGATAGCAATTTGGTAGATTTGATTGAATCAATGAACAAGACATGATTAAATTTGTGTTTGAGCTAAGAAAAGCACAAACTTGACTGTTTGGTCACTGAGAAAATAAAGGAAAAACGTTTCAGTTTATATTTTTTGGAACCAAATTACAAAGGAATATCACTCGACTTAATTAATTGTAAAAGACATAATTGAGCTTACCCTTCTAGTGATAAAACACATAAATTACGAAATCTCATTGAATTTTTTTATTTCCTTTTCTCAGCAACCAAACGGAAAATGAACTACGACCGAAAAAAAATAAAATAAATAAAAACGAAGCAAATCAAAGCAATAAAAAAGAGATTAATCAACTTACTTAGAGCTCAATCACTACAGATCCAGACACGAACCCCTGTGAAATCCAACGAAAAAAACGGCTGAACATAAACAAATACTGTGTTTGGATTGAGTGATTTAGAGAGAAAAGAAAAGAAATAGAGAGAAATGTATTTCTCTTCCTTGTTTGGTTATCTTAAGTGGAGAGAAATGGGAAGAAATAGAGAGAAATAGAGAGAAACTCATTTCTCTCATAACCCTTATTTTCAATCTTCCCAAAAGTGGAGAGATTGGGAGAGAAAAGAAACCCACAAATATTTATATTTTCATAATACCAATTTTACCCCTATAAAAATAAAAGAAATAAAATGATTGAAAATATAAAAAGGTTGTTTTGGTAATATAATATAAAATAATTTCTTTTCTTTTCTCTTAATGAAATCTAACCAAACAAGAAGGAGAGAAATCACAATCATTTCTTTTCTTTTATTTCTTACTTATCCAAACAAAAAGGAGAGAAATTACAATCATTTCTTTTCTTTTCTTTTCTCTTATTACTTAAGTAATCATTTCTTTTCTTTTCTCTTCTAAGTTACCAAACATAGTGTTATAATTTAACAATACATCAAATTGAACATGAATTCTAAAAAAAAACAACGAACAGATTGCATCGATCGATAAAAGATTGATACAGAGCATAATTCAAAAAAAAGAAGAAGCATAAATTGATTAAAGATTCGAAAGCAAAAATCAAATAGAGTACCTTGAAGATTCAATTAGTTCATCACAAGAGAGAGAGAGAGAGAGAGAGAGAGAGAGAGAGAGAGAGAGAGAGAGAGAATGAAGAAAGTACAAAATCAATACATATATTCATATATATATATATATAGGGTTGTCGTTAGGCTGGTTTGGGTGGAAATGGAAATAGGAATTGAATTGGCATTTGATAATAGTCTACATACACAAGAAAGCGTACAATAAGTGGACCGGCGTATGTTAAGCCCTGGTTTGTTGTTTCCCACTTGCACTAAGGGCTAGTTTGGCATGTACTAAATAAGCTAAAAAGTCAAAAAGTCATTATCTTATTTAAGTCACATCATCTTATTTAAATCACATCACCTCTTTAACACATCACATCAAATCCAACCCAAACCCAACCCAAACCCACCAATAAGTCAAAAAGTGAATTTTTTTAGGACATCCCAAACCAACCCTAATTAATGTAGTTGGACTAACCAATGAAATTATGCCATGTCACCCATCATTAAAAAATTTGAGACTCTAACCCACTGCTGAATGTGTTTTGTTTTGTTTTTTGTTTTTTTGAGAACCCATTGCTAAATGTGTTCAATTGCGATATATTTATCCTTTGTGTTACTTCGTTTGGAAAGTTAGTTGGCTTTTTGACTTTTTAGATTTTTGGTTATTTTAGTGCTTGTTTTGCATAGTCTATAAAAGACAAAAAATTAAAAAATTACTTAAAAAATCAAAAAGTTATCACTACTTACTAACAAAGTACAAAAAAATATGTATATAAGCCAAAATTGTATCATCCAGTGATGGTACAAGCTCACGTGTGGGCCCGTGAGGTACTTTTCATATATCTTATGAAAAAATTAGATATATATTCATTAAATTAGACGGTACTGTTGGACCCGTGTGGGCTACCCATCGGTCCCGTTTCGATAATCCGAATCATTTAATATGTAGAACTTTTCGACTACTATATGATTGTAAAAAATCACGTTGATCGGATATCGATAGCTATGTGATCAAATCAAATTTTTGTCAGCCGTTTATTTTCACCGTCCATTTTTTTCATACAAAACTGATTTGATCACATAACTATCGATATCCGATCAATGTGATTTTTTACAAGTATACAGTATTTGATGAGTTCTACACATTCATCGGTTCGAATTATCGAAACGGAACCCGTAGTGGGCTCCCAACGGCCCAACAGTACCCGGGAAGCCTCATTCTATATATATATTGAAGGCACCATCGCATTTTAAAGCAATCCGTGCTGGTCCTTCAATCAGCACTGTCAGTATGTAGAGGGCATAGGGGTAATACGCTAATTTTGCTATTTTATATAATATTTTAATACACATTTTTTCATAAAAAATCAAAAAGTGCACTTATATAGTTCTTCCCAAACAACCCCTTTCTCTAATAAATTAGCTCCAACCATTAAATTAATTTCCTAGAAGTATTTTTAACCGTTTATTATTAGCTCCAACCATTAAATTAATTTCCTAAAAGTATTTTCAACCGTTTATTAAATTTGAATAAAAAGCTAAACATTTTTTTAATTTAATAAAAAAAATATATTTTATTTTAATATCAATTTAATAAAATGATTGAAATATCATTCTTATTATATTTTTATCAAATTTAAATAGGTGTTTGGCATGCACTAAAAAAGTGTATTTTTTTATATAGATATATTTGTTTGGGTCAAATTAATCAGTATTTCCTCTCTACTTTTGTACTTACTTTTTTATTTTTTTACATATTTTTTTATATAAAAAATAAAAAATTATATTTATTTAGAACATTTCAAATCATCCTTAAATTTAATAAGGTGCTGTTTGGGAAGCCAAAAAGTCAGGCTTTTTTAGTCACAAAAAACAAAACATCACATCCAACCCATAATCATTACACTTCTCTCTCACAAAAAAAGTCAAAAAAGTCAAAAAGCCCTTCCCAAACCAAACTTTTAAACTCAGGCTAAAATAGCCAAAAAAGTCAAAAAGTCAAAAAGCCAACCCACTTCCCAAACGGAGGCTAAAAGATATAAATTTAAAGAAAAATGATTGAAAATTTTAATAAAAGAGTGTAATGAACATTAATGATTGAAAATTTTAATAAAAGCGTCCAATGAACATTAGATAATGGATCCCGCTGTCATTTGATTATTTTGGCCTTGGAGATGGAACGAAGAACACATCAATCAACGTCCCCAGTGGCCCCCTGGGAAGAGAAAAGTAGGACCCACAGAGATGTAAACTGACGTGTGCCATCCGGATCTCAAGCCGACCACAAAACTGCAATTCACAACAGATTTGAGGTCCGTAGGGTCTCCCTTTGCCCTTTATAAGCAAGCACCTTGATGGCTCTTTATCTTCTTCGTTTATGTCCTCAACTCGTGTGGTTTGTTGCCGGAGAGAGTCGCTCTTGTCTCATCTCTCTTCATCGCGAGTCTCTGAATCGATTGGGTAATCTCTTTGGTTTCATCCTCAAATTATTGGATTTCCGATCGATTGTGTGAAGAATCTGTCGGCTTGATTGGCTGGGGTTTCTCGAGTTGATTGCGATTTCAGGGAGAGAATATTTAGGGTTTCGGATCTTGTTTCAATTTCCAAGTAATTTGACGAGATTTTAATATGGCTAACTCTGAGAAGCAACGATCTGTTGATGACCGTGAGACTGATGGTGCGGATTGGGTGGATCGAGCCAACGATGATGGCTTTGATGATTCGAGTAGTGGCGAGGCCACCGGGAGCGGAACTTGTGGGAATTCGGGAGGTTCGAGAGATGGAGATGGTTCTGGTGGTGTCGGGGTTGGGCTGACGGAGCGCTTGACAAATATACTTGTGGACGAAGGGGATGGAGATCTGTTGCTTCAACAGAGCGATACGGGAGATAGGGTTATGCAGTTTCTCCAGGCATTGGATTTGCAAGTTATGGGGGCATGTCGCGCCGATGAGCGGCTAAAGCCTTTGCTAAAGCTCAATATGTCCAATGGTGCTTCGGAAGATCGCCTGTTGGCTCATCTAAGTCAGGTACATACGTATTCAGATCAATCAACAATCCCCCTTCCCCCCATGTATATACTTTTTTAGGTATTTTTGTTGTAAATAAATTGACTGCTAACTTATCAAAATTTGCTGCGGAAGATTTTAGGTTTATTTAGTAGAAATGATGTAGTCAACTATTATATGTATTTTTGGTTGTAATTCATTTGATTAGTAACTTACATATTTCATGTTTATTATTGAACAGCACTTTGAGCCATCAGAAGTTGGTATGCTAGCTAGGTGCTTGTGCATTCCGCTTGTTTCAATTCGTGTTGGGAAGATCAACAAGCAAGGGACTCTCTTGTGCCCAACTGGTACAAGGTAATTACATGTAATTCTATACTGGTTTGTGTAACTGCATGGTTGGTAGGTTGCATATTGCAACTTAAATTCTATCTGGTGGATTTTATCTGGTGGATTTTATTTGTATCTTAAATTCTATAGGTTGATATGGCTATTGGTTTTGTTTGGGTTTTTTTCTGCTATCATTTGACCTGTTGATTGGTTCGCCCTGGGAAAATAGTAATTTTATCTAGTTTATATCTGGATGTCTATGGTGCTAATAAAAAACCATATTGCTAGGATGGTACTCTAGCCTTAGTGAGTTCCGGGAAGCATTTTACACTGTGATTGGCATAGTACGGTGGGGAATATTAAATTTTCTAGTTTATAGATAGATGTTCATTTTTAGTTGATTTTGAGATAATTTGGCCCCTATGTTTTTAATTTGCTTCTTATGGAGCTAATAAAAAACTGTGTGGCTAGAGGGGTATAAACTTATTTAATTTTGACAATGATGATTATCCCACCATTATATTTGCTAAGTTCAATCTTTTTTGTAGTTCATTTGATGATGGTTTGTACCTATTATCTAATTAGGAGCAGAATTGATTTTGAAATGAAGGGCATTTTATGGTTTGTACCTATTATGTGGACATTTGTGCACTTCTTTCCCAAATGTCTGGCTATCTATTGGTGCCGCCTTTTGGTCGCCATCTGTGACGAATATCGTAAACAAGTGTACGTGATAATCCTGCGCAGGCAGTTTATGTGATGGTTTTTTAGATGCAAGACTTCTGATGTTAGTTTAAATCTTGTGGGCAATCTTAATGCTTTGGTACTTAAAATAGCTTTTGCTATCTTTAACAAATCTGATTAATTGTCGCAAGACTTTGTAAGAGCATCTGCATCAGCCTCTCTACAATGGCTTTGAAGCTATTGTAGAGAGCAAAAGCTGTGAATATTAGCTCCATCAGACTGTCTACTCCATTCATTTTGTGAATGCTACAGTGGTGATCTATTTTTTATTATATTTTCTGGAGCAAAGCTGGCCATAAAGCCATGGTCGGTAGTCTACCTGGATGTCCTCCCAAATGTCCGTGAAAAATTGGCTTGACTGGTTGACCGCTCGGTTGTCCGGCTGGTCGAACTCTCTTCCGCTCCCTCCTTTCTCTCTTCCACATCAGCCTCGGTACTAAAACATCATGAATCAATAATCATCACAGCTAAAAAAAATCATTATCAATCCAAATTCAATGTCATAATCACCACACACACACACACACACACACACACACACAAAAAAGAAAAAAAAAAGAAACACGTGCATACAGTACCTTCGTCATCAACAGTAGTAGTAGCAGCTGCAGAGGAGGAAGAGATGGACTTGAGAGTGCTGGTTGAAGTTAAATGTCTGGGAGACAAAGATTGTGAAATCTAGAGGAGGATGTTGTAGTCATGGCCTTGATGGACTTGAGAGTGCTGGTTGAAGTTAAATGTCTGGGAGCAAACATCGAGTGGGCTTGAGAGAGAGAAAGGAGGAGGGAGCACAAGAGAGGGGGATGGGGAACTAATCCATCATATATTTAAATTGAAAATGATAAAAGAATAAAAAATAAATGAAATAGAATTTTAAAATAGAGAGTTTGATGGAGTGTGTACATAAAAAAGAGGCTAGCTAAAATACGAAAGTGGATTTTGGGTTATAATTTGGCTCAAAATTTGTTAAGGCTGATGCGGATGCTCTAACATGGCTTATTATATGAGCTTCTATTTATTGCAGGATTTGTAAGCTTCATTTTATAAGACTGTATATTCTTTTATTGGTTTTGATGGGTAGACATTATTTTATGAGGTTGCGTGCATGTGAATATGTATGTGTGTTTCTCTTCGATTGATTTGCCATGATCATAGCCACAACATCCTGGGATATGACATAAGGTTTTTTATTATGTTTCCTTTTCTATAATGACCTTGTGTGTTTTTTTTTTTTTCAAAACCGTGTATTATTTTATTTGTGTTTTTATTGTTGATATAAGAGATTTTGATTCTTTAGCAATTGTTTTAGTGTTCATTTGGATTATGTTTTCATATTGTTGGAATGGTTTTATAACACTAGGGAGCTCCATTCATTATTTAATGCCTAAACTTGTTTAAGGTGCATATTTGAGTGTCTTGTACATGAATTGCAGACGTATTTGTTCAACTTAATGATCTCATGTCCGGTACTACATGCTGGATTCTATCTGGTCAGATCTTAGATCACTGCATCTTGATATGAGACTGTTTCATAGCTAGGAGGTGCATTTTGTCTTGGGGAGTCACCATGAAGGCTGGTGTAATGAATATATCTTTGGTTAAGAAAGACACTAGTACTTCCAAGAACCTTGATTTTTAATTGGGTTACTGAAATGTACTGCAACAATGGTCTTGTATTGCAGGTCTGATTGTATGAAATATCGGTATACTTAATCAAAAGTTTTTGTATATTTTGTTTTGGTATTTCATTTGTGAATCATTCGGTAATTGTTTTGAGGATCTCTTTTGGTTCCTGTATGGATAGTACTTGTATTCTATCATTGATGAAAAGTAGAGATTGCAGGATTATGTATTTTAACTTATTAATTGATGGTGGCAATGTTCATCTTCCAAATAAATATATCTTTTTATTTGTAGGTAAAGTGGGCGCATTCTATTATGATCTCTGAATTAAGAAGTAAAGGTAGTTTCATGCTCCTATGTTATATGGTTTACTTTTTGTTTGGATTACTTATTTCTCCTGGTTATGAGGTCAACAATTTATCTACTTAGCAATGGATTGTGCAAGCTCTTGTCTCTATTGTGCTTGTGCATATTGATATATCATTCTTATGTAGTAGTCTTTTTGTTGTTTGTGCTTATTTTCTCTTGGAATATATCTCTTTTGTGTGTTTTGCATTCAAATATTATATTGTCTTCTTGCTGTATAAAATTTGATCTCTTTTTTTAATTTTTTAATTTTTTTATGGATAATATATATTTCTTTCTGAGATTTGAACTGTCTGTTCTTCTGTTAGATTGTCTGAATTCTTGTTGTCTAGCTTGAAGCTGTATGCAAGTTTATTTATTGATAAATCTGTCGTAAGTGGCCCATTACTACTCAACATAACTTGGTTGGTTGCTGTAATTAATACATTTGGAGTAGCTCAATTGAATGGTATTGACCCAAAAGGAATGGCATTAGATGAAAGGAAAGTGACAGAATCTTCTAGTTAATATCTCTGTGGCTTGTAAATTTTTATTATTTTATTTTTTCCAACAAGCATTGATCATGTTTGGTTATTTATGAAGCAAAGTACCTTTGTTTTTTTTTTAAAAAAAAAATGGAAAATGGCTGCCTGAGTACTGGAATTGAATCTTACTTGGACCACTGGTGAATGTAGAGTCACTTTTGCAGAGTCAGATCTTGAGAAAATCATTGTTAAATTGATGTGCATCTTCAACAGTTTAAATTACATCATGTCATGACATGGAGCTAGTGGCTCGGGGTGTATTGGAGCATGGTGGGGCACATCAGGCTTATTAAAATAGGGAGACTTTTTAAAGTTAATAAAATATTTGAGTTCAATATTTAACAAAGGGGAAGTAGAAAGCCACTTTCAGGAGGATGTTTTGATTCACATTCATAGTTGGTAAATTGAGCATTCATGGTAGTTGAGATATGTTGGTTTTGACAAATGGTGATTGAAGCATTTGTGTACAAGTAGGCAAAACATTTACATTTTGCTTATGAAGGTGCATGAGATGAGATGTGGTTGGTACAAGTATATATGGATCACTTGTAATACTTAAGCTGCCTAGTTTTAGAATGCGTCAAAAGAATGGATACTGGGTGATTTAAAGTTCCAAACTCTCAAAATTATATTGCACAACTTCTAGTATGATTTAAAATTTCCGTTGGTTGCCTTTTTTTAATGAGCTCTAAATATAGTCATCATCATTTTCTGTTCTTGGCAGTTTAGCGCATCACTGTACACACCACTGTTTTAGATGCTTATCATTGACTTGTGTCATATTTCCTTTCTGTTGCGTGTTGTTTTGATGTGCATTTTATTTTCTATTGCTTCTAAACTTTTTTGGGCTTTTCCCACATTGTAACAGGGGGAATTTGAATCTCTCGCTTTTGCCAACATCTGATTTGCGCATCTCATTCATTGGGGATGATGGTCATACAGAGAGATTATCAACCTTTCGTAGTGATTCTCCGTGCTGTGCTGTAACAGTTGAAGGAATACTGGAAGACAAGTCTGGACGGTCTTTCCTGATGAAGATACCAGATGGTCAGGTTTTCTATTTTTGGTGCTCAGAGAAGTCAATACTCCTTGGGAATGAGTTGCTTAGAAAGGTATGTCTGAGCACTTCAATGATTACCATTTATATCACGAATCTAGATCCTCTGTAGTTCATTGCCTTTAGTGTACTTTGTAGTGCCCCAAAACGACATTGCTTTGGGAGCAAAACTTAAAAAGAAAAAGAACCCGCCCTGTTCCTCTTCGCCTTCCCCCCAAAATGAACCTGCCGTTTCCCTTCCACCCAAAACAATGTCGTTTTAGGGCACTACGGGGTGCACTGCGAAGGATGTGGATTCTTATATCATATGTACAGAATATAGCAGATGGTCATTAATGTTTCTTTGTTTCCCCTCTCCTCCCCCGGGATATAGATGAAGGATCTACTTAAGAGGAAGCCCTCTCTTGCTGAACTGACTGGAATTAGTGAGTCACGCCTTGACTGTTTTGCGACTCATCTCCGAGCTTACCTTGCTGGGTCTACTGTGAATAACACCCGGGCAAGTTCGGTTGCTGCTCCGACCCTTTCCTTGGATAGCTTATCAGATTCTTCTGAGCTTTGTCAGACTGCTCAATTTTTGTCCCCATCATCAAAGCCTTTGCGTTCCCGACACTTTGGATGTCAAGCAGGAAAGAGTAATTCACTCTATCAGGGCAGCCTCAGTCCAAGATCAAGTTCCTTTAAAGAGGGCCTTCTCAGAAACTCAACTTCCTTGAAAAGTGTTACCCGAGAAAAGCTGAGGAGACGTGGGGACATCCAATTTTCAGTTGTTGATAACCTGTCTGTTGCTTCTTCACCAGTAAGCACCATGGATGCATCCGGTTCAAATCTTGCTGGAAAGGATAAACATCCAGAAGCTACTGGAATGGGCTTATTCTCTCCAAATTTGTTGGAATCACTTGGCAAGTCTGGTACACCACCCTTTTTATGCCCAGGATCTCAAGAACCTTCAATGGGCTCATCCCTTTTTTCTCCCTATTATTGTTGGTGCCCTCCTATGGCATCAACTTTTCAATACACAGTAAAACCTCCACAACTGCCTATATCATTCACTGAATCACTATCTTTACCTCCACTTTCTTCTTTACTACCAGCTACAAGGTCTTCTAGTGTGTTGACACCAATATCACCTCTTAATGTGTCTGATCTTCCCCCTATGGATTTTCCTACGTTGCTGCCTGAGCCACTGGTCAGGTTGCCACTATCTAGATCAAGTTCACCCCAGATCCTAACATTCACACCTCTAATGTGTGACCCTATTGTTCATATTCCAGTCATTGATGTTTGTTCCTCCGGCCAAGGCTACCTTGT
The DNA here is from genome assembly GCA_036172215.1 of Camellia granthamiana. Taxonomy (NCBI): domain Eukaryota; kingdom Viridiplantae; phylum Streptophyta; class Magnoliopsida; order Ericales; family Theaceae; genus Camellia; species Camellia granthamiana. The sequence goes on along the minus strand of JAXFYN010000031.1, from coordinate 1,312,838 downwards.
GAGTGCAGGTCCTGCTATCTCGACCAGCATTCCACCGTTACACCCAAAACTTGTGAATCCATTGATTCCAGAATCTGATTCTGTTGTTGAAAAGGGTGCAAGAGAGACTCTGCGTCTGCTCATCAGTTCCAGCCAGACCAACCCTCAGCTGATGGATGTATTTCCGTCTGTTTTGACCAGTACAGAGGAGAAGAAACACAGCATTATTGCTACTGGGAGCCGGGGTCTTTACATTGGTGCCAGTGATGTTGGTGCTGTTGCAAGCAGCATTGCTGCCATGGGAGGATTGGTTTCGCTATCGGAGAAATCTATAGGAGGTAGTGTGATGAAGAGATGCATCATCAGCCAAGGCAATTTGGTGGATCAATTAGAGAAATCAGGTGGTCCAGGCGGATCGCGTACCGACGATGAGGGTTCCACCTCAAAATGGAGGGAAGATAGGGCCGACTGATGAGGGGTTCCGTGTTTGATGGTTGTTCTTTTTTTTTTTTTTTTGGGGGAGGGGGGGGGGGGGGTGGTTTGTTTTGTAGATTCAATTTTTTATTCCTGAAAATGTAGATATATGGCTGTAGTTTTTGGTTTTCTGAGCTGTAATTATCCTATAAATTCAGCCTTCCGTTGGCAGTGTTTACTTGTAGTTGGTACATGTTGTGTCTCGTTTGGTCCTGCACTTTGGTTGCTTTTTCGCAATGTATTTTGTTATGTTATGTTGGTGCCTTGTGTCACAAATTGAAATTATGTTCTAAAGACTGGAACTTAAAAGATCCTAGAGGTTAATAGAACTTTCTAGATTTTCTTATAACCATGTAGTAGAGAATTGTAGAATTTTGTATACAATTTTATAGAGTAATGATTGTGACCACTACAAAAATATCATCCCCACAACTCTCGCATCATTTTATGTGAGAAAAAAAAAAGAAAAAAAAGAAAAAGAAAATGGATCAATCACACATTTGAGGGTCGCATCACCCCCACAACTCCCACATCATTGTAGGTGAGGAAAAAAAAAGAAAATAAAATGGATCAATCACACATTTAAGGGTAGTGAGGAAAAGAAAATGGATCAATCACACATTTAAGGGTAGGAGGGTCCTCAAATTAGGGTCTCAAACTTTATTCAATTTTATGATTGTGTGCAGTGGTCTTGGAGGAAGAATTTAAAATTCTCATATTTTTTTTATTAAGTAATCATTTCATTCTATTCTATTCTGTTTCAATTATATGTTCAGCATAAATTTTTTTGGAGTAAAATAGTCAAAAAAAAAAAAAAAAAAAAAAAAAAAAAATACAAAATAGGTGTTTGGCATGCACTAATAAAGTGTATTTTTTTTTGTATACATATACTTATTTAGGTCACATCTATTAACATTTCTTCCCTACTTTTTAAATTTATTTTCTCTACTTTTCTACATATTTTTTTTTGTAAAAAATCAAAAAATGCACTTATTTAGAATATTCCAAATCACCCCAAAATAGGTTATAAAATTAATAAGATAAAATGTCATATTGTTTGGGACGTGCCATATAAATACACTTTTTGACTTTTTTGTTAAAAAAGTAAAAAAAAAAAGATGTATATTTGGAATAATATTTTGATTTTTTCTGAAAAGAAGTATAATAAAATATCGTAGTAAAATTAAAATTACCATTATGCTCTTATTGATTTTTTGACTTTTAACTTTTTGACTTTTTTGTAATTAAATTCAAAGGGCAAAATAATAATTTTGTCCTCTAGACTTTCCCCACAAGCTTCCCTCAAATAGTATAGATTTTTTGATTTTTTAAATATTTTTTTGACCTTTTAACTTTTGTAAGTTATCTCAAATTAATTATAATTATTTTATTTTTTTTCTTATAAAAATTTAAAAAGTTAAAAAAATTCATCCTAAATAAAACTTTTTAATCTTAAATTAAAATAATTGCAAAGTTAAAAAGTGAACTTACATCCGTTAATATTACTTCATGATTAAGCATGCATGCTGTGAAGTAAATAAGTGTGTGGATTTACTTTTTCTTTCATTGTGCTTCTCCACCGAGCCGTGTTTTGTAAACCAGCTTCTTGAGGGTGTGTCGGCCAATATTTGTTGGGCCCACTCGTGTGTCAATTATATATTTTAGTTAAAGAGTAAAAAAATTATTATATTATTATTATTATTTTTTACATAATTTTTTTTATAAAAATTCAAAAAATAAGAAAAATAGTTTGTTTGAAAATGAGGCCTTAATCAAAATAATATTGAATGTTTTTATTAAAATTTAAATTAATTAATTTCTATTTAAATATTAATTTAGTAATTTGCATTTTTTATATGTTGTAAATCTTTTTATTTTAAATATCTGTGGTGTGTGATTAAACACCATTGGTGTTTCTGGGATGGATCTCTCCTTTTGGGTTGGGTTAAATCAGATCGGTAATTGACTACCTCGCAGTTTGGGTCCACAGATACAGTGATGACACTGCAAAGTATTTTTTATTTTGTTTCAAAAAAAAAAAAATCTTTTTATTTTAAGATTCATTTTTCTTGCATATATGTATTTGACTAATTAAGATGTATTTTACTATTTTTGTTATTGAGAGAACTTTGAGGTTTTTAGTTTATTGGGCCTTTTAACCCTTTTTTTTTTTTTTTTTTTTTTTTTTTTTTTTTTTCTCTCTACATTTTCTTTTTTCGCTAGACCTTTTGGATAAGAGCAATTTCAATGGACTCTCTAATGAGACTTGTTCAAAACACCAAGGAACACTTTCTCTATTTTTCCTCCAATGCTAATGTAGCATAGAGAGAGTAGCGTTAAATTAATTATAATGTAAAGTCACTAACTAAAATAAAAATTATACTTGTTGTTTCTTTTAGTTAGCAAAAAATGACTAATATTATTGAAGTTGAAACCCTTTGTTTGTGTGTACGTAAAAAGTTCCCAAATTTTGAGAGGATAAACATAATAAATTGCAAAGTCTGAGAAGACTGAGAAAACACGTGATCATATCATGATCAATTTTGTAAACCTACTAGGGTATGGAATTTTTTGCAATAGATAGTTGCAACTCCGGCAAAAGAAAATTTGGTAAAATGGTTCTTACATAGAACCATATATTATTATAGGAAAATTTACCTATAAATTCTATTTTAAGAAATGATAATCTAATTAGTTCCAATAATTTTTTTTATAAACCAATTAACCCTATTAATTTTGAAAATCCTTTTAGATAAGAGCCATTTCAATTGACTCTCTAATGAGACTTGTTCAAAACTCCAAGGAACACTTTCTCTGTTTTTCCTCCCTATCTAGTGCTAATGTAGCATAGAGAGTAGCGTTAAATTAGTTATAATGTAAAGTCACTAACTAAAATAAAAATTATACTATTATCTCTTTTAGTTAGCAAAAAATGACTAATATGATTGAAGTTGAAATCCTTTCTCTGGGTGTTTGGGAAGTGAATTTTTATGTAGGTTTTTTTAGTTGTAGGATATTATTAAATTTTTTTTTTTTGTGTTTGGGAAGATAGTTGGATTTTTTTGTAGTTAGATGTGATGTTTGTGAGAGAAAAAGTGAAATGATTATGAGTTTGATGTGATATTTTGTTTGGATTTATTTTTTTTAGTTTAGCAAAAACTGTCTTTTAGTGGAAAAAATTAAAAAAAAAAACCCAAAAAAAATTGTTGCCAAATACCGCTACAAGCCTAAGAAGACCGAGAAAATACATAATCATATCATGATCAACTTTGTAAACTTACTTGGGTATTGAGTATTTACTTGTAAGAATGAAATTTTTTGCAATAGATAGTTGCAATTACGGCAAAAAAAAATTTGGTAAAATGGTTCTTACATAGAACCATATATTATTATAAAAAAATTTATCTATAAATTCCATTTTGAGAAATGGCGATCTGATTAGTCCCAAGAGTTTTTTTATAAATCAATTAGTCCTATTGATTTTAGAAATGTAGATTTAATATATTATTTAAAAACAGGCTTTACAATTAAACCCCTATTACTATTATGTTCTTTTTTTTTTTAGGGGGTATTAAAAATGTAAGATACACAGCCGATGAGAATCAAATTTGGAATGAATTTTTTTATGAAAATCTTTTTTATTTAGAATGACTTGAAATGTAAATTTTTTTTAAAACTTCAGGAGTACAAAAATGACTTGAAATATGTGATTTTTCAAATATTTCAAAAGGATGTGTGATTCTTCAAATATTTCAAAAGATGTACAAAAATTTTAGTAAGTTTTGAGTAAATGTATAATTTCAATTTGTAACAACTTAATGTAACACTCAAACCTAACACTCCAATGTAACACTTCCAAAAACTTATTAGTATATGTATATATAACATTCTAATGTAACACTCCGAAAAAACTCTTCAGTGGAACACTCCAATGTAACACACAAAAATTTTCTTAATGTACTTTTCCAAACGTAATATTCCAATGTGATACTCCAAAAAAAGGATGTGGGATTTTTTAAACCATTCTAAAAAGAGTACAAAAATTTCTTAGTAAATTTTGGGTAAATGTATAATCTAAAACTGTGAGTGTTACATTTAGAAAAAATACACTAAATAGTTTTTTAGTGTTTTTATGTGTGTTGCATTGGAGTATTACGTTTGAGATTACATTGATTGGAGTTTTACATTTGAAAAAAGTACACTAACGAGTCTTTTTTGTGTGTTACATTAGATTTTTATATTTGAAAAAAGTTTGGAATGTTACATTGTTACGTTTGAAAAAAAGTACATTAAAGAGTTTTTTAGTATGCTAAATTGGAGTGTTACATTCTTGTTCGTAGGATTTGTTCCAGACGGAGGGAAAATTCAAAACCTTTATAGTGTGGATTGCCTAAATGTGTAATTTTACATTTGGATTAACCCATTTTTATACCTTAAAAATTAAATCTAGATATGTAAGTGACTACTTTTTTATATAATTTCTACTTTAATAGGATCTTTGGATTCATATAAAAAAAGGAAATACTAAACAACTTATAAAATCACATTTTGAGATTTATTAGTATTTTACCTTATATTATATATATATATATTTTAATATTTTATTAAATTTATTATAATGTAAAGTGACTAGCGAAAATAAAAATTATACTTGTTATCTCTTTTAGTAAGCAAAAAAATGACTAATATGATTGAAGTTGAAAGTATAAGTTTTTTTTATTTATGTTTACTATTTTACTTTATCAATTTTTTGGGCAAATCTAAGTTCTAAAAATAGTAGTAAAAAACGCGGCAGGTGTGCATATACTCGAGGGGTGTTTTGAAAAATTGGTAAAAAATTGATTTTTGATTTTTTATCAAGTGTTTTAGCTTTTTTGGAAAGTGATTTGAGAAGTTGGTAAAAAGTTAATTTTTGACTTTTTAATTTAATATTTGTTTATGGTGTCACATCACATTAAAATGACTACAATACCCTTACCTAACTTAGAAAATTTACTTTTTTTACCTATTGTGTGTGTTTGAACAATTTTTTGGAAACATGAAGGGTGGTTATCTAAATTCACATATTTGTGTTTTACACCACTTCCCAAATGGTTTGTTGCGTTTTGCTGCCCATGGCTTTTTTTTTTTCTCACGCTGCAAAACGCAGCTTTTGACCCCTCTTCCCAAATGGCCACTCAGGGTCAATTTATTTTTGAAGTTAGGTCGGGTGGAATTGTTAGTGTGAGTGTCGTTTGTTTTCAGAATTATGTTGGGGTGTGATTGTTAGTGTGAGAAATGTTAGTGAGGAGATTGTGAGTATAGGGGTTATTAGTGAGAGGACTAATAGTCATTTCTTGATATTTAATCCCTTAACTAAATAAATATGAGATATACATCATTTTGAACCAAATAGTCTAAGGATTATGTATCACAAAATTAACAGTCTAATAAATTACAATTTTCCTTTATCTAGTTTGTCCAAACAAACACGACTGTATGATAATATTAGTTGGTTGGAACTAAATATATAAAATTACATAAGAGTCATTATATAAAATGTAATTTTATTATGTGTGTAAAATGGTTGGGCAAAGTTGGCTTTTCTCGTCCAATTCTCCAATCCAATGGGATTAAAATACCAATCCCACCTCCTTCATGGGATTGTTAATCCCCTCCTTGGAGGTTATTAAAAGTTCCTTGGGACTATTGGTCTCAAGGTTATGTTTGTTTGGATGGACTGAAAAAAGAAGGATCGTAATCCATTGGACTACTAATTCTGAGATACATAATCCCTAAATTATTTGGTTGGAAATGATATATATCCGATATTTGTTTCTCATGGGATTAGATGTCTAGAACTATCCTATCTTTAATATTTATTTTTTAATTTTTTTGCTAGAACTTTTAAAAAAATTAAATAAATAAAATATTAATTGAGACTTTTAAATTTTATTTTATTTTTACTAAGTACAATATATAATGAAACCAAACAATCAGTCTATGTGATAGTGGAAAAAAAATTGAATCTTTATCCCACCAATTGAAAACAATTGAATATTTATCTCAACATTTGAAAAAATTTGAAAAAACAATTAACATACATATACCTAGGGGCAATTTTTATGAGTTAATCCTATGGGAATGTTATCCACCATCCGTATCCACCTCCTCCTAACACAATAATCTTACATATAAAGGATATAGAGCCTTGTTGGACTCTTAATTTGGCCTACTAAATTTCAACCAAACAACGAACTTCTCCGTGGAATGGACATAGAGTCCAATCCTCCTCTCCAATCCTTCCAAACAAAGTTTCGTTCCAACCAAACACAATTTTTGTGGGAGCCATGGGATTGCTATTAGGTGAGTAAGAATTCTTATTTGTTTTGCTATTTTATGATGAGATTAATTATATGAAATTCCATAAATACCCTTTGTGTTTTTATATATTTTAATATTAAAAATTATATTTTATAAAAATATATATGTTTTGGTACTATATTATTTTTTTGATATAAATATATTATTATACTATTATATTTTAATAATAAAATGGGGGATAAAATAGTCATTTCAGCTCTAATCTCATAATATTATCTCCGCTATGGAATGAGCATCATTATTAGCTCCTACCTTTCTTTTTAGAACCCCCACCTTTTCTATTTTTTTTTTAATTCCAATTTTGTCCTAACCTGAAATTCCACTTTTACCTTTATTCCTAATCTTCTAACCCTAATTTTCCAAACCCTAACATAACCCTAACCATAATCACCTCCGGTAGTCTCCACCATCTCCAACCACTCCTTATCGCCGCAACCACCACTCCTTTCGTCGCAACTGGCCATCATGTACATCGACAAGCACCCCTAGCCTTTACTCCACCGTCACAGCCCATCTTCTAACCTCCAACTCCTCTTCTTCATCTTCTTCTTTCAATCAAGGAGTGGTGGCAACTGTAGATCTGAATCAGAGAGAGAGAGAGAGAGAGAGATGATGTTGGGTCTTCGATGGTGATGGGTGGCGATGCGGTGGAGAAAGGCTGGGCTAGGGTTTTGTATGTAAAGAAGAAGAAGAAAAAGAAATGGCGGAGATTGAGGTGGCCGAAGTGGCAAATCGACAAGGCAATGGCTGGATTGGTTCAAAGCAGCATCAATGGTGGCAGTGGTGGATAGTGGTGCCAACGTAACAACGGAGGTGGGCTAGCAACGATGATTGCCAGAGTTGGTGGGGATAGGATTAGGGTTAGAGTTAGTGTTTGGGTTTGGATTTGGAGTTAAGGGTATAGTTGATACTAAGATGGGAGTTCAAAGAGAAAATGGAATGGCTTTATTCTACTGGGTGGAATTCAAAGAAGTGGAGGGTCAAAATAAAAAGATAGGGGCAAATAGGATTCCTCTTATGAAATTGGTAGTCCCTCTCTAGAACAGGACCTTTGGAAACATAGGCAAAATAATTTCTTACTCCACTCTCCATTGTCTGCCACATAGAAGATATGCAGTTTTACACTTTTTCACAACTTCCACTAAATAGGTCCTTAATCATATTTAGTAACCCAACAGGCTTAAAAATCGATATAAGCCTTTGATTATTGGAGGAATTATAGAACAGTGGGAATAAGAAAAAAAATTATAAAAATATGTGAGATATAAGTGATTCTATAATGGGGTGTAAGTGAAATACTGTGAGCCCTCTATGTTTATGTAAAAAGAAAGTCTTTGTCTCATTGGGATATAGTTCCCCCTTGATTATTCATAGTGGTACTTCATAGATGTTGTATTCAAAATAATTAGTTACAAAAAAAATAAAAATAAAATAAAGAATACGAGATGTTTTTTTTATTAAATTTAATATTTTATTAAAATTAATATACTTTTTAAAAATTTTACTTATTATTAATACATTTTTTTAAAACATAATCTCAATATTAAATAATGTCTTAAGGGCACTCTTTAATATATGCTGAGCACTCATATATTCCAATCTTTCACAATGGTAACACACAACTCACTACAAGAAACGACACTTTTGGCGACCAAAATATTGGTCGCCAAAAGCCCAATTTTTGGTCGCCGAAACAATTAGCGACTAAATTTATTTGTCGCCAAAGTGGTCGCCTAAAAGCTGTCGGCGATAGTATTGGCGACTACACTATTTTTGGTCGCTGAAAGTGAACGTTTTGGCTACTAAATTTTCGTTAGTCGGCAAAGGCTATGTTTTGGCGACCAAAATATTAGTAGCCAAAAGTAAGCATTTGGCTACTAAATTTTCATTAGTCGGCAAAGATTATGTTTTGGCTACCAAAATATTAGTAGCCAAAAGTAAGCATTTGGCTACTAAATTTTCATTAGTCGGCAAAGGTTATGTTTTGGCTACCAAAATATTAGTAGCCAAAAGTGTTCAAATAAAATTAATTAAATTTTCAGCGACTAAAGAATTTAGTCGCCAAAAGAATTATTTTTCATTTTATTAAACTTTTGGCTACTAACCATTTGGTAGCCGAAAGTCTTCATTATATTTTTAGCTATTAAATTTTTAGTCACCAAAAATCTTTAGATTCTTTATGGCTACCAAATATTTAGTCACTAAAAATATTGATTTCCTTTTTGGCTCCCAATTGGTTAGTCACTAACAAATTCACTTCTTCTTTTTTTTTCGCTACTAAAAATGTAATTGCCAAAAACTTTATTTTGTGTTTTTTTTTATTATAATTAATTTCTTCCCAACCTATATTTATTTCGTGCAACCTGCACCCTGTATTTAAACAAAATAATACATATATCTATATCTATTTCGTTTCAACAATACAAAAATTTAATCTGTTAACATCAAATTCTATACAAATCAAATACAATCCAACCCAAAATAATAATTCCATACAAGCACAAAATCATACAAAAAAGATGTCCTCTGTACAAAAAATTCTACATCAAATGTCATTTACAGAATATTTTGAAGGTGTAAATTTAAACATGATGGGAAAATTAAATTTATTTACTAAAACACTTGCTTAATTTTAACAATGAAGCCATTGATCTAAACGCTTCTCATCCTTCAAGCTTCCTTCATATAGTTTGGTACCTTTCTTTCTGAAGACACCAACTGCAAAATAATGCAAATGTAGTAATGCAATTAGAAAATCGAGAAATGGAATGGAAAGATGCCATAACATTTTCCAATACACCCATTGCCCACGTCTCATAAAACATTGTAATAATCACACCTTCAAATATAGTAGGAGGCTAAAAATCATTAAGTGATCTATAAGTAAATCCACAACTATCAATCATTAATCTAAGATGCAACAAAATTTGGTATTTTCTCAAGCATATCTTAGCAGTCAAAATCATTAACGCATAACTAAAAATATATATATCATTAAGCTTATTAAGCTTATAGTTGAGAGAATTTTCCCACATAGGTAGGTCTTATTCTCCATGTATTTATTACAATTTTTCTCTCACTTTGAGTATTTGATCATCAAGCTTCATTGTAATATTGCATATGAATCAAATAAAATAAAAAAATGTAGTTACTGAAAACTAAATGCAAACACGAGATGAATCTGTAATACACAAAGTATTGACAAAGGGGTACTCTCAGTTTTACCACAACCAATACATCAAAGTTTTACCACAACCAATACATCAAAGTTTAAATATGAAGTTACTATTATAAATCAACAGAACAATATATACTTACAAAATTATTGATACTTGTCCACATTTTACTTTCCGTGTAAATAATGCAAAATTTTGATACAACAAATTACCTCATTGGTGGTCTCTGGACTTATCAGACCTGCATCATGGAATAGACAAAATGGCTATAAGCCCAATGACAAAGGCTGCAACTGCTGCCACCACTAAAGCTGGTGACTTACCAACACCAAACGGTCCAATTCTGATAGCCACCATAACCTGTTTGCGGATACCAAAACATCAATCATCTAAATGGCTAAATACACGAACATTCATTTATGACTAAAGGTCTTTCCTCTGAGAAATCTTCTTTTTGACATAATGTGTTATTATACAAGTCCACTCCTGCATTGAACCGCTGATGGGAAATTAACAATGCCGAAGGGAAGGCACATACTTTTCATTTAGCATAAATCCGAATCACTCATCAACAGCAACTTATCTGGGTAAGTCAGTCTCGAGAGTAATCCAGAACGTGCAATCTATTTGCTTTTAGATGGTGATTAGCCATAAAGCTAACCTTTCTACAATATGGGTTTGTTCCTCATCAAAGAAGTTCTCCACTAAATGCACAGACAACTTCTTTCATATCACATTCAGTCACCGCTGTTGCATTATGAGTTAAGAGTGCAGTTTTGTGCTTAAACTGTGTGAAGCAGAAGAAAAACACAAACTTGAGAAGAAATTAATGGATTAGAAATCATACCTTCTGACTATTTGAAGAACCCATGTGTGTGCGTGTATGTGAAGCTGTATGGGTTTTTGTGAGTGAATGGTGAAAGAAAGAGAGACAGAAAAACAGAGCCGAGAGGGAGAGAGAGGATCTCAGGCGACGGTGACCAACAAGGAGGTGAATCGGTGCTCTGGTTGCCGGCCAACGCGAGGAGGAGTGGCGGTGAGGGAGAGGGAGACGGAGAAGGACGCTGGAGAGAGAGAGAGAGAGAGAGAGAGAGAGAGAGAGAGAGGGGGAGATACCTGGGAGCGAGCTGGTGGGGTTTTGGGTTGCAGCATCAATGGTGGCGCGAGCAGTGGGCGAGAAGGAGGAGGAATGAGAAGGAGTTGTGTGTGAGACTGAGATGAGAAACGGAGACGGGTTAGGGCTAAATTTTGGGGGGAATCCCCAATTTGAGAGGGAATATTTGTTTTAGGGGAATCCCAATTTGAGAGGGAATATAATCGCCGACTAATATTTAGTCGGTAAAAGAAAAATAACAATTTTAAAAAAATTTAAAATAAAAGTAACAAATATATTAAAATTATATTTAAATAAAAATATAAGTAATAAAATTATAAATTAAAAAAAAAACCAAAAATTAAATTATCTTAAATATTTGTCCTAATATTTTTTGTACTGAAAAATATAATAATATATTTTAAAATTTTATTTTCTTATATTGTTATATTATATATATATATATATAAAATAAGAAAGAAAAGAAAGAAAGAAAATTAAAAAAAAAAGGAAAAATTTAATACTAAAAAATATTTTAATGAAAAATATTTTTGTGGTAGAGGAAAAGGAGCGGCAGTAGTAGTGAAGGTGGTGAAAGAGAGATAATGGTAGTAGTAGTAGCAGTAGTAGTAGTGGTGATAGTAGAGTGGTAGCGATAGTAGTAGTAATGGTAGTCGTAGAGTTGAAGTAGCGACAGTAGAAGTAATAGTGGTGGTGGAATGGTGTTTGCAGTAGTGGTGAAGGTGGTAGAGGAGATGGGTGGTGAGAGAGAGTGATAGACAGAAAAGAAACATAGAGAGAAGAGAGATAAAGAGAAATGAGCGAGAGAGACAGAGAGAGATAGCGAGAAGAGAGATGAGCAAGAGAGACATAAAGAGAAGAGAGATAAACGAAAGAGACATAGAGAAAGATAGAGAGAAGAGAGAAGAGAAATGAGTGAGAGAGACAGAGAGAGATAGCGATAAGAGATATGAGCAAGAGAGACATAAAGAGAAGAGAGATGAACGAGAGAGACATAGAGAAAGATAGAGAGAAGAGAGAAGAGAGATAAAGAAGGGAGAGAGTGAGCAATGTGAACACAATGGGGGAGAGAGATAAACAGACAGATAGACACATAGAAAGAAAGAGAGAGAGAGAGAGAAGAGTGAGAGACAGACAAATAGACACAGAGAGAGAAAGAAAGAGAGAAGAGTGATAAGTGAGAGAGAGATAAAGAGAGAAAGAGATATAAAGAGACTGATAAAGACAGAGACAGAGTAGAAAAGAGAAAGAGATAGAGACAGAGGCAGAGAGAAACAGAGAGAGAGAGCGAGAGAAGAGAGATGAGCAAGAGAAGAGAGATGAGCAAGAGAGATAGAGACAAGAGAGATGAACGAAAGAGACATAGAGAGATAGAGAACGGAGAGAAGAGATAGATGTGTGAGAGACACAGAGAGAGAAAGAGACAGACAGACATATAGACAAATAGATAGACAGATAGACCAACAGATAGACAGATAGATTTTTTGTAATTATAATCGCCAACTAAAATTTAGTCGGTAAAAAATATATTAAAAATATATATTAAAAGTAACAAAAAAAATTCATTATTTAAAATTTTTTTAAATAAAAGTAAAAAATATATTAAAATGATATTTAAATAAAAATATAAGTAATAAAATTATAAATTAAAAATATTAAATTATCTTAAATATTTATCCTAAAATTTTTTTTATTGAAAAATATAATCACAAATTGAGCTTTTAATTTTATATATAATAAGAAAGAAAAGAAAGAAATAAAATTTTAAAAAAAAAGGAAAAAAATATAAAAAAAAATTTGAGCTAGCTCAACCCGTGTTTTAAATTTTTTTGATGTTTTATTTTATTTAATTTCATTATTTAAATTTTGCCACAAAATATTTAAATTTTATTGATGTTTTATTTTATTTAATTTCACTATTTAAATTTTAATAGATGTTTTATTTAATTTCATTATTTAATTATTAATATTTTTTAAAATAAAATTATTTAAAATTTTAATTAAAAAATAACATATATTTTTATTGATATTTTATTTATTTAATTTAAAAATATATATTTATTTAATTGCGTAAAAGATCAAATGAAATAAAAGAAAATCAACTTTTGGCGACTAAATGTTTAGTCGCCAAAGATAAAAATTAATTTTTTATTAAAACATTTGGCGACTAAAGGATTTGGTAGCCGAATGTGTGCCTAGGGCGACTAAAAGATTTTTTGTCGCTGAAAATCAACTTGTGGCGACTAAATGTTTAGTCGCCAAAGAGAAAAAATTAATTTTTTATTAAAACATTTGGCGACTAAAGGATTTGGTAGCCGAATGTGTGGATACGGCGACTAAAAAATTTTTTGTCGCTGAAAATCAACTTTTGGCGACTAAATGTTTAGTCGCCAAAGAGAAAAAATTAATTTTTTATTAAAACATTTGGCGACTAAAGGATTTGGTAGCCGAATGTGTGGATACGGCGACTAAAAAATTTTTTGTCGCTGAAAATCAACTTTTGGCGACTAAATGTTTAGTCGCCAAAGACAAAAATTAATTTTTTATTAAAACATTTGCCGACTAAAGCCTTTAGCAGCCGAATGCATACCTACGGCGACTAAAAAAAATTTTTGTCGCCAATTTATGCCATTTTTGCCGACTAAATTTATTTTAGTCGCCAATTATGATATTTTTAGCTACTAAATTTTTTTTAGTCGCCAATAATCAATATTCCCCGACTAAAAATAATTAGTAGCTAAAAATTTGACTTTTGCCGACTAAATTTATTTTTGGTAGCCAAATCCGTAACATTTGGCGACTAAATTTGTTTTAGTCGCCAAAAGTGGTCGCTGTAGGTGCTTTTTCCTGTAGTGACTACAAAAAATATTAGAATTATTGTTTTAAAACTACCAATAGGTCCTACTTTTGAGACTTATTACCCATTAAGTCCTATTGATAAATTTATTAAGTGATAAAGATAAATTTATCAGTCTTTTATTTTTACAGTCTCTTTGTTTTTATGAATAAATTTATAGTGATAAATTTATCAATCTCTTATTTTTATAGTGTTAAATTTATTAGTTAGGATCTGTAGGTAAATAAGTCTAGTTAATAGGACTGATTGGTAAGTACCATTTTTAGTTATGTGTGTAAGTGAAGAGTAGTATTAAGGCATCTGCAGCAGCAATCACTCCGTCCAGAGCTTCCGCTCTATCAAGTGCATCCACGGTTGTGATAAACTCGTAGGCTGTAATCAAGTGCCTCAGCATCATGTACTAATAGTGTAATTGTATTTTAGTATTGTTTTAATAAATGTTTAGTTACTTAGAGATTGTACAAGTTGTAGAGAAGTTTGTTACAAAGTTAGTTACAGTATTGATTCATTTGTATAAATATATGAATGATTGTAATAATTCATTAATGAAAAAGATATCAATTTTTCCATATAGTATCAAAGTTCTCTAAACTATCCAGAGTAAGATCCTTCACTAGCTTTTACTTCTTCTAGTTCACTTCAAATCTTAATCTCCTGATATCAAATTTACGTGAAACTTGATGCTACTAATTTTGTAATTTGGTAGAGTCAATAGCAAAACATTGCTAGGGCAACAGATCAACTTGGTTTTTTTTGATGGATCTTGCAGACAAGAGTTTTTTTTTTTTTTTTTTTAAAAAATTCAATTTTTTGTTGGGAAATTTATCCAAAACTTCCATCCTATAAAATTATATATCAAAAAGTCCTATGAATTTTAGTATAGACAATTAAGTCTCATTGAATTTGAAAAGATACACGGTGAGATCCTTTCACTATATATATCGAAAAGTCCCATAAATTTTATTGTAAACAATTAAGTCCCATTAAATTTGAAAAGATAAATTTTATTGTAAACAATTAAGTCCCATTAAATTTGAAAAGATACCCCACAAGATCCTTTCACTATATTGTTTTGATATTTCAAATGTGGATATGCTTCATTTGTGCACTATTATCTTATTAAACTTTTGTCAAATGTGTCATTTTTAAAATATGACAATGGGATATCATTCTAATTTGTTCACTATTATCTTATTAAACTTTCGTTAAATATGTCATTGTTCTTAAAATGTGACAATGAGATATTTGTGAACTATATTGTCTTATTAAATTTTTTTCAAAATATATCATTCTTAAAATGCGACAATGAGACGTCATTATAATATGTGCATTATTGTATTATTATGTTTCTAAATGTGGTTATACTTTATTTGGGAGATTTTAATGTGAAATATGACTTATGAATTCATGAGAATATTTATGTGACTAAATAGTTCATAAATTATGGATATAGGACTTATTAGAAAATGCCTTTTTTTTTTTTTTTTTTGTTTTCTTATCTAGAATGAATAGTCAATTAAGAGTATTTAGTTAGTATAGAATATGCTAGAATGAATATGTTTCCTTTTTCACATTAATTTAGTTCTATTTTAACTATTTCTTGTTCTACAAGAATTAATATATATTTTTTTAAAGAAATAATCTTTTCCTTGTTAGGTTTCTTGATTAGCAAGAAATAATTTAGCATAAATATCTATGTAGACCTTAGAGAAAATCGGCTTTTGGTGGTATACAACATTGTTTTAAGAGAGAGTTTCTCTTATTTATCTGTTCGTGGGCTTCTGGTTGCAAGTGTTTATTGGAGGCACGCTTTCCTGCATTAGTCGATATCAGAACGTAGGCTTGATTTTGATCGGAGAGTAATTTCAGTCCGGATAATGGTCCGCAGAGAAGTTACCCCCAAAGGTCATGGAAGTTGACATGCTATTATTGGGGAGGTGTATTAGCGAGATTACGCTACATGAGATGCTCGATCAAAGAATAGATTTTAACAAGGTTGAGGATGCACTTGGAATATTGTCTAACCAAGTGGTTGCCTTGGCTGTTGTAAATCGACCTTGCAAACGTCTGAGGGCCTACAAAAGGAAGACAATCGTGAAAGCTTCCTAGTCAGGGTTGGCCAAAAAACCTATAGCAATCTTGATTTAGACCCGATCCATTTATTACTTTTGAATCCGCAAAACCATATTCGTGATGGTTGTCCCTTTCTCTTTATGTTTGGTTTTGGCTTCAAGAGTCGACACCATCCTTGTTAGTGTCGACACTACCTCGTTTTCTTTGTCTTGTTCTACTCCTAGCATCGACACCAGCTTTGGAGGTGTCAACACCATCTTACTACTGTGTTCTTGGAATAGCAACTGAAATTTAGGGTCGACACTAGCCTTAGTGGTGTTGACACTTGTCCTTTGTTGTTGATCTCAAGGGTCGACACCAGTATGGAAAGGGTTGACCATTGTCTACTACAGAATCTGGGTTTAGTTGCTAAAATTTAGTGTTGACACCTCTGGTCCAAGGGTGGACACCTTGTCTACTGCCAGAATTGTCTTTTTTTTGTCAATTCTTCCTGAAGGGTCGACACCACCGACATAAGGGTCAACCCCTGTGAGTTCTTTTCCAGATTTTAGTTTAGTTTTGGACCCTACTTCTTGGGGATTTTGACTTGTTCTTTTGGGTTGAATTTAGGACTTTATTTCACTTTAACCTAGCATTATAAATAGGACACTTACTTACCCTTTTCTTCACTTCATCTTCTCTTTCCTTTCTCTAAACCGTGAGTCACTCTTCTCTTTCTAAACTCACTTTTTCGCTCAAAGATCTTCAGATCTACTCACTTAGAAGCATCTCCTTACTTTGCTCCTTTGAGATTAAGTGTAGAGCTTGTCGAGGGCTTTGTTTTGATTGGAGCAAATCGTTGTTTCGTCATCGTCAACTTTGGGCTTTTCTTCCTTCTTCCTCTTCTAAGTTGAGGTAGGGATTCTTTGCACCCTCGTATGATTTTAAACTTAGTTATTTGATGTTTCTAAAATAATATTGTGATTTTTGGAGATAGGATTTTGGTTGGAAATCAAAAAGGGGGGTTTTCAAATGGTTTGTTGGAAATGCTTGTAGAAAGGTGTTTATTGTTGATACATGATGAAGTGATGGGTTTTTACCTTTGGAAATGATTTGTGAAGAAAAGAGGATTTTGCCCTAGAAATCTTAAATGTTGATCTTGTAAAGATAATGGAAATGATGTTGGGTTTTATGTAATTGGAATGATGTTTTTCTCTACTCAAAAATGATTTTGAAAAAAATGACGTTTTGTTCTAAAACCAGGGGTTTGACTTGTGTTGGAAAAATATTGAAGGATGATGTTGGTTTTGTAATATCGCTCACGTCTTGATAATGGTGCTGGAGGATATTGATGATGATGGTGGAGTTGGATATATTATATCATTCACATTTTGAAAATGATAATAATGTATATTGTTATTGAAATTTTTTATTTATTAGAGATATCTGTTTTGGGCTATCGGTGGAGGATAGCTATGAATGTTGTAGAAACTACATGAGAATTAGGTGAACTAAAACTAATTTCTCATCCTTGTGCATTGAACATTGTTTTTTATTTAATACATTGAAAATATATATGATTTTGAGAAAAAAGGGGTGAATGTGAGAGAAGTGTATATCACCAAATCAAGTTGGCCTATGTGTCCAAGGTGAAAGTTCCGAAAAACATGCTTATACATGGGTGCCGATTCCCACAGACAAAATATCCATAAAATGACAATAGTAGCGTTTGTATAGGCTACGTTTACATGGGTGCCATTTGACGGTTTCCCCGCGAACGAAATATTCGTGAAAGGTTGTACTGGTTTGAGATTTTCTCCCTTGTTTTCTATTGTAAAGGGCATGATTTTGAGAATTGTAATATAAACTGCGCATTGGCATTGTTTTTGGAAAGAATGTAAAACGTTTTTACATGGGCACTGCATATGCATAAAATCTTATGGCTTTGATAAGATTTATACAGTGCGTCGTAGTATTTCTACTGAGCTTTGGCTCACGTTATGTGTGAAAACCATTTTTATGTGCTGGTGATATGCCTCCACCAAGGACTTAGCTTGGGAGGACTGTGGAGCTAAAGGTTCAGTTTTGTTATTTTGTATTTAATTTTTTACAAGCCTATGACTTTATTTGTATTGAGCTTAAGACTCATTTTTGATATACCCAAGCATTGACTTGGAAAGATGTAAGCCTTTAGGGCATATGATTATCTGTTTAGCTTTCCCTTCTTTTTACTATCTCGTAACACATGCTGTAGATTCAGAATGTACTATTTATGAATGTATATTGCATGTGGCACCTTTTGTATATCAAACTTTGATTAATGAAAGCTTATCAATTCAATTATGTTGCTATTTATTGGTTATTATGAGATGGATATATATATATATATGGTGTTTATTTCGGGGTATTACAAAACCCCTCCAGCGTGGAAGTTAGGATTTTGGGGAAGAACATGAAGTAGATGAGTGTATCTATTGTATGAGAGATGACTTGGAGTCATTTGGAATTACTTAGAATCACTTACTTGGCAGTGTAATGGGCGTGTTGTTTATATAATTGGCTTGACTTGCTCTTCAAGATGAATGTGAGAGATCTTTGGTGCCTCTTGGTGCTTTCTATCATAGCTCAAGGTGGGGACCACCAGGGGCGGAGGGACATGGGGGCTAGGGGGATCACGTGCCCCCCCTGACTTTTCATTTTTTTTGTTTTTTGTTTTTTAACGCAGTGCTTTATATACATACAGCAGCCCACTTGGGCACCTAGTGACACACGCCACCCAATTTTTAAACACACCTTCAATCGAATTAAAATTTTTTTTTATTCATGGAAAAACCGCAGTAAGAGTTTTTTTTCCTTCTTTATCTCTTTTTGTTACTTTACAATTTATCAACTAGCGATTTACCAGATTAGGATCACACAATACAGATTTGGGATCACACTACAACCTTGATATTTTATCTTCATTGTTTACAAATAACTTTATTTATGATTTTTTATTTTTAAACAAAAATTATGAGTATCAATTTATAGTTATTTGTTAAGTTTTGATTTGTAAAAAATTTTGATTTGTTATTATTTATGTTAAAATAAGAGATTTTGATATGTTAAAATTATGAATCTTAATTGGTAGCGATTTATATTAAAAGTATGGATTTTGGTTTGTTGTTGTTTGTGTTAAAATTAGGAATTTGATTTGTGCTACAATTAAAAATATTAATTTCTAGTATTTGTTATTTTAATTTGGGACTTTCATTTGTTATAATATTGGTATATTAGAAATTTTATTTGTTGTGATTTGTGCTAACTTTAAATTTTTTGATTTGTATTAAAATTGGAGATTTAATTTGTGGGGGTTTGTGATTTTGATTATGAATTTTTATTTTTATTTTTATTTTTTAAAACAGTCATGGAGAAATATTTTAAAAGAAAATCAAAATTGGAATCATCTCTTCATCAAGAAGAAGATTATAATTATTCTTCCACAAAACAAAGTCACATAGAAATCAACTTAGTAGACTTTCCTGCAGATCCAGGACTATGGCCTCGGATTATGGACTATAATACTAATGATTCCTGGATTATGGACTATAATACTAATGATCGAGACCAAATTCGTAGGGCATATCTACAAAAAGATCCTTGTCAACCTCGTGATCATAATTTTCCACAAAAATCATTTGGACAAAAAATTCGGCGATTTAATCAGGCTTGGTTCAGTGAATTTCCTAATTGGTTGGAGTATAGCGCAGCAAAAGATGTAGCATTTTGTTTATGTTGTTATCTTTTCAAACCTAATATTGGAGATCATGCTGATGGTGATTCTTTTGTTGGTGGGGGTTTCTCAAATTGGAAGAAAAAAGAATTCAGACTCATGTTAGAGGTCCCAATAGTGCTCATAATCAAGTTTCGAGTAAATGTTAAGACTTGTTAAACTAAAATCAACATATTCAAACTATTTTTTTCAAACAATCTGATCAATGAATATTAATTTTTAATGTTTAATATTAGCTCAAAAAATTATTATTATGTTATTGTTATTGATTGGGGAAGAAAAAAATTTGAGATTATAATTAATAGGTGCCCCCCCTACATTAAATTCCTGGCTCCGCCACTAGGGACCACTAAGTTGGTTTCCTATGGTTGCACATGCCCACCTGTGCTGAATCATCCTTTGCTTATTCATTCTCCTAACAATTTCCTTGATTCGTGGAAGGAGACCAGTTAAGGGGCACTTGCACATGTGTGCTTACAACTTTGACGTTTGCCTCTAGAGGCCTCTGCTTGGTCTGCTCGGTTCTTTGACTTGGCCTTGTTCAGCCTTCTTTGAAGTTATTGTTTAGGTGGGCTAGGCCCATATAAATGACTTTGTGTGAGGACGGCCTACATCGGTTTTGCTTATGGGCTCCACCCATATGGTTCGGCCCATCTTAGTACTTTGCTTGAGTTGGCCTTGTTGTGATAGGCTAGGCCCAAGTGTTGTGTACTTTGGGGATGATATGTGAGGATCTAGGCTTAGTGTGACTAGCCCATGTTGGTGTTTGGCCCATTTGGGGTGGCCAAATGGGTTTGAGCTTAATGGTTTGGACTAACCCAAGGATTGACCCACCCTGTTTATATTTAGCCCCTTCAATTGCCCCTAGCTTGCACTAAGGTTCCTTTGGTGTGAGCTACTGATTTGTACCTCAACCGTTGCCTATTGGTGCCTCTTTAGTTCTTGCACTGGTTTGGCCTTGGTAACAGTTCAAGTTTAACACACACTTTGCTTGTTGTACTTTCGTGCTAAGGTTCAAGTCTAGCTTGGACTAAGATTTCCTTGGTGTGAGCTACTGATTTTTACCTCAACCATTACCTATTGGTGCCATTTCAGTTCTTGCACTAGTTCAACCTTGTTGACAGTTCAAGTCTAATACACGCATTGTCTATTGTACCTTTGTCAGGCTACGTGGCGGTGGACCATTAGTGGATAGCGGTAATGCACTGCTTGGTTTAGAGTGACACAACCTGTACCGTCACGTCTGTTGGAGGTATTTAAAACCCCTCATAATTGCTTCTCTTCATTTTTCCACAATTTCCCAAAGTTTGAGCCAAACCCTCATGGAGCTTGTTCTTCCGCTCTGGTTTGGTTTGGTCTAGTTTGGTCTGGTAGTCTTTGGTACCGCTGCTCTAGATTTGCTTCATTTTCCTTGGATTCAAGGCATTGGAGCCTTAACCCTTCTTCAAAGCTCTTCGTCTCTTTGTTCAAAATATTTTAAGTACTTCAAATACCTTTTTGTTCCTTGTATCTTTTAGCCTTGGACAACACTATTAAAATTGAAAACATGTTACTGTAATCATACTTGATTGTTTTCGGAAAAATGTTTACAAAACTATCGGATTTCTTTGTTCAGAATTTTGGAAATAAATATTTTCATTGGAACGTGGTGTGAGTTTGGAACATCTTTTGAGAAAGTTTTGTAATTAAGAAAAGAGTTTTCAAGAAAATGAGAAAATTTCTTTTTAACAAAGATGTAATTCTTTAAACTTGCGTGGTTGGATTGTGCAATGAACTTAGCTTAGATTGCTAGTTATGTGGTTATATGTTTTCTTTTGGGTGGGTTAGTGTTGTTGAAGCTTGTTGTGAGTGTATCCGTCATTGGGTTTATGGGTGTTGAACACTTGGTTATTGTTGGGTTTTGGTATGCGGTTGAGGCGTGGTTATCGTATTTGGGTGCGAGTGGAACCCATTGTTTGAAGTCTGGTCTCATAGACTCCAACAGGTTTATATAGGTCGTAGAGGCATTTGTGACCTCATTCTTTTTATCTGGTTACTTGGATGTCTTTGGGACACTAGGATGGAAGACGGGGATCCAGGAATCTATCCTGAGGATCGATCTAAGCTTTTGTCTAGTAATTGTGCGTTTTGTGATTGCCTCACTTTGAGCTTTGGTGTAGCCTTAATTTTGGAAACGAAATTATCTAAGTGGGGGAGGTTGCAATGGCTTGGGTCAAACCCGACCCTCTTTGCGAGGCATAGTTTGACTTTACGGAGTCCTGGTGACTATTGTTTCGGATAGAGATCCGAGTTTTACAGCATGATTGTGGCAGAGCCTTCAGAAGGCATTGGGTACACAGTTGACCTTTAGTATCGCTTACTATCCTTAGACCGATGGGCAATCTGAGTGCACTATCCAGATTCTATAGGACATGCTTCGAGCTAGTGTTCTCGACTTCAAGGGGTCTTGGAAAAGACATTAACTTTTGATAGAGTTTGCCTATAACAATAATTATCAAACGAGTATCGGAATGACACCATTTGAGGCCTTGAATGGCCGACCTTGTAGATCACCAGTGTGTTGGATCGAGGTGGGGGATGGACCTATGTTAGGTCCGGAGTTAGTTTGAGAGAAAATCGAGAAGGTTAGTCTCTTTGATGGAGGTCGGTTATAGCTTAAAGTCACCAGAAGATCTATGTCAACTTACGGAGGAGACCATTGTCCATTGAAATAGGTTATCATGTGGGTTTGGTGAGATTTGGGAAGAGTAAGAAGCTATCTCTGAGGTTCATTGTGCCTTTTGAGATCTTAGAGTGGATAAGAGAGGTAACTTATCGTTTGACCTTACCTCCCTAATTTTCTACGGTTCACAATGTGTTTCATATATCTATGCTTCGAAAGTATGAGCTTGATCCTTCGCATGTGCTTGATTAGGCTGATCTAGAGGTAAATAAGGATGTCTCATACAAGGAGAGACCAATTCAGATTTTAGATACCCGAGAACAAGTCTTGAGAGGCAAGACCATTCTTTTGGTTAAGGTGTTGTGGAAACACCATAAGGTAGAAGAATGACTTACGAACATGAAGTCGAAGTTCGTTCTAAATACTTGGATTTATTTGTGGATGCTTAACTCTTACTTTTTTATGGTATTTACTTTTGTACATGTTTTGACTTGTGATTTGTATATATATATAGAATTTCGAGGACGAAATTTCCTAAGGTGGGGAGGTTGTAACACTTGTGTTCTATAAGCTATTTAAAAGTGTATTTAATTTCATTATTTTTGTTATTGGGATCTTTGAGTTAGTGTATCATTGTATCAATGGAGTGAAATCTGATCTAGACTTGGTAGGAATGTTATTTCGTGTTTACTTTTGTCAGAAAGTTCCTTAGGAACCTAGAAATTTTGCTCTGGGTGTTGACACCGGGCTTCTGGGGTCGACACCTACTTCTCTCTCTCTCTCTCTCTCTCTCTCTCTCTCTCTCTCTTTTTGTGTGTGTGTGTGTGTTTTCAATTTTTGGGTGTCGACACTGTATGACCTGAGTTGCTAGTTCAACACTGCTTTTTTCGTATCGACACATTGTCTGGTGTAAACCCGCATGAGGCACCTCTACTACTGAGTGTCGGCACTCTTCCTGGAGGTGTCGACACTTGACAGTAAATTTTAATTTCTCAACTGTGTTTTTGTCCTTAAGGGTTTTGACTTATTCTTTTAGTTGATTTGGGGCTAATATTCTATTATTGTCTTAGCACTATAAATAGACTCTCAACACCCTCTTTCTTCAGTTTTTCTCTCTTTTTCTATCTCTTTTCCTTCTCTATTTTGTAACCTATCATTTCTTTTGAGGTAAGGATTTCTTAATGATTTACATGTTATTTAGTTTTGTTATGTCTTATTTTGATAGCTAGAGGATTTGAGAAAGCTGGGGTTGGATTAATTTATGTACTAGTGCATAAAATGGGGATCTCTCTATAGCTTTGTTTAATGTTCAATTTAAAACTCATGTGGTTGCTTTGTGACTTGGTTTTGGAAGAAAATTGAGTTTTGAGAATAAAGCCCCAAATTTCTACAAAAACTAGAAGGTGTTGTGATTTTGACAAAACATGGTGATTCCAAAATATTGATATTATGTTGGATTATATCATTGTTGTTACTCTTAAATTTTGGATTAAAAACATATGTTTTGGTTATCAATGGAGGATAGCATTGTCGTATGATAGAAATGACATGTGATTTAGGAAAATGAACTGTTTACAAATCATACATATCATTGATCATATCATGGGTTCATAAATTTCATACTTGTATCTTCAAAAAATATTTGTGTTTGAGAATAATTGCATTGTTTTGAGAAAAAAATGGTGAATACCATGGTGAATCTGGTAATAAGTGTTAAATTATCCTCCACAAGATTCTTGATGTTTTTTTAGGGCTTGGGTACGAGAACACAATTGGAAGAAATAAGGGTCAAAGTTTAGATTGCTCACAATAGTTCTACCTATAGAAAAGATCCTCAAAGAGAAGACAATCCATTTATGATTCCAGCCGAGAAGACTAGTAAAGGGGTTGTGGTTGTAGATAATTAATTTGGCTTTAAATCCATAGTGAAAGTCTGGAAACATGTGCGGTGTAGGTACACAGTTCCTTCTGGTTAAGAGCCGATAAAGTGGTTTTTGGGTAGTGCTTTTGAGAGCCTACTTACAGACACCAGCCTAGAGATTACCCATATCATATTTATTGCCCTATTTTCTATTTGAAGGAAAAGTGTTTGGATTGTGGTTTGAAAACTCTTGCATGGCATTGTTTCAAAAAGGATAAAACTCATGTTTTGGGGCATGGCATTTCATATGCATTCACTATATGATATCGTTAAACATCATACATGTTATTAAGTTTCATCTCTACTCGGCTTCTGCACACCCTACATGGAAATAACTTTTAGGTGTTGATGGTGTGCCTCGGCCAAGGTGATAGCTTGGAAAGATCTTGGAGCTTAAGGCTCGTTTTGTTTGTTTACTTTTGTATAGCCTAGGGCTTTGATGTATTGGGCTTATGACCCATTGTTGTTGTAACCAGGCATTGAAAATTTGTAGTCTTTAAGGCAAGAACTTGTATTTAGTTTAACTATTGGTTTCTGATCAATCACATGCTATAGATTTATGTTTTAGGATTAATGAATGTATTAATGCATGTGATATGATTTTGTAATACTTTAAGGATATCTATTAATGAAATACTATTTTAGGAATGTTCCTTCATATCGAATGTTCGGGATTATTTATAAGCTTTTCACATGTTTAATGGATTTAATGATTAATTTGGGTATCCATAATTTTTGGGCATTACAAGTGGTTTCATATGTTCTAGGACAAAGGTCTATTATCATTGATTTCCATAATCGATTTTCAAAAGGTCATTGTCTATTTACTAAGGGGAATGTGATGAAACAATGGAAGGAAGAAATGGTAGGAATTTATACAAAGATCAACCATTGTTGATTTCCATCAATAGTTTGTAGAGGCCCATTGTCTTCGATCTATAGAAAGGAAAGAAATGAGGTATTGCTACAAAGAAAGGGAAGCGTGAGAATGAGGAGGCTAGAGGGTGGCGGTGGGAAAAAGGGAATGATAAAGAATTGGAAGGGGATTGTTAGTGGAAAATAAAAATAAAAAATAGGATGAGCTAATCAAGTGTAATGAGGTTTATGGTAAAATTGAGATAGATGGTCATAGGGATGATTATGATTAGAATTTAGGTGTGATTAAGTAAAGTTGAGATTGATGTAAAGTTGCCACATATTATAATTATTATTTTTTTTCTTTTTTGAGGAGATGAACAAATAGCTTACATAAGTATCAATTTAAAAGATTACGATCTAAATTGAATAAAATTAAAAATTTAAAATTTGATTTGTTATAAAGATCAAACTCTAGAGTTGTTTTTGTAATTTTTCCAGTTTTTCTTCATATTACCCTCTTTTCCTACCTAAAATATACCTTAAGCAATATTTTAAGAAGGGATGCCAATTTCTCTCCACCTTGAATCTTTTACTTCACCTCATGTAGATTTCCCCGCCACAATAAAGAAGTAAGATGGGGATGTATTTTCCATCTAACACTTTGTTTTACCTTTGCTTGTCCCGATTATCTTTATTAAATATATTTAAATATAATTTTTTTTCAATATAATAAGATTAAAATGCTAAAATATTATACCTTAACATTCATTTGTGCCTTTTTATTTGGGTTAATTGGTGAAAAGTACACAGTTATGGGGTTATAATGTTATTTGTTCCAACATTTAATATTTTTTTTAGTGATAAGGACATGTATTGAAAATTCGTGAATGTTGAAAAAATGACTGAAAAAGTCATCGAAGAAGTTGTCGGAAAGTCATCGGTGGACAGCTTCGTGGCTGGTGGCGGTGAGGTAGATATATAGTTGTTATTAGACATATAAGTGTATGGATAGATGACACATGTACAAATAGGTAATATTTGGACAAATAAATGACATTTGGATTGATAGATAAATAGATGTTCTTTTAGACAGATAATGTCCGTTTTTACTCAAAAAAATTTAAGTTTGAACCTATTAGCTCAATAGTTTTAGAAGTGGACCTTTGCCCTAAATGCCTTTTTTATTTATCATATTACATTTTTTAAGTCTCATAATTTATAATCATTATCTATTTTCATTTTTATAGTACCCGTCATTCTCAAAATTACAAAATAAATCCGTCTCTGACATTTTCCCAATTTGCCCTACCTCCAATATGATACGAGTAAGAGTAGGGATGGTGCCTCACCCATTTTCACCCTTATTTTCATAGAGTAGTTAAGGTATTGTCATTTGATTCATTTTTTATTTGTGATTGATTTAAAAAAGTGGGATTTATTAGTTTGAATTGTGTGTTGAAAGAAAATATTTAAAATTACTAATTTCCTTTTTTCACAATTTAATCTTTAATGATATGACAAGTTAAGTGTTAATTTTTTTTATATGACAAATGCTAATAAGTGTCTCATGGGCATTGTTTAATGTTGAGAGGTGCGCAAAAAATATCTTGAAAGTATGTAGAAGTAACAAAAAAATATATTGATTTCAATAAAGTTATATTAATGTTAATGAAAAGTGTATTATGTTTTACAAATATTTTCTCTTGCGATATATTATAAGTGAATTTGAAAATAATAATATGAGTCTCTAGCTTTTTTTGTTTGATAAATAACATGGAAATGTAATTATTTTTAATGGGTGAAAACTGCCTCATAGTACATGGCAACGTTGTATCCATCTACACTATAGTTCTAAGAAAATTGTAAATTAGTAAAATAGTGAAAAAAATATTTTTATTTTTATGATAGTACAAATTTTTGTTTGCATAATACAAGTCGTTTTTTGTGCTTAATGCAAGTCATTTTTTTTTATGTCAAAATTGAATTAAAAAAAAATCACCTATAATGTAATTATTATATTTTACTCCCCTCAATGATCATCTTGTATCATTTTACTCCCTCAACTAAAAATTGAAACACCTAATCCCCCCCTCATCTAGTAAATGTTTTTCAATTTGAACATTTATGACAAAAATACCCCTTTATCAATAGGATAAATTATACCTTACCCCCTTGAACAATCACCCATAGGGGTGTTCAGTAATCCCGAGCCACCCGAGGTTTTAAACAGCGGCTGCAATCGTTACATGACGCCGTTATGTAACGGTTGTGGTAGTTACCGCTACTCGTTACGATTGCTATAGTGGTGACAAAAATTCACACATGTAAAGGCTGTTTCGGTGTTATGTAATGGCCGTAATGGTCCATTATACACTGTTACACCATTTTATAATATCCTAAATATTTTCCTTTTCCTAAAAATTAAAATAAAAAAGCTTACAAAAAAAAAAAAAAAATACTCAAGTGATCCAAGCTCAAAGAAAAAATCTTATATGAAATTTTTTTCTTTATTAATTTTTTTAAAATTTATGGCACAATTTTTATTTTATAATCCTTTCATTTAATAATTGTGAATATTTTTTATTCAGTTAGTTAGATATTGGTAAAAATAATTTGTAGATAATTTAAAATCATTAACTATTGAAATAAAATATAAAAAGCTCATTTTCTAGTGATTTGAAAATATGAAATATATTGGATCATACTTAAAAATTAATAAAAATTGATAATTTTTTTTTATTTTAAACCCCAATAAATGTGATTCTAAATTTATATATTTATATATGCGTATTGCTAAGTTTTCTTCAAATTATGTGAAAAACAAAAAAAAATAACAGTTTCGATTATCACAATCTTACGCTATGGCCTTTATACACTACAACCGCCGTCGCATCGCTGAAACCATTACGGCGACCGAAACCGCTTTCAAAAATCTTGGAGCCACCTGATTAAACCGACCTGACCCATCCGACTCAACTCTAGTTCGGTCCGGAACATGTGTGATCTAGGAGAACCTATTAGATTCGAACCGAATGAATATATATAAATTAGAGTAATACTAGAGATCTTACAAGTTCTATCAAAATTTTTACCAAATGTCTCACATGAATGTGGGACCTACACAATGTGGGTCCTATGTGGGTCCCACACCCATATGAGATATTTGGTAAATTTTTGGGATCTCTAGTATTTTTGTATAAATTTTGTACCATTTCTCACATGTTGCCATTTGATTGGGTTTATGTTTTACACTTTATATTTCTTGGACTT
This sequence comes from Camellia granthamiana, assembly GCA_036172215.1. Classification (NCBI taxonomy): domain Eukaryota; kingdom Viridiplantae; phylum Streptophyta; class Magnoliopsida; order Ericales; family Theaceae; genus Camellia; species Camellia granthamiana. The sequence goes on along the minus strand of JAXFYN010000031.1, from coordinate 1,284,340 downwards.
TGGGATTGTTTGGGATGTGCTATATAAGTGTAATTTTTGAATTTTGGCGAAAAGAAAAAAAGAAGTATATTTGAGATAACTTTTTGACTTTTTAAGAAAAAATGTGTAATAAAATATTGTAGTAAAATCAAAATGACCATTCTACCCTTATTGACTTTTGACTTTTAACTTTTTGACTTTTAGATAGTTGAATTCAAAGGGTAAAATAATAATTTTTCCCTCTAAACTTCCCCCACAAACTTCTCAAAATAGTATGGACTTTTTGACCTTTTTAATAACTTTTTACTTTTTAGCTTTTATTTATCATCCATCCCAAACCAAGCCTTTATCTCTTTCACCTGCGACCCTTCAGACTTCAAGCACCTTAGAGCATTTCCAACCATACTCTCTAAAATGCCTCCTCAAAGTACACAGAAAACTACCTTCTTTATTTTGCCTAACTAGTTTAGCTAGTGTACACTCCAACCATACTCTTTATTTTAACAAACCAATCAAACTAACTTAACTAATTTTTAAAAGAAAACTATTATAAAAATTAATAAATAAATAAATAATCTTTTTATGACATGCTGCATATATTGACGTGGCATTTGGAAATATTTATTTATTAAAAATATATAATTAAATTATTTATAAAAAAAATATATTTTCAAACAATCATATTATCTCAACGGTCATATTTTCAAACGGTAATATTCTCTCGACGGTCATATTTTCAAGCGGTATTATTCTCTAACGGTAATATTCTCTAACGGACATATTTCTAACGGTCATATATTTTTATTTATAAAAAAGATTTGCTCTTTCATTTTTACCAATTTGAACTATATTTCTCAACTTCATTCATTTTTTAATTACCATGGCTCGCAATACCATGAAAATGACTCTTAATGACTTTGACGATGATGACGAATTACAGCTAATAGCGATAGCTACAATGGAAGAAGAGCGACTCAACAGAGAAAGATGTTCGAGAAGACGTAGTGGTTCCATTGAAGGCCATGCAGTGCAGTTATTTATCGCGATCGAGTTCAAGACCATGAGAAACTTTATTGAGACTACTTCTCAGAAACAGCTATATATCCTGCCCATTTATTTAGGAGGAGATTAAGGATGAATCGATCTCTCTTTCTTCATATTCTATCTACGGTGGAAGCATACGATCCATATTTTGTCAAGAAAACAAATGCTGTTGGAATCATTGGTTTGTCTTCCTTTCAAAAAATGACAGCTACTATGAGGATGCTCGCTTATGGAGTAGCAGCAGATTCGGTGGATGATTATGTGAGAATTGGTGAAAGTGTAACAATCCAGATTTTTAATTATTCTGTAGAATTTATACTAATATTATTTAATCTCAGTTAAGAAAATATATGATTTATTATATATTATTATGCGTAATTTTGTAAAATAATATAATTATTAAAAGTTTAGGGGTCAAAATATAAATAATAATAATATAGATAATATAAATAATAATAATAATAATAATAATAATAATAATAATAATAATAATAATAATAATAATAGGTGTGGTATTAATATAAATAATTAATTTTCCATTGATATATGATAAAGTGTAATTTAATTAAGAATTAATTTATTTATATAATTATATTAAAATATTGGGTCAAAAAGTAATTATCTTAAATATCTATTAAGGATAAGAACGAATCTATATAATTATTAATCGAATCTGAGGGATATTCGGACGGGCCACGTCTGCTCTCTCGGCCTATAAGTAGAGAGGAGCCGTGTCACCTGGGAAGGAAGAAAGAAAGGAAAAAGAAAAGGAAGAGAAAGGAAGAAAGAAAGAAGAGAGGAAAAGAAAGAGAGGAAAGAAAGGAAAAAATAGTGGAAGTTGACAGGGTTTTTAATAGTGGAAAAGAAGAGTAAGGTATTAAAGTTAAGGTGAGTTATATTATACCTTGAGTCACCTAAAAGTATTTTATGTATATTTTGACTTACCAAAATCTATTTTACACAAGTTATGTTTTATTAGTATATTAATAAAAGTTATGTTTTATAAAGATTTCAGTTATATGATTTTATTTCTGAACCCTATTTGCTTAAAAGGAGACCCATGGATATGTCTGTTTATATTTTAAAGAATATTTGACTATAACCTTATATACAATTATGTTTTGTAAGTACCACCATGGGAGTCTCACGCCTTTGAGGACTTAAATAACCATTGACCTCTGTTTGACTACTTTGTGACCCTCTGATCCATGGACCTCTGTTCTGTGCGGACCAAAGTGCTGTGCGGAGCTAAGTGCTACACTGTTGTGGGAGCCACCTCTTGAATCCGTACCTCTGTTCTGTGTGGATCAAAGTGCTGTGCGGAGCTAAGTGCTACACTATTGTGGGAGCCACCTCTAGAATCCGTACGAGCCACCTCTTGAATCCGTACCTCTGTTCTGACTGTCACTTTTGTGATCTCTGTTCTGTTCTGTTCTGTTCAGTACCGTGGTTATGGTCATTTACTTATATAATTTATGTATTTCAGTTTCTGCCATTTAAATGATTTATTTACATAATCTCAGTTTTGCTACTTAAAGGATTATTTGTTCCGACTAAGTTATCTTAAATGTTTTGGCCTAACTAACTATCCATGGTTATTTCGTGTCCCTTATACTCTTGGTACAATATTTCTCACTCTGCTATGTGCTTATAGTTGTTTACCAATTTTCAGGAAATAATGCAATTCAGAAATAGCTTTTGGAAAGTCTTAGACGCGGGGCTGCGGATTAGACACACACATCACTTTTATTGATATTTTTTATATGTAACTATCGGCCTTTTTGGTCAATATATTCTGTAATAAAAATAGAAGCTCCAATGATTATTTTGGTACCCTTATTTAAATTTTACTTCCGTTCGCGTTTATTAATTTGTTTATAAATTGGTTGGAGCTAACCTCAGTTACTGGCCATCATGATGCTTAACCCTTGGGTACGGGGAGCGGGTTGTGACGGAAAGTACCACCATAGAGAGTCTAAAACACTTTGTTAAGGCGGTGGTTGCAATGTTTTCTAAGAGGTACTTGAGGAGCCCTAACAACGATGATATTTTAAGATTATTAGCGATGGGAAGCAATCGCGGGTTTCCTAGTATGTTAGGGAGCATTGATTGCGTGCATTGGAAGTGAAAAAATTGTCCTACTGCACGGAAATGTATGTATTCTGGTCACATCCATAAATGTGGCTTCTCAAGATTTATGGATATGGCATGCCTTTTTTGGCATGCCCGGATCTCATAACGACATCAATGTATTAGATCGTTCTTCTGTATTTTCACTCCTTACTCAAGGTCGTGCTTCTCGAGTCAATTACTCAATCAATGGAAATGATTATACAATGGGATACTATCTTGCCGATGGTATATATTCGCAATGGGCAACATTTGTCAAAACAATCTCATCTCCACAAGGGATAAGCAAATATATTTTGCAAAAGCTTAAGAATTGGCAAGAAAGGATGTTGAGCGAGCATTTGGTGTGCTCCAAGCACGTTTTGCGATTGTGCGAGGACTTGCACGTTTTTGGAAAACGGAAATAATGGAAGATATGATGATGGCATGTATAATAATGCATAACATGATTGTTGAAGATGAGAGGGATGCCAATGGAATAGACTTTAATTATGATAAAATTAGTGAAAGTCTTCCACCAGTGTCTCATGAGCGTACACCAAAACTTTTTGAATTCATTCAAAATCATCATCGCATCAGAGATAGAGGAACTCACTCCAAACTCAAACAGGACTTGGTCGAACACTTGTGGACCCTACATGGAGACTCCTTGTGAGAAGTACTTGTTGGTTCTTATTGATTTCTGTACTAGTTTATATCCTTTAGTGAGTGTGTTTTCAAAAATATTTGTGCTACTTTATGTGCTTTCAATAATATATCACTAGTGATTTGTTTTTAATCTATGATCTTTAATGATACTTAGAATAAATTTTTTCTGTCAATAAAACAATAAAACAAACCATACTAAAACAATAAAACAATATATCATTGCAGCTTGTTTCATATTTACTCTAAATAAAACAATACAAAATGTGCTAGCAACAAGCCATATAAAAGTGATGTAATGAATTTAGCTGTTTGACAAACCGTCAGCAACAACAAGCAGCAACCCCAACTGAAGCTATCCCAAAACGTCACAAAATATCTCTATTTTCAGCAACATGACAACTCAATAAAGCAACCCCAACTGATACAAGATGTGCCAGCAAACCCAAAAATAAAATACAGTCAAACTTAAATTAAATAAAAACATAATTTCAAAGCTAAATAGAAACAATTAATTCCTTTTTTCAAGGATTTGCATCTGACGTTGGCGAATATATTGTGCTTGCAATGGAGGCATCATACTTGTATCCATTGACATGATTCTCTCTTCCTCTCTCCCTTCCTCCAATGTAAGCTTCGTTTCTCTCTCATTTCCTCATTTTCAATCCTCCGTTCCTCTTGAAGATAAGATTTCTCAAATATCTCTATTTTCTTCTCATTTGTTATGTCGTTCTTTACCTTTATATCTTTTAAGAGTTTCACAAAAGACAACTCTGTAACATTATTTCCAAGATCTTTGGCTTTGTTTTTCTTTGCGGCCTTCCTTCCTGCTGGTCTTTCCACAACATCATAGTTATCATTGTCCTCTAAATTTACTGAATTTGGTGTACAAGGGGTAGATGTTGCCAGAGATGCATTTTTTGTGTTTTTTTGCTTCTTTGTTGTTATATCTTTCATCCATTTTGGTTGGGATCTCAATTCATTCCAACAATGCTCAAAGGGAAAGTTAGATTGATACAAGTCTTTGTACAATTTTTTCGCATCCTGAATCTAAAAAATAGATTAAAGAATAGTCACTATCACGTAATGAATAATATATATTCATTATAGGTACAAAATTAAATTCTAGTAATACCTTGTCTTTTTCAGTCGAACCACTTCGATTCAATGGTTCAACTTGAGCAAAACATCCACAAAATTTATTTGTGGCAAGTTGAATCATCGACCACCAATTCATTAGAGAAGTTTGAGTTCTTTCAGAATCGAAGGTTTTGTACTTGTTGAAGTTCTCCCATACTCTTAACCAATATGCCTTTGATTTTTGCTCATTTCCTCTAATTGGATCTAAGCTAATATTAAGCCATGAAGATATGAGCATCATGTCTTCCCCTACGGTGAAGTTCCCTTTGTGTTTTGATATCTTTGCGGTTTGAGTAATAATTTCAGGAGAGAATGATAAAGATTGACTCTCCTGTTGAGGAGATTCAGTGGTAAAATCATGGTGAAGGTCAAACTCGTCGTTCATTAGGTTGCTAAAATATGCATTTCCTTGATATTCCATCTAAAGCACAATTGTTCATAGCACACAAAAAGAAAAAAAAAGAAAAGAATTGAGAACAATAATTCATTCAAAGGAACTGCAAAAAAAAAAGTATTGAGAACAAAAAAGTATTGATACAAGCAACTGCAAAGTAAAGCAATAATTTAGCTTATTAGAATTTTTGCAAAGCAGTGGACTTTACCACTAAGCTTGGGTATCCAACAGTTCCAAATGATTACTAGGCAACTCAACTCCACTTATGTCCTCTCTTATCTGGGGTTTATTGAGAACACATGTATCCAGGACAATGACATTCAAAGGATTTTGTGTTTACTAAACTTTAAAAGCGCAGGACTTTCTTCTATTTATAGATGAGTACAAAGATAGGAATTCATTCATGCTTAATCACTAACTCGAACTTGACTCACTTTTTTGAGAATACAACCTGAGCACCAAGTTTGATTTAAAGAGCTGCATATATTTCATGTCAGTGTCTATGGAACTTGTATTAAAAGAGGTTGTGGATGCCAACAAGAAGAAAAGGGATTCAAGTTCCACAGACCAACAAAAATGACTCTGGCCTCCTTCACACAATATATATTTTACAATACCATAACTTCTTCAAGTATTATACCATAAGTAATGAAATCTTCTAAATACCCCTGCTACCCCTTGGTTATTAATGCATATTAAAGACCAAAATGATAAAATAAGATTTAGGTATTAGAAAGTGCACATATTGATTAGGTGTACCTTCGTGTATGCTATTTGTTTAAGAATGGAGCTTATTAAGTCTGGTTATATCCAATCAAAAAATTTAACTGAGGATTACAAAAAAACTTGATGATTTAACTGTGTAGAAATTAGGTGGAGGAATCTAAAATAAAAAAATATTGGACATGTGTCTATATTCTACAATTTATACCTTTTTTTTTTCATAAGTTCTATAATTTACACTAATTTTACATTATCACCTATAAGACCTGTGAAAAAATAAAATGCCTATCAGAGATATCATGCCACTTGCATAAATGAGATGCTTCAAACAGGTTCATCATTCTAAAATATGAAATTTGAGGTAACAAAAGTGTGCTGAATTTAACCAATCTGCTGATTCTAGATGCATATAAGTGCATTATCCACATCAGAATAACTTAATAAGAATAATGCAAAACAAGCTTCACATGACTAAAGACATTCCCAAACAATAAAAGTAGGAGTTCACTCATCAAGATTCCTAATCAAATAAACAAGTTCCATCATGCAGTGATTTCTTTATCTTATATTTTTCTATAAAAAAAAAAAAAAAATCCATAAAGGAGTATGACACATAAAAAGTATTAAAAGTATATCAACTAATAAAGTTTTAAATTGGGAATTGTGGGAGATACATATATTTTTCTTCCAAGAATCTATCGGTTTTTCCTTTGATCCAAATTGCTTAAATATCATAGACCTCATTCTGTTTCTTTCATTATTCCCACAAAGGTTTCCTCTTTTGGTTTTACTTTACTTACACTTAAGGAACGCATGATAGGCCACAAAAAGATCCCACCACAGCAAATAGAAAGAGCATTAAAGCCTAATAAAGCTTAAAGCTGTTAAAAAACAACTTTTAATTCTATTTCTGCATAATTAGATTCATCAAGCATGCTTGTTCAATAAACTTCAAACATTATATACATTAAGAGCACACCCCTCACCAATGTTCATTGGATGCAGAATTAAACAACCTTCACTAATACTGATTTGTCTGAATAGTTTCAATTCAACATCTTTCCATACAAAAAATTTCCAAACAACTAGAAACAACATACCCACTTGTTAATTTCACATTGGCCTCTAAATTATCATTGAAAATGATTCCCCCCCCCCCCCTAAAAAAAAAACTTGAATATCATATTGATTGTGTGCTTGTACTGCTGTTCTCCCAAAACCATAAACTTCTAGTTATATGATACAACCTATATTAGTTTGAACTTACCTCTGTTTGACTCTAGGAAAAAGAACATAAAGAAATGTAAGAAAATACCATCTTGAACAATGTTTATCCTTTTCTCTTGTTCTTTGAAAAAGTACTGTTTGGTTGAATTTTCAAAACCTATTTTCGGAAAAAATAGAACCTAGTTTGACAAAATTTGAAAATTCAACCAAACAGAGAGAAACAAGCAACAGTATTAACAACAGTCTTGAAACTCTCAAAGCATGGACTAAACAGCTTGCAATGTATCAAAACAGTCATCAATCAGAATAATAAAAAATAAAAATAAAAAACCATAAACAAATAGATCCTGGTAAACATATATTCATTTCATGAAAGAAGGTATATGAATATGTAGACATATATATATATATATATGGGCTGGAACAGAGATGGAATAGGGATGTGGAGAAAGAGAAAGAGAAAGAGAGCCATACCTGTGATCAATGGGCTGGAACAGAGATGAAACAAGCAGCGATGGAAGCCAACACAATGGCGGGAAGAGTGCTTTGCCTAGCAATGGACGCTGGCTACCTGTGGAGAGCCAAAACGAGAATTGGCAAAATGCCTCCTCAGTTGTAGTGCGCGTTAGAACTTCGAAATCCAGCTTCAATAGGCAAAATGCCTAATTCTCCCCTTTTGGCTCATGCGTTGGAGATGCTCTTACGTCTTTCTTTTATTTTCCTCTAATGTCTCTCTTTCTTAAGTCCAAAAACTCAGTGTCTTTGTTTCTCAAGTCCCAAGACTCAACCTTTCATCTTTTTCTCATAGATTCTCTCATGGTCACTCCCTTTCTTTTTTCATCTCCCTTAGTTTGTATATCTCATGGTTTTAGAACCTCTCGTCTCCTTCTCTTTGACTGTCTCACCCTTTGGTCGCCCTCTTTCTCATGATCCATCACTCTCTTTGAAACACAAAAGACTAAACCTAAAGGGTGAAGATGAAGACTTTCATATTGTGTTTGGTTGGGGTATTTGGGGAGAGATTTGGAAAGGAAAAAGGAAAAGGTGTGTGAAACTAGATGAAATATAAGTATATTTTATTCACATTTCACCTACCTTTTCCATTTCCCTTTCCAAATCCCTATTCAAATCCCTAACCAAACACAACATCAATCTTTTATCTTAAACGTTACAAAGATCCATTTGACTTGTTGTGATCCTTATTCGGCGTTGGCCTCACCTAGTTCGCTGTTCAGTCAAACCCTAAGTAGAGATTTCTAATTTGTTGTAATTTGTTGTTACTAGTTCATTGTGGATTTGTAATTTGTGAAGATTTTTTTGTTTCTAGTTCATTTCATTATTTTCATAATAATTTCAGTTTTGAAGTGGATTTTTAAATTTTGTGAATATTGTAAAGTGTTCATTCAAAATCTGTACAATCTAAACCAAACCAGCTCGTGGAATCGAGAACCATTTACGGATGGTTTCGAGGTGTGAATCAGTCGAGAAAGGTTGGTGTTATTTTCCAACCCGAATGTTTTCAGTTCTACAATGGTGGTTTCAGGTCTTACCCGACCTAAACTGTCCAAACCCTAATCACCTAATATCATTTTAACGCTTCAATTAAAAAAATGATACATTTGTCACTTTGAATTATAAATTTATATTAATGTAAATATTTTGTTAAGGATGTATCTCTTTGTAGAAGTCCCCGAACGTCCCGGGAGGAAATCCCGTTTTGTTCATTGGGCTCACTACAGCTTATGACTCAATGTCACGGTCCTGTATCTAATCTCGCAGAGTGCAATGCAAGACCAATGAATCATCAAAGAGTCCAAATCCGGCAAATCGTTTTTTGAAAAACAAATTTTTAGAAAGAAGTGTCAAACATGGACTGCTTTGTCAGATACAGAGTCGCCACCTAAATATTTATTTTGGGGGAATTTAGGAAACCCTGACTCGTTGCCTAAGGCTACGTGTCCGTCATCACCAAAGTTGCCTCGGCTCGGAAACTTGGGTACAATTGGGGAAGGTCACTTCGTGAGCACCCCTGCTCGCCTGATCAAAGATCGGCATCTACTAACCATGATATCGAGTCTTGAAAACATTATATGCTCTTATTCCGGTTTTATTAGCCTAGAATTACTATGTGATGCGCACAACATACAAGTATAGACTGGATTGCCTAAGTTGGAACACAGCATCGCATATCTGTTTGTTTTGAAAATGGATTGAATTTTGCTACTCGCAAGTAGGCTAAAACACGGGTTTCGACGAATTATTCCAATTCAAACAACCCAACCTTCACCCACAGGCATTCAAGCAGTTATATCACATAAGCACATAGCCTCATGGTAAGCATGCTATCATGGCAGTCACTCACATGCATGCAAGGATGCTAAAGCATAAGTACTTACCGAGTATTCCAAGCCAAAGAAAGAAGCTAATTAGAAAACATGCATGAATTTTAACTATGCTGAAATGCCTAATGCAACACATGCAAAAATGCAATTAAGATAGGCTCGGCTATTTTAAGCATGGCATATGGAATGCAATAGATAACATGTATTCAACTTGTAATTGAAATACAATGCAGTTAGTATGATGTGCCGAGCCCGGTGCATGCAATACAGATGAATGAATGCAAACATGTGAACATATAGATGCTAATTTGAAACGTGCCCTAAAACTAACCATCATAAGCTAGTAAATAAAAGGGAGAAAGACGTAGGGTTGGAAGACATACATCACACACGCACACTTATTACAACATTGCCCTCTCGCAGAGGGTCCGAATAAATATTACACAACCAAAATGAATAACTAATTATTACACAACACTAGCTAATTAACAAATTAACTAAGAAAACGAGTAAATTAGCATGCAATGCTTCATGAAGTAGACTGCCTCAGCTCTGTTCGGAATGATGAAAGATGCATGTATGCTCGAGTCGCCTTGTCGGGGAATCCTTCGCGATGCCCCGATTTGCCTCTGTTTGCAATTGATCCCAGAATATTGTACAAAGCTCTAGAAGGTTGTTGGTTTCTAGTTTGGTGCAACAGAGAGCAAGAAAGGGGCATGGCAAAGAATTTTCAACACATGTACGCACGACCACTCTCCCCGTCATTGCACAAGCTCTAGAGAGTGTAGTCCTTGATCCTCGTGCCATCAATCACGCATCTCGATGCATAATGGCCGAGGAGTCGAATTGCACGACTTAATGTGAAATGAATGCACATATAAACACAACAAGGCCTAAACCTCATCATGGGTAATCCGGAGTGTCGGCGACCGAAAATTGAGACACGTTTCGTCACTTTGAGTACGAAACGCCCCTCGTTTCCCGTGTTTGGACTAACCCTACTCCAAACACAATGTAATGAGATGGCATACACAATGCGACTAACATACAACCCTAAATGCAATGCAACCTAATCATGCTGGCATGCGAGGGATGATATGCACACATGCAACCTAGCATACGCAATGCTATGGACTAAAATGGCATACACAATGCACATGAGCTATATGGCATACATAATGCACACATACGAAGATGGACATACACAAAGGCATAATCAAAGCATACACAATGCAATGGTCAAACATGCAACAACATGAACCAAATGGCATACATAATGCAAGGTGGACTTAAACCAATATGAGTGGACCTCAGCCACACTCAAATCAGTGGCCATATGATGAAAACGAGACAACCGAAATACATGCAAACATGCACGAATGCAAAGGATCGATCCTAAGGCACAACATGCAACTCTAACAAAGCATGGCAAATGATGAAATATGACATAGAATGGCACATGATGCATAAAAGATGGTCTCGAAACATGCAAACACCTCACATAATGCATGCTAGATGACCCAGATACCGAAATTAGTAGAGTGGATTACACTATAGGTATACAAAGCGATGCACAAATGACCAAACTACCCCCAAACAGACCTTAGGCAGGTCCAAGACAGTGGGAAAATGGTCTAAAAAGATGGCTCGTAATGCATTCAAATGAAGCTCATGCAATGGTCGATAAATGAGGCATACAAGTACAACTCTCAAATGCACTTAAAGAGTGAAAATCATGGAAATATGACATACATATAAGCTCTGAAATATGATGTGCAATGGCCCCAAAACATGAAAACACCTCAGTATATGCATACAATAAGCCTCAAAACTCAAAGCTAGGCCTGGATATTGTACTACAAGCATGCAAAACGAGCATCATTCGACCATGAGACCCAAAAACAGAGCTAAGGCAGTCCAAAATATGCACAAAATCAGTTTAAGGCATGGCCAAAAAGTGCTAAAATCAAGGGCCAATATAGCATGCAATGTAAACTAGTAAAGAGGATTTGCACTACAAGTATGTGAGGCAATCAAGAGGTCACCAAATCAGCAAAATTCAGAAGTATGCCATGCCAAATAATGCCCAAAAACTCATGGAAACATGGTCAATGCATGCAAGAATGATATGTTCCTTTGAAAGGCCCAAAAGAAGGTTATTCTACACGTGCAAGATGGACATCCAAAATGGCAAAACCACCTCTGGATAGAGGTTATGAAGGCCCTAAAACTCACTGAAAAGGGCTTGAAATGAGGCTGAGAAGCATGCAAGTAAAGGCTCCTTTGAAAGGCCATGAAGAGGGTTACTCTACATATGCAAGAGGGACACCTAATATGGCAAAACCACCTCTGGAAAGAGGTCATGCAGGTCCTAAAACCCACCAAAAATGACCTGAAACATGCTCAAGAAGTGTGTAAATATAGGCCCCTTTGTTAGGCCAACAATGCTAGTAAATAAGACAAGGGGTGAGAGGGTCACCCCTCTTTGATTTTGGGGCTCAAAACAGTATTCTAGCCACTGAAAATCCACTGGATTTCAGTGGCTAAGAGGCCAAACAAAGACCAATGCAAAGGCTCTAAGGCATGGCTCAAGACAAGATGAAATGAAGCATGTAAGGGGGTAAATGACCCCCAACAGAAAAATGATCTCAAACAAACATGCTAAGAAACTCAAAATAAGACTTTTTTCAGTTTATGAAAATGCCCAAATATGCTTGCAAATATGGATAAAAGATGAAGCAAAACAATGCTAAAAAAAGGGAAAGAGAGTGTTACCCTTGTAGCCAAAGGGACCAGCAGCTTCTGGACCAAAATAGCACACCTTCAACCTCTGAAAACCAGCTCTAAGGTGCTTAGGTTGATGTTGGAGGTGTTAGGCTAAGAGGTGATTGCAATGGTGCAAGAACAAGGGGCTTTAGAACACCTAATAGAGAGATATAGGAAGAGGTGTATGCATAAGCCTTAAACAATTTCTGAACCTTTGCAAATGAAGGAGAGACCTTCCTTTATAGAGCCAAGGGTCCAAAGCTTCTCCTAGAAGCTTAGAACCAAGAGTGAAGATCCTCCATACATGTGTATGGAGGATGCAGCTTGTGCCTCCCAGCTGGCACAGCTGGAAAGCATTCAGGGAGACAAAAAAGGTGGGAGCTGGACAACCAGTTCAAGTGGTTGGCCGACCACTTGCCCTGGTCGGCCAACCAGGTCAAAAGGTCCAAGGTGGTCGGCCATCCCCTATGATGAAGCCCTAGAAGTTAGCTTTCCACTAGCGCCAGCCTTGCATTAAAATTCCAACTGTGCAAAAAGTTATGCCTGTTTTGGTGAAGCCGCGCAGATTTGGTCTAACCAGATTAATGCCCTACTTCAACCAACCATATCTCCCCCGTCCGGACTTGGTTTTAGGAAATTCTTGAGTGTAAAATGAAGCCCCGGAAGTCTTCTTTCCAACGGTAATGGCCTCATATCTTAAATCCAAGTGTACAAATGAATAGGCCCGATTTAGCGAGGGCTGCTCGACTCTCTCTTAACGGTTCATGCCCATTTTTTCCCCCAACTGGATTTCTCTCCTTTTTTCCTATTTTCCTCAACTTCAAACCCCTAAGCAAGGTGTTTTGAAAGATTTTTCAAAGATTTCATCTCTCTTTCATTCATTTCCACTTTGTCCTGGTTTGGTTTATCGAAAAGCGCGACATTTAACAAAATGTGAGCCTCGAGACATTGTAGGTGTGTGGATGTATTTTCTGAGTACCAACACGTGGCCGATGTGACACCGAAGTGTCAGCCGAGATGTCACGTGTCCTGGACAAGATACCAGAATGATCTCGGCTAGGCCGAGGTTATCTGCGAGAATACAGGAACCCGGGATAAGCGGATAAGGGACAGGAGTCCTAGAATGAAGAAAGACTGCAAGATGGATATAGGTAATACTCTCAGGGAGTCTATCCTTATCTCTTGAAGAGTCCAAGGTAAATCCGGAATTAGAGTCCATAGAAGTCAGACTTCTAGTAGGACTGGGATGGAGTTAAACTATAAAAGAAGGGCACCCCCGGCGGGTCTAAGGTACGCAATTTTATGCCTTGAGCAGTAATTTAAGCACTTGAATTATCTTTGAGAGATACTGACTTGATCGTCGGAGTGCCCCCGGGTGGAAGAACCATCGCCGGAGCCTTTCCTTTCTGTGCAGGTTACAGGGTGCCATCTATTCTGCCTGTGTTCTACAGCTGAATCACTAAGGAGGGCAGTGTGATCGGAAATTCACTCACACAATTTGGCGCCGTCTGTGGGAACGAAAGACGAATAGATGGCCAGTAACGCACAACAAGAAAAGGTTGGGGACGACGCTCCCGCAGGGAGCAACAGGCCTATCAACCTTGACACTGAAGGAGACAACCACAACGAGGAGGGGCACCCAACTCAGGGCTGCAGAACCCTTAAAGCACACTTAGAAGACTTGGTGAGGCAAGGCCATCTGAGAGACCTCGTAGATGAGGCCAAAACAAGGGAAGAACAGGCACGATTGCCTCAGGCACCAGCAGCCCCGCCTTCCCCAGCGCAGCAACCACAGGCAGGCGGACCTCGGGTGGTTAATGTGATCCACTCAAAAGTGAATGAAAACGACATACGGGGGGAGACACAGAGGGTAAAACACCTACAGCACGTCAACCAGATCGGACTGAAAAGACCTCGGCATGAAGACTGCCAAGGACCGATGATAGCCTTCACAGAAGCCGACCTAGATATGGTCCAACACCCGCACAATGATGCCTTGGTAGTATCCCTCCAGGTTGGGGAGTGCCAGGTGAAACGCATCCTGATTGATCAAGGCAGCTCCTGTGACATCATGTATGTCAGATGTTACAAGGAGTTAGGCCTTCACCCTGATGACATGGAGCAATCAAACGGCCCGATGGTCGGCTTCAATGGAACGCCGACATGGCCATTAGGCGCAACAAGCTTGGAGGTACAGGCTGGCACGAAGAAGATCAAGACAGAATTCATTGTGATTGACACGCCCTCGCCTTACAACATTATCTTGGGGAGACCGTGGTTGCATGCAATGGGGGCAGTTCCCTCAACATTGCATCAACTGCTACGATTCCCAACAGAACAGGGGATCGAGGAAGTCAGAGGAGATCAGTTGCAGGAAAAAAATTGCTCCATGGCAGCAATGAAATTAACCTACAGCATTCGGGAACCAGAGAAGGCAGAAATTGAAAAAGAGGACATGAAGGTCCTAGACGATGTCGGCAAGGAGCCAACCGAGAAAAGTGAAGAAGCACTGAAGAAAATCTTCGTTCAGGAGGGCGATGAAGAACGCTTCTTTCTTCTCGGCACAGAATTAGCCGAAGAAGAGGAAAGGGAGCTGGAAGCCTTTCTGAGGAAAAATATTGAGGTGTTCGCTTGGACACCTTATGAAATGCCTGGCATTGACCCCGAGGTCATATGTCACAGACTCAATGTTGACGGGTCGGCCAAACCAGTAATACAACGGGCCAGAAGACCGACGTTGATGCACGTCGAAGCGGTGGAGGAGGAAGTAGACAGACTACTGGAGGCTAGGGCCATCAGAGAAGCCAATTACCTGACATGGTTGTCAAACACAGTGGTAGTAAAGAAGAAGAATGGCAAGTGGAGGGTCTGCGTAGATTTTACAAACTTGAACAAAGCTTGTCCCAAAGACAGCTTCCCTCTACCAAAGATCGACCAGTTGGTAAACGCCATATCTGGACATGGAAGGATGAGCTTCTTGGATGCTTATAGGGGGTATCACCAGATAGCCATGTACCCCCCAGACGAGGAGAAGACAGCGTTTATCACCCCAAAAGGTCTGTATTGTTACAGAGTTATGCCTTTTGGGTTGAAAAACGCAGGAGCAACTTACCAAAGGCTGGTAACCAAGATGTTCAAACACTTGATTGGCCGAACAGTAGAAGTCTACATTGATGACATGGTCGTGAAGACCAAGGAACCAAAAGATCATCTCGCTGACCTAAAAGAGGTCTTTGACATACTCAAAACATATCGGCTCCGACTCAACGCCTCGAAGTGCGCATTTGGAGTCGGATCTGGTAAGTTCTTGGGATACCTAGTGACTAGAAGAGGCATTGAAGCCAGCCCAGATCAGATCAAAGCCATCCTGGAATTACAGAGTCCGACATCGGCTAAACAGGTTCAAATGTTTACTGGAAAGGCTGCAGCCCTAAACAGGTTCATAAGCCGAAGTTCGGACAAATGTAAACCTTTTTTCAACCTGGTGAAAAAGGCCACGGATTTTTTATGGACAGAGGAATGTGAGGCCGCTTTGGCCGACCTGAAGAAATATCTTACCACGGCTCCAGTCCTCTCAACACCCCAACCTGGGGAGGAACTGTTTTTATACTTAGCAGTTTCAGAGCACGCCGTAAGTGCTGTGATAATCCGAGAAGAGAAGGGAGAGCAGAAGGCTGTTTACTATGTAAGTAAAACCTTGGCCGATGCAGAAACAAGGTATTTACCACTGGAAAAATTAATGCTGGCTTTGGTAATGGCTTCAAAAAAGCTAAACCATTACTTTTAGGCTCATAAGATAGTGGTACTAACAGAACACCCGCTGAAATCCCTGTTACAACAAGGAGACTTAACTGGAAGAATAACAAGATGGGCCGTAGTTTTGGGCCAATACGACCTGGAGTTCAGGCCGAGAACAGCAATAAAGGGCCAAGTCTTGGCCGACTTCGTGGCCGAGTTCTCGCCAGAATGCATCGAACATCGGGCTCCGTTGAGCCGAGGTGAACGATGTCCCAACAAGGAAGGAGAAGCCCAGTCAAAGACTAAAGAACCAAGGAAGGAAAAACTCAGACCCTGCAGCATTTACATCGGCAACTCCTTTCAACTTTTTGTTGATGGGAGCTCAAACCGGCAGGGAGCAGGGGCAGGAGTAGTGTTAATATCCCCCGATGGAGAGATATTGGAACAGTCCATTCGACTGGGGTTCAAAGCCTCGAACAATGAGGCGGAGTATGAAACATTAATTGCTAGACTTAAGCTGGCAGTAGCAGCAGAGGCAGACGAGGTAATAATTTTTTGTGATTCACAACTTATAGTAAATCAAACTACAGGAGAGTTTGCAGCCCGAGATGAAAGGATGTCGGCATACGCAAAGGAAGTCATCAGGCTGGCAGCCATGTTTCAAAATTGCCGGCTTCTTCAGGTTAGCCGAGATGATAACAGCCACGCCGACGCGTTGGCCAATTTAGCAAGTTCAATGCAAACCGGAAAGACAAGGACAATAATGATCGATTACCTATCGGGCCCGAGCATAGAGCCGCCAAACACAATACAAGAAGCATTATGTGTGGACATGGGACCAAGCTGGATGGATGCAATTGTTGCATTCCTGAAAGAGGGAAAGCTGCCAGAAGAACGAAAGGAAGCACACAAGGTCAGATTGAAGTCGGCAAGATTCATTTTGACAGCAGAAGGACATTTCTACAGAAGATCCTTCACTGGGCCTCTTTTAAGGTGTGTACACCCTCTTCAGGTCGAAGACTTCTTATATGAAATTCATGAAGGAGTTTGTGGAAGCCACGCTGGGGGCAGATCATTAGCTCACAGGGCCATTACCCAGGGGTATTGGTGGCCCTATATGCAAAAAGATGCAGAGGCCTATGTGAAGAAATGTGAACAATGCCAGAGGTTTGCACCTTTGATACATCAGCCAGCTGCCGACCTGAACCCGGTTTCCAGCCCTTGGCCATTTGCCCAATGGGGCATGGATCTCGTTGGACAATTGCCCCAAGCAACTGGGCAGCGGAAGTACCTACTGGTAGCAACAGACTACTTCACAAAGTGGATAGAAGCAGAGCCTCTTGCCAAAATCCGAGATGTGGATGTGAAGAACTTCATCTGGAGAAACATCATCACCAGATTTGGGATTCCAAGAGTGTAGCACTTGTGCCTTTTAAGGCTTTTGGTAAATGTATTTGGACCCTTCATTCTATTTTGGGAACCTTTGGTGTGTTTGTTGGAAGTCCCACATCGGTTAGAAGACACATTTTAAGGTGGACAAACTCCTATATATAGGTGCAAGTGCATAGGGTTAGCTTACCAACTTCTATGGTTCTTTCTTGGTTTAATTAGCTATTACGAACCGAGCTTGAGTTATAAATTTTAGTTGTGCCGAGCTGGATTTTGGCCATAGTTCCATTGGGATTTTGGCCATAGTTCCTTTGCCAAAGTTGTGTTAATTCTCGAGGGCTTTGTGGTGTGTGGTGGAGATCGAGTTTCAACTCTTTTCATCTTCTCCGTTTGAGCTTCGAATTTGAGGTAGGGATAACCTACTCCTCTTCATGAGCTTTGTCTTTAAATTTTAGCATTTTGATATGTTGGGGGTTGTTGGGTAATTTTGAGAAAGTTTAGGGGCTTTCATGCAATTTTACAAAAGTTGGGGTTTTATTTATAATAAACCTATATGCATGTTTAGCATAGAGAAATGTTAGAATTGGGAATGTATGGGATTAAAGGGTGTAGTTGAATTATTTATCGCTCACCTAGTTGAAATGTTGATTTTATATTCATTTTGAGCATTTATTTTCTGTTTAGAAATAACTGCTTTGGGCTATCGGTGGAGGATAGTCTTGATTGTTGTAGACAATGCATGATGATTAGGCAAACTAAAACTAATCACTAGAATGTGTCATTGAGTATGACGTTTGAAAGAATACATTAACTTTATGTATTGACTGATGATGTGTATAATAAATTGTTTATATGCATTGTGTTGTGTTGGAGGAGAGAGGGGATATACTCCACGGTTTAGGGGAAGCGAGGGGAGGAACCTCTAAACCGGTGTTGTGTGGGAGAAGAGAGGGGATGGACTCCGTAGATACAGCTCGTATGCTTGTCTATTGAAGTGTTGATATAGCTCATATGCTCATCTTTGGAAGTGTGATATAGTTCTTATACTTATCAGTGGGAATGTTGATATAGCTCATATGCTTATCTGATGATGTGTTGATATAGCTAGTATGCTTATCTATTGTGAAATGAGGAAATGTTTAATATGAGTTACTGTCTCATATCGGTTATTTGGTCAGGTTCTGAACCATGGTTATGAATTGAAAATTAAAAAGGAATGGAAAATGAAACTGTAATGTGATATGAAAGAATGTAAAAGTGTTAACCATCTATCAAACTGTTAATCTTTTAGTCATTGTTCATAGTTGGTTTAGTGTATTTCTACTGGGCTGTTAGCTCACCCTATACGGGAATATCATTTTCAGGTACAGGTAGCATGCCACCTCCAAGGGTATAGCTTGGGAGGCTTAAGGCGGGCAGATTTTATTGTCTTTCTTTCTTTTGATGTATTACATGTGGATTCAAGCCATGGGCGTAATGTGTAATTGAGTTAGTACTCTCTGTTTGTAACCAAGTGTTAACTTGGAAAGTTGTAAGCCCGTAGGGCATTTATTTGTTGTTAACATGTAATACATTTTGTAATGAATTACTCTGATGAATAGAAGAATGAAGGTCTTTTATATATCAATGCATGTTAAAAGTGATGGGTTTTTATGTATTATTTTGAGGGCGTGACAACTTGGTATCAGAGCGTACCGGGTTCGAATACTTTGGGTACGTGGGAAGTGATTAGGATCACAATGGGTTTGTCTCGCTTGATAGAGACTTCTGTGTAGTGTTATATGCTATGTATTTAACTGATAACATGCTTATGTGATTATGTGGGTATGGGATTTAATTTCTAGGATGTTGATTGGATCCTTGGGTTTCTGTGAGTCTTGTTAGAAAAGCACTTGATCAATGTTGTTTCTAACCGGAACTCTAGTAACGCCTCGGGACTATCATTATCCGGAAAGGAAATTCGTAAGTGCTTATGTGTTTATATGCTTACATGGAGTGAATTAAAGTTGTCCATGCATTAGGACGTGAGTGTTTAGTTTCGACACGTTTATGAATATGCTAATGTTCTTCGTTTCCTTTATTAGGATGTCAGAATGGGGACGAGGACGTGGTAGGCGGGGTAGACCTGGGAGGCAGGAGGTGCCTATACCGGATGAGATTCCGGCAGTACAGGAGGGAGTTGGCCAGGCCAATGTGGCCGAACCAGCGGGTCAGCAGGCTATGGGCGCTTTAGCTCGAGAAATGGCAGGGGCTTTGAGGGAGTCTATGAATTTGTTGAGGGCGGAGAATCAAGCCCGAGAGAACACCGTGGAGTCAAGGTCTAGTTTTCTTACTCGGGAATTTTTGCGGGCCAAACCAGACGAATTCCATGGTGGCTCCGAGCCCAAGAAAGCAGATGAATGGCTCGAGCAAACAGTGAAGACATTCGAGATGCTTCACATCGAGGATAGTGAACTAAGAGTGACCCTAGCTAGTTACTACCTAAAAGGGGATGCGGGTCAGTGGTGGAAGTATGCCAAAGGTAGAGTGGTGCCAACGTGGGAAGCCTTTGTAGTTGCTTTCCAAGATAAGTATTTACCTCCCGCTGCTAGGGAGAGATTGAGGCAAGAGTTCAAAGACCTCAAACAGCTCGACATGACGGTGGCCAAGTTCGAGGCAGTTTTCTCTAGTTTATCTAGATTTGCACCGGAGTTGGTGGCAACGGAAGAGCGCCGTTGCATTGAATTTGAGAACAAATTGAAAACTAAAATTTTCTTTAAAATTGTTGGGAACATGATTCGAAACTATGACCGCCTTGTAGAGTCGGCGGCATACGTAGAGGTGTCTATGCAAGTTGAGGAGGAGAGGCTTCGGAGTTCGAGGTCTAGGGGCCAAGAATCTCAAGGAGACTATAGACAGAATAAGAAGAGCAGGGGTAACTTTTCGTCCCAATACCAACCACATCAGTCTCGATCGACTTTCTCGGTACCAAGTGCAGGCTCCGGGAGAGGTAGTCAGGGAGGCTTGACTTGTTTTACATGTGGCCAGCTGGGTCACAAGGCTTCGGTTTGCCCACAGAAAGGAGGGGGTCAGCGAGCTGCTTCTTCTTCAGCTAGACCTCAGGATCAGAGTCAGGGCAAGGGCCAGCCTTGGTCTTGTTTTCAGTGTGGACAGCCTGGGCACATGAAGAGGTCTTGCCCACAGTTGGGTGGCACATCTGGTGCATCTGGTTTGAGGCAGGGTTATCAGCCAGCTCAGTCTGTGCAGGCCTCGAGGGCCGATCCGGGAACTTCGTCGTCCCAGTCAGTGCATGCTCCTAGAGGTGAGCAGGTGGAGCAGGGGACTGCAGGGCGCGTGTATGCTGTTACCGCGCAGGACCTAGTACCAGCTCCGTCAGTTGTGAGAGGTACCTTTCTGTTTTGCAATTCGGTTGCTAGTGTGTTGATTGATACGGGTGCATCTCATTCTTTTGTATCTGCTGCATTTGCATCTGTGTTAGAGTTGGAGTTAGCACTATTGGCATCTCCTATTTGTGTTGTGTCACCTATTGGGGGTGAGTTGATTTTGAAACACGGATGTAGAGGGTGTGATATAGAGGTCGCAGATCATAGGCTTCCGTTTCCATTTGTAGTTATGCCCATGAAGGGCTTTGATGTTATTTTGGGTATGGACTGGTTATCGTCATACCGGGCAGTTATTGATTGCTACCGCCAGAGGATTACTTGTTGTACCGTGAGCGGGGAGTGTTTTCATTTCTTGGGAGACCGGGTTGGTAGTGTTGTGCCACCAGGGTATGATCCGCGAGGACGGAGTGAGCTTAGTGGTCTACTTGCTAGCTTTGAGAGCGGCGAGTGTGATGAGACCCAGATTGTATTACCGAGGGTAGTTTGTGAATATTCGGATGTCTTTCCTGAGGACCTCGTTGATTTGCCACCTCACCGAGAGATTGAGTTCTCTATTGATCTGGTGCCTGGCACGACGCCGATTTCTATGGCACCTTACCGTTTTGCTCCAGCAGAGTTGGTTCAGTTGAAAGTTCAGCTCCAGGAATTGTTAGATAAGGGCTTCATTCGCCCTAGTGTTTCGCCGTGGGGAGCACCGGCCCTCTTTGCTAAAAAGAAAGATGGTGCCTTGAGATTGTGTATCGACTACCGGAAGTTGAATCGGGCTACGGTTAAGAATAAGTATCCTATGCCCCGTATAGATGATTTGTTTGATCAATTGAAGGGTTCCCGTTGTTTCTCTAAGATAGACTTGAGATCGGGTTACCACCAGTTGAGGGTCAGGGAGGAGGATGTTCCGAAGACGGCATTCCGTACGCGGTATGGCCATTATGAGTTTCTGGTGATGCCATTTGGACTTACCAATGCACCAGCAGCCTTTATGGACTTGATGAACCGGATCTTCCGGAAATTCTTAGACCGTTTTGTAGTCGTTTTCGTGGACGACATTCTGATCTACTCACCTTCAGAGGAGGAGCACGAGGAACACTTGAGAGTGGTGCTTGAGTTACTTAGAGCCCATAGGCTGCATGCTAAGTTTGGGAAGTGTGAGTTCTGGCTTGGGGAAGTCAAGTTCTTAGGCCATGTGGTATCCGGGGAAGGGGTGTCTGTTGATACATCCAAGACTGAAGCAGTGCAGAATTGGGCACAACCTAAGAGTGTGTTTGAGATCCGCAGTTTTCTGGGATTAGCTGGGTATTACCGCCGGTTTGTGAAGGATTTCTCCAGATTAGCTTCACCGTTGACTAGACTGACTCGGAAAGAAGTCCAATTTGTATGGAATGAGACGTGTGAAAAGTCGTTCCAAGAATTGAAGGTTAGATTGACCACCGCTCCGATTTTGATTATTCCGGAGAGAGGGTTGAGTTATGCGGTTTATTGTGATGCCTCACGAGAGGGTTTGGGTTGTGTGTTGATGCAGGAAGGGAAAGTGGTAGCTTATGGCTCACGTCAGTTGAAAATACACGAGAAGAATTACCCTACACATGATCTAGAGTTAGCAGCTGTGATCTTTGCCTTGAAAATATGGAGGCACTACCTTTATGGTGAGAGATTCGAGGTGTTCTTGGATCATAAGAGTCTGAAATATCTGTTTACACAGAAAGACTTGAACTTGAGGCAGAGGAGGTGGATGGAGTTTATTGAGGACTATGACTTCGAGTTGCATTATCATCCGGGAAAGGCCAATGTCGTGGCCGATGCCCTTAGCAGAAAATCCATTAGTGATGTAGCTTGTGTAGCCATCCGGGAGTGGGAGATGTTGGGGGCACTTGGCGAGTTTGATTTGCATCTGGGCGAATCTGTTGAGGCTGCGGCCTTGTTTTCTGTTGTTGCGCAGCGTACACTTGTGACTCGAGTGTTAGAGGCACAGAGAGGTGACCTTGAGGTAGAATCCCTCCGAGAGAAGATCTCCAGTGGGAAAGTTGAGAAGGGTTTGACGGTGTATCCCGACCTGAGTGTGAGATACCGAGACCGTCTGTTTGTGCCGGAGTCTTGCCGAGAGGAGGTACTCCGAGAGTTTCACCATTCGCGCCTTGCGGTGCATCCGGGATAAAGAAGAGGCTGCAGGCAGTAAAAGGAAAGTGGGTTGACGAATTGCCCAATGTGCTCTGGGCATATCGCACTACACCAAGAAGATCAACAGGGGAATCCCCCTTCGCCATGGCTTATGGCACAGAAGCAGTTATTCCATTGGAGATCGGTATCCCAGGGATCAGAACCCAGAGAGTGTAGAACGGGACTAACGATGTGCTCTTAGCCCGAGACCTGGATCTACTAGAAGAAAGAAGAGAGAAAGCTGCAATCCAGCTTGCAGCATACCAGCAACAACTTGCCAAAGCTTACAACAAGAAGGTCAATCCAAGGGATTTTCAGGTCAACGACCTAGTCTTGAGGAAAGTCGTCGGCAATAAGAAGGATCCCAGAGAGGGCAAGCTTGGCCCAAACTGGGAAGGGCCCTACAGAATTACCTCGGTGTTAGGACATGGGGCATATCGGCTCGAAGATAGTGAAGGCAAAGCATTGCCTAGACCATGGAATACTTGTAATTTAAAGTTTTTTTATCGTTAGATATTGTTTGATTTTTTGCCAATATGATCAATGAAGTCTTAGCAGAATTTCCCAGAACTTATGAAACTATGCATAATGTTGTTCTTTGAATAATGAGAACCCAAGTGGAACTTAGGTTCACATTGGGGGCAGATAGAAGACAGTAATGCCTAGCCGAAGTTAAGCCGAGACGTTTAACCGTGGTTAATTTAAGATAAAGTTTAACCGGAGTTAAACAAAAATTATGCTTAACCGAAGTTAAGCCGAGATAAATTCCTTATCTTTACTTGTTGAAATTTGTAGCAATTTACAAGTTAAAGTTAAGCTGAGATAAATTCCTTATCTTTACTTGTTGAAATTTGTAGCAATTTACAAGTTAAAGTTAAGCCGATGATAAATTCCTTATCTTTACTTGTTGAAATTTGTAGTAATTTACAAGTTAAAGTTAAGCCGAGATAAATTCCTTATCTTTACTTGTTGAAATTTGTAGCAATTTACAAGTTAAAGTTAAGCCGAGATAATTGTTTATCTCCACTTGTTGAAATTTGTAGCAATTTACAAGATGAAGTTAAATTAAGTTTATTGATTCAGACTCTTGTTAAAACTTGAGAAAAGTTTACCAGTTAAAATTGTGTATGCTACATACTTGTTGAAATTTATGGAAAATTTACAGGTAAAGTTCTTGCCGAGATAAATCTTCAGGTAAACATACCCGAGGTATTTTTCCCCGAGGAGATTTTACAAAGGAGGAGAGACTTGCAAGATATTCCAAGTATAGGACCATGCAGAAGCAACTAGGAGAAATTGAAAACTAAAGCATTCAGAGAAAAGCAGTAGCAGTAGTAGTAGTATACGAAGAAGGCATTACGGCCGACCAGAATGAAATTGTTCAGAAGTAACAAAGAAAGGCGCATCGGCCACAGAGAGGAAGCTTACATTGTTCAGAAAACAAAAGAAAGTACAAAGAAGAAAAAAGTACAAAAGGCATTCAAAACTCTTCAAACATCAGTAGACGATTGGACTAGGACCTCGGAAGGTTCTGGAGGAACCACCTCGGCATCTCTTTCTGCAGGTTGATGGGCTGGTACCTCGGAGGATTTTAGAGGAGTCACCTCGGCATCTTTTTCTGCCGCAATCTCGGCGTCAATTTCTGCCACTGTTTGATCAAGACTTTTTTCAACCAAGGGGACATCAGATGATACTTGTTCAGGAGTGGCCTCTTTAATAACCTCCTCATCTTTCTCATTAGTCAAATCCAGGATTTGATCATCCTGAGGAAGAGGCTTGGTCTCATTGATATCTTTGGGCTTCCTTACTAGAGCATTATCATCATCTTCGGCTTCAGATTCAGATTCCTCTTCGTCTTCAGTTGGACTTGGAGGTGGAGGAGGTGGAAATGGCAGAGGAATAGCGTCAGCCTTGCGCAGGGGGGAGTCGTCTGGGACATTAAGCTTTTTGGCAAGGGACATCCAACCTAGGGAGAAGCCCCTGTTGCATGCCTGCCTGACTTGAAGCTTATAGTTCTCAGCGACATCGGCCATGCCTTGAGCATATGCCTTTTCATCAGCCTCTTCAATTTCGGCATTTTTCGTGGCCAGGGCTTCTTGAAGCTCCTTCTTGGCCTGGGCCCTTCTGTCCTCAGCTTCCTTCAACTGGGCTTGAAGAACTTTGTTTATAGCCTCAGTAGCGCCGACCTTCTCCTCGGCAGAAGTTTGGGCTTTTATAGCAGCCTCGGCTTGATCTTCCAATTTCTTCATCTTTGTTTCAAGTCCTTTATGGGACTTTTTAAGGGCAGTGACCTCCCTCTTGGCGTCGGTAAGCCTCTGCCGGTTTTCAAACGACTGCATAGAAAAGGAGTGGGCATGCTGGATGGCCTGAAGGCAAAAAACAGTGTTAGAAAATATTCTAAGTAAGAGACAGAAAGGAAGTAACAAGTTCCAAGTAGGAACATTTACCTGAACAGAATGTTGAAGCATGAGACAGTAGTTCTCATACTCACTGACCTCGGCGTTCCGCTCAAGATCACCCGGGAGCAGGAGGGCAGTACTGAGTGCAACGCCGATATTAATATCCTCGGCGCTGTCACTCTCGAAGACTGGCTTGTCCTCCAGAGTGATTTTTGGCTCCCAAGGGACCAAGGGTTTTTTCGACTTAGAGATTGAGCCAGAGGACAACCTCGGTTTCTTTGACTTTGAGGAAGGAGATGGCTGTGCTTCAGCAGATCTTTTTTCAGGAACAGGAGCAGTCTTCTGGCTCCCAGCCAATTGCGAAATTGGCAATGTGTCTTCAGTCTCAACTTGGGCGGCCGTGGCCTTCGGCTGAGCTTTCTTGGTCTTTTTTGGCTTTGGTGGGGGCATGGTGGACGTCGACTGAGCATCGACGTCGGTTGGAAGGTCGGCCAGGAGATCTTGAGCCACGGGCTTTCGGCGAACCATCTCAGCAGTTTTGACAAGTCGTCGCCGACGTTTTCGTTCAGGAATAGGGATCAAGTATGGTGCCGAAGTGGATGGCAAATCTGCTGGGTCAGACGTGGATCCTTGGTCTGTTCTTGATGAGGACGCAGTCTGGATTGTGACAGAAGATGGAGAGTGGCTTTTCTTCCTTCGTTTGGGGACGTCGGGCAAAGTGGACTTGTACGTTGGGATGAAATTTAACAACAGCGGAGCTTTCTTTTTGGAAACTGGGAGATCCAGAAGCCTTTTTAAGTCCTCACTGGGGGCGTAAAATTGGCGAAAATTTTTCGGTGGCTGATGAAGATCTGCAATAGAAGACAAGTGTTAGAAACAGACAAAGTTTTGAAAACTTAAAAAGAAAACAAGTGATTGATAGTGGGCTCTTACCCTTGCCCTCCTTAACAGTTCGAGGAAGAGGGTATAAGCAGACATCGTCGTCTGGGGCAAACTCCCAGTTTCCAGAGGCAATCAGGTAGTCGTCTCCAGCCCCCTTGTTGGAGTCTGGGAGGTCGGCTATAATTTTGAATTCAGTGGACCTCGGCTTGAGGTAGTAGACAAAGCCTTTGTCTTTTAAGTCCAGGGCGCACATGGTATAACAAAACTGGATATCGGCCAGGGTAATCCTAACATTCTCACGCCTAGCCAGGGCTATGATACCATTAATCACTCTATAAGAGTTAATGGTAAGCTGCATAGGGTTCAACTTATAGAAGTGAAGAACCTCATGAAAAAGGGTAGCGAGTGGCAGCCGAAGCCCACACTCAGCAAAAGCTACTATGGGAAAGGGCATTGAGTTGTCAGTGGGCATAATGGAGTCATCATCCCCGGCAAGTCTCAGATGGACATCGTCGGGAATAGAGAACTCCTGCCTAAAAAATTCTAGTTTGGTTGGGGTGTTCACCCTGTGCTTCCACATGCCCATGATATTGGCGTAAGGGTATTTAATTTCAAGAAAAAAGAGGTTTTTTAAGGGTTATGGAAACCTCGGCTTTAGTTTTCAGTTTTCCTATGGATTAATAGGTCCTACAGACAAATCCCAAACCTAAATCTACGGAGAACAAGTATGGATGACAGAAATCTGGAAAACAGAAAAGCAAGAACGAAGTTTCAGAATCAAGAACAGAGGTAGGGCTATCAAAAGCATAAAATACATGGAGTATACGGTCAAGAACAGTGACAAGAGTGCAAGAAAGTGGTGAACAGTGTATGGACAGACGTCAAATTCACTTGAATACTCTCTGATATATGAGACACAAGCTTTGAAACAAAAATGGGAGCAAGAAATATCAACAGAAATGAAAGCGAAGGGAACAGTTGCTTACCAGGAAAAGTGACGCCGGAATGAAATTCGCCGAGGACAGACGACGGATGAAATAATAACGAAAGTTTAGAGAGAGGAGAAGGGAAGACAGTCGCAGAGCTTGGAGCTTGAAGCAATGGCGGTTTCGGAAAGGAAAGTTTAGAGAGAGAGAAAGCAAGAAAGTCAAATGCAAAAGTGAAGAGCCAAAAGATAGAGGCAAAAGTTTTGTCAAAATTTGAAACGGCGGCAAAACAGAAGCATTTAATGCGCCTGGGGTAACGCGGACGTCAGACGGCGTAAACAGATAAAAGGCGGCTTACGAGCGCGTCACAGGCACGAGCCAATGGAGACAGAACGCGTAAATGAATTGACTAGAAAGTGATGCATGACAGCTCATGTACGTGAAAGAGTTCACTAGAGTTCTTGTTCTTCGAAGAGAGCATGTCGGGCTAAAAGTAAATGATCTCGGCTGGGAAGTTCTTGAGCCGATGTTCAGCAAGAGTACCAATGTAGGTTCCATCACCTCAAATGGCCGAGGTAATAGAACCTAGGGGGCAGTTGTGGGGATGTATTTTCTGAGTACCAACACGTGGCCGAGGTGACACCGAAGTGTCAGCCGAGATGTCACGTGTCCTGGACAAGATACCAGAATGATCTCGGCTAGGCCGAGGTTATCTGCGAGAATACAGGAACCCGGGATAAGCGGATAAGGGACAGGAGTCCTAGAATGAAGAAAGACTGCAAGATGGATATAGGTAATACTCTCAAGGAGTCTATCCTTATCTCTTGAAGAGTCCAAGGTAAATCCGGAATTAGAGTCCATAGAAGTCAGACTTCTAGTAGGACTTGGATGGAGTTAAACTATAAAAGAAGGGCACCCCCGGCGGGTCTAAGGTACGCAATTTTATGCCTTGAGCAGTAATTTAAGCACTTGAATTATCTTTGAGAGATACTGACTTGATCGTCGGAGTGCCCCCGGGTGGAAGAACCACCGCCGGAGCCTTTCCTTTCTGTGCAGGTTACAGGGTGCCATCTATTCTGCCTGTGTTCTACAGCTAAATCACTAAGGAGGGCAGTGTGATCGGAAATTCACTCACACAGTAGGAACTTTATTTCAAAAAATATTTTGAAAGAAAGGGTTTTAAGATCTAAAATCTTTTGATCAAGAAATGGGGTGTGAGATTAGGGTTTGACTCTCCTCTTGCCGAAGAAATCGAATCTTTGCCTTGCTCAACTTTCTCTGCCAAGTAAACTATCAGTAGTGTCCAAGTCTTTAAGGGCGGTCAAAAATGGGGTGTCTACACTCTTAAATAGATTAAAAAAAAATTTTTTTTTTTTGATATATGACTTATGGGTAACTCTATTTCCACATTAATTTCACTCAGTTTACACATTTAATGAAAATTTATCCCAAAATAACAATATCATAATACCCGCATTTTCTTTTACTCAAACCCTATTTCTAAAATATCATAAAATTAGACTTTGTTTGGTATAATTTTAGAATATGTTTTAAATAATAAATAAAAAAAACTTCTTATTTCAATATGGTTTCATCTTTTTAGTAGCAAAAAAAAAATTTAAAAATTAAAAATATTTTTTTGGTATTTATTTTTGGCAAATTAATTTATATTTTTCTCATAAAAATTAAAAAAAATTGAATCAAAAATTAAAACCAAACATGGCCTTAGGGTTTTAAAATTGGAAAGGAGGGTAATATTGGAATATAGAGATGTATACTGAGAATTTATAATTTTATTATGTGTGTACTGAGAAAATGTTCATTAAGTGTATATACTGAGAATAATTAGTGTGGAAATAGAATTACCCATGACTTACACATAACATCTCGAATGGAATGCCTAAAATGACATTATTCATCTGTTTTATTTAGTTTTTAGTTAAAAATATAAAAATATAATTTTTTTTTGTATTTTTTATTTTTAAGGAATTTTTTAAAAATTTGGACGAATATAAGAAAAAAAGACTTACTAAAAACAAAAAACAAAAATATAATTTTTTTAAAAAAAACCTCAAAATTATATTTTTACTTAAAAATCAAATAATTTTTTTAGTTGGAGTGAGAGTTAAACGGGATAAAATATAATTTATCCCAATAGTTGAAAGGATACTGAGATCTAAATTGAAAAAATTAATAAAGTTATAATTTATAATTAAAGAGATAAAGACAATAGTGGAGGGGTGAAATGTAATTTGGCTCATATTTTTTAACTGCGTCACAAGAGACAGTATCGACGGCAATAAGGTCCCGTTTGGGAGGATTGTTTGGCTAAAATAGTTATATAGAATAAAATAAATTATTTTAGTTAAATAGGATAAAATGTCATATTTAATTCATAATTATTTTATTTTTTTCTCACAGAAATTAAAAGGGTCAAAAAATTTATTCTAAACGAAACTTTTTAATTCCAAACTAAGGGGTTATTTGAAATATTTTTGACATTTTATAAAAAGATATACAGAAAAATAGAGAGGTGATATGATCTAAATAAGTGCACTTATATAAATAAGTGCACTTATATTCATCATGTCAAATCGGGTTTGTTTGGGATGAATTATATAAGTGCAGTTTTTAACTTTTTAGCTAAAAAAATAGAGAAAAAAAAATGTATATTTGGGATAACTTTTTGACTTTTTACAAAAAAAATATTTATTAAAATATTGTATCAACTAGCAAAACTACCTTCCTACCCTTCTGAGCACTGACATACTTTCCATCCATGTCAGTGACCATCTCGCATTGTGCTGCACTCTTTTTAAAAAAAATATATATTTATTACCAAAAAGTGCACTATTTGAAGGGGACAAAACCAAGGATATTTTTGTCTTTTTACCTTCTATCTATTCTACCTTTTTTTTTTTCTGTCCAAACATGTGAATAGTATTAAAAAAAATTTTTTCAGTGATTTTTTGACTTTTTATCTTTTTTAAAAGATGCCAAATACTTACTTAAATAATTAAAAAATTAAAAAATTTTAAAAATTATTTGAAAAGTATTAGATTAGTATACTTTTTAAATTTTTATAAAAAAATAAAATATAAATTAAATTTAAAATGACATAATAAAAAAATAATACAATTTAAATAAAATAATTATGACCTAAATAAAATAATATACTATTTTAACACATCAAACAACCACTAAAAAAAACCCAAAATGTCAATAAACCAACCCAAAGCTGTGGAATCTCTGTGACCTTCTGAATTAGACCTTGCCACGTAACACAGGGAATTTTTTTGGTAATTCACTTAGATTTGTCTTTTCCAACTTTGGCCTTATCGTGACGTTGCCAACGCTGATTGGTTTCGGTTTTTGTCGTTTCTCTCTCCTTCCACCTTCTCTCTCTATCTCTATCTCTATCTCCTTTTCATTTCGTCTGACCCGCACGTAGCTGTCGCTATATGATCTTTTATTCCAACGCATCTCCACCGTCGATTCTCTTCTGGAAATTTTTAGTAATTAGCCCACTTGGATGTTTTTAATTGCGAAACTCACTCACAACACGACATAACCATTCATATCTGCTCCTCTCTGCTTCTCTCTCTTCTATCATATCCTTCTCTCTCACTCACGATGTTGAGATTCGCGTAGATAAAAGATTCGATGCTCATCCTCCAATCTCCTATGACTCGATCGATCTAATCCTTTCTTGCAGCTTAGGATCCATTCAGTGTGCATCGGAATTACACTTTCCACTCTATGATTCAGCTAAGCTTTCCATTTCTCGAAAATTCGTCTTCCGAAGGTTTAAAATTTGTCTAATTCGATTAGATTTTGATTTCTGGATCGTTGTTATTATTATTATTATTATTATTATTATTTTTTTGTGATTGGTGTATGCAGTTTAGATATTTTGGAGTTGAATTATTTGACTGTTATGGAGGATGCAAAAGCGATTAAGATCGATGATGGAATGCCAGAGACGGTGTTTGGATTGGTGATCAATCACATACACGACCCGCGTGACCGGGACGCGATCTCGCTGGTGTGCCGGCGGTGGTTTGAGATCGATGGGTTATCGCGGGAGCATGTGACAGTGGCGTTGAGTTACACGACGACGCCGCAGATGCTACGGCGGAGGTTTCAGAATCTTATTTCGCTGAAATTGAAGGCGAAGCCACGGGCGGCGATGTTTAATCTGATACCGGAGGATTGGGGAGGGTATGTGACTCCTTGGGTGGAAGAGATTGCCAGGTCCTTCAGTTGCTTGAAGGAGCTTCATTTTCGGCGAATGATTGTCAGGGACTCGGATCTCGAGCTCCTAGCTCAATCGCGTGGTCCGCTGTTAGAATCACTTAAGCTTGATAAATGCTCTGGCTTTTCCACAGATGGACTCCTGCATATCACCCGCTTTTGCAAGTATGTTCTTTCTTACTTTTTACGCTGATTTTCGTTTCATATTCAAATCAACTAGCAAAGTTTTTTTTTTTTTTTTTTTGAAAAAAACAACAACAACAACAACAAACAAACAAAGTATGCTCGTTATAGTTAAAGAGCATTGTTATTCAATACCAAAAATTAAATCCAATTTTCAAACCAATTGATTTGGCAATTAATTTAGATATTAAAGTTAACACTCCCCCTCATATTTCTCTAATCATCCATCAATCTCTCATATTTCTCTAATCATTCATCAATCATATCAATTAAATATTATTGAATCTATTTTAGCTTGTATATCATTTTTCTATTTATTAATTTTTAAAATAAAATTGTTATATACATAAAAAATAAAAAATTTGACTTTTTTTTGGGGGGGGGGGGGGGTTGCCATGTAGGCATATTTGCTGATGTGACATTTGTGTAACGGTAAATGGTGGAATTTATCTTGCTAGAAAAGATAAATGTAATTGCCTAGCCTATTTGGCTTTCCAATTGTAGCTAACCAATTGGAGACCAGTCCTAATGCCTAGCGTGTTAACTAACATGTTGGAGCATTGAATTTGTATTTTGGCCGGCTAAAATGCGTAACAAATACAATATGAAGAACCTGTTGGAGTTTCTCATGTTTTTCGTGAGAAAATGTGGATTCAAAATCTTGCATCTTTGAAATAGTCTTCCAAACTTGTAGGATACTCCTTTGTTCTGTTTCTTACGTGTTGTTCTCTTGTCTATTTTGGTACGCTTCTGTGCCATGAACTATTTATTTTGTGGGTTTGTTACTTCTAGAATTTTAGCTTTTATAGACCTAATTGGGCATTGAGGGTGAGAAATGAGAACATCCATTTTTGTATCACCAGAATCTGTGCACCCCAAATGCGCGCGCGCGCACACACACACACATATATATATAGAGGGAGAGAAAGAGAGAGAGAGAGAGTTGTGGAGTTTGTGTGCTGAATGTAGATCAAACAAAAGCTGGAGAAAAGGGGATTAGGGGTGTTCTTTCACTTTTAGTGAGTAGGAAAATGCAACATGTGAATTTGTACTTAAAAGTAGACCTAGGAAAAATCTATTTTCTAATCTTGTTGGATTTAATCGAACAAGGCTCCAAATCATCCAACAAAACTGGTTCTGTGGTTTCCTAAACAACCACTAAAGCTTTGCATCATTTGCGCAAAGTGGCTGTTCAAACCAGAAGTCACATGCCTAGGCTTTTTCTCTTGAAAATTATAAATTTTTGCTAATTGCAATGCACAGGTAATGTTTCTTCTCACAACATTTCAGAAGATAATGAATCTTGAGATCTTGCAGTATAAATTGAAACCATAGGATCTGTAATGAAATTATTTGCAGTATTCATTTTCGCCCTTAAGGTGTGGGATCTGCCCAATCTGATTTGATTTAAAATATTAGACATTTGTTTGTGTTCATGCCAGCATATGGGCAGGTTCAGAATTACCTGAATTCTTCATAAAGAAAGTTATACTGGTACAAATGCTTATGGTCAGCTTTATTCAATGTGATTAAGGCTCCATTTGGCAACTTGCCACCCAAAAAAAAAAAAAAAAAGCAATCCAGAAAGTCTATAAAAAAATCTAAAAAGCCAGTAAAAAAAAGTCAAACATCTCAGTAATTCACGGTTTTCAAAACAACTCAAAAAGTTCATTCCCAAACACATTAACTTTACCTCATAAAAAAGCCAATTCGCCACTAAAAAAGCCAATTCCCAAACAAGACCTAATTTCCAGAATGAAATCAATTGCAGTTAACCTAACAGTCAGCAGGTATTGATTGAACTTCTCCAGTTAGTAAGGGATCAATACATGACATATTTATTAGGATTTAAATTAACCTATTAGCTAATTAGGTATATTATGTGAGATTGTTAAGCAGTATAAATGAAAGTTTTAACTTAATTACTGTCACCTTCTTTTTAGGATCTGCAAAATTCTTCTTTTGTCATTTAACACGAAATAAAATCTTATCTCATGGCTTTATTCAGATTAGGAGGCTAGTTTATACCAAATCATTTTTCAAGGTGATCAACATTCTATAACAATATTTATTAGGATTTAAATGAGCCTATTAGCTAATTAGGTATATTATGTGAGATTGTTAAGCGGTGTAAATGAAAGTTTAACTTAATTACTGTCGCCTTCTTTTTAGGATCTGCAAAATACTTCTTCTGTCAATTAATACGAAATAAAATTTTATCTCAAGGCTTTTTTCAGATTAGGAGGCTAGTTTATACCAAATCATTTTTCAAGGTGATCAACAGTCTATAACAATATTTATTAGGATTTAAATGAACCTATTAGCTAATTAGGTATATTATGTGAGATTGTTAAGCAGTATAAATGAAAGTTTAACTTAATTACTGTCACTTTCTTTTTAGGATCTGCAAAATACTTCTTCTGTCAATTAATACGAAATAAAATCTTATTCAAGGCTTTTTCCAAATTAGGAGGCTAGTTTATACCAAATCATTTTTCGAGGCGATCAACATTCTATAACAATGTTTATTAGGATTTAAATGAACCTATTAGCTAATTAGGTATATTATGTGAGATTGTTAAGCAGTATAAATGAAAGTTTAACTTAATTACTGTCACCTTCTTTTTAGGATCTGCAAAATACTTCTTCTGTCAATTAATACAAAATAAAATCTTATCTCAAGGCTTTTTCAAGATTAGGAGGCTAGTTTATACCAAATCATTTTTCAAGGTGATCAACATTCTATAACAACTCTGTCCGTTGAAGGGCTCAAACCATTCACCTAGCAATGATATCAACCAATAAAATTGCATGTTGAAATTCCAAGAACAATAAGAAAATATTCTTAAGAAATAATGAGATTGAAAATCCTGAAACTTCAAAATCGAATGACATCTAAATTCTTACAAAAATATAATCTTGAATACTTCGAAAATTTACCCTTTCACATCTCTCTAATCTCATTGCCCACTGAAACTAAGTTTTCCTCACAAATAACATAATTTGTAAAATCAAAAACTCTAATGACAGTCCCCAAAGACAATATGTAGCAGAGAGAGGGTGGCAATGGAACACTGGAGCTGGAAAGCAAAGTTGGTGATGGTAATGGTGATGATAATGTCTTGCATGGAGCCCTCTGTTTATTTAGGGTGGCGAGCCAAGTGGGGCCATCTCAGCCAAGCACAAGTGTCATGACTCCCTTAGCTAGCAAAATGGAGTAAAATATAGTCAACTCTGCAACTTGTGATACATTGAGGGATGTATCATACATGGTCATAGGGTATGTAGATGCATCCCTTTTTGGGTGTGTCAGGGCCGTTCAGAGGTAGGTATGGGACAACCTTTTTTTAAAGCGCTCCATAAGGCTGGTCCGAGCCCATCTCTGTTAGACATAATCTCACATCACTAATCCAAGCCACTTAAGCTTAGTTAATATAATGTAATGGTCTCTCCACTCATTGTCAATTGGTTTTGGGTTGGATGCTTTAACATGGTATCAGACTTGGGTTTTGGGTGGCCTCTCACGCCTTGTAGTAGTCTCCTCTCAAGTATTTCTCTCATCTGGTCCATCTTTCAATTGGACCTGTCAATCTCCTCCATGTGCTACTGGGCTGCACGTGAGGAAGAGTGTTAGACATAATCCCACATTGCCAATGTAAGCCACCCAAACTTGGTTAATATAATGTAAGGGCTTCTCCACTCATTACCAATTGATTTTGAGTTGGTTGCTTTAACAACCTCATCCCCAAGGGAAAGCTTAGCAACCATCTGGACGAACCTTGAGATTTAGCGTTCAATCTACTACCACAAGTCCTTTGATGGTCGCAAGTGGGTACCAAGGCCTTACTTCCAGCCCCACAAAGTTGTCCCAACTTCAATATGGAGATCTGGCTCGGTGGGGCTGTTGGCAAGCCAAGTGACCAAGTAGATAAACGACAAGTTCTAGCACAATAGGGTCTGGACTTCTCAGTGGGGTTGTCAATGAACCGAGCTAGCCTAACCCATGTCAACATGACGAGGCTGTAAATGGTTTTGAGGTGCTCGTCCTAGTGATTGGTTCACATGTCCATCAGTGGGGGTAACACGTGGCATATATGAGGCTTGTTGAGCAAGTCATATCATTGATGATGTGGCATGGCTAGGAGGTGGCATATATCATGGTTGAGCCCATATACCTACACTAAACTGAAGAAAAGTGACCTAATTGCATGAGTATGCCCCCTTTGAAATTTAAATTGCAAGAGACTCAGGTGCACCATTCTCCGTCTGATGCAGAATATAAATATGAATCGTGCCCTCCTTAGTCTAGTCCAAATATGCAATAGAGGCCAAGCAATGATAAAATTACCAGTGATGTGATGCTTCAGGACTCTTCAATATCATCATTTAAGGCTTGTGCACCTCAAAAATGCTTCCATCATTACTATTCATGACTGTTTTTGTTTCGTTTAGTGTTTGCACTCGCATGAAACTGAAAACTGAAGTTGCATTGGAGCAAAGCATTCTTTTGTCTTTTTACAGAAAGAATATTGAAGTGGCAGTTAGAGCTGGTGTCGGTTATGAAAAATTCATTTCTTGATTAAGATCGTCAAGCATGAGAAACACCCTAATTAGATACTCTTGTAAAAAAAATCGAATAGTTGAATATGTTTTGTTCATTTACCTTCTCTTCTGTTTTCTTGTCATGGCATGGTTGTCTCAATATATTTGCGCTGTTTGTTTGAGCTGTTATTTAACCGAAAATATAGCCCCGGCTTGAGTGAGTTGTTAGTAAGGGCACCACATCAATTGAGATAGCATTTTGTTGAGTTGAGTTGTGTTGTGTTAGTGATTTGGATTGATTCTGGTTTCTGCCACACCAATTGTGTGTATGTGTATGTCTACTTTTGGCATAACGTTCTACTGGAATGATGTATATGTTTGCTACTTAAAACATGTATAGTTTTAACATGTTTCTTTATTTTTTGAGCAGCAACAAAAGGAGATTTTATTGAATTAATAGAAAGTGATAACAAAGAGAGGACAAGATTTCCTCATACAGTGAAAAGCATACAAAACAAAACAGAAACCTAAAAAAGTGAACAAGTAAACATTCCAAAACTAAGATTGGCAAACAGCTGCCCAATCCCTGGAAATCGAAAAAAGTGGAGTTCCTTTAAATGAGGGAGACACATAAGCCAAAACAGAAGTGACCCACCTTTTCCCACAATGAATCCACATTTGTCTCCTTATCATAAATTTTTTTTGCATTTCTCTCCAACCAAATGGTCCAAAAATTGGCATAGACAATGCAAGGCCACAATGATTTGGCCTTCCTATTGCCACCAAAATCGCCAACGTTAATTAAAAGCATGTGGATGAATAACATGTTTAGTTAATCATGCTTTTCGTTTTGCATTTATGCATTGTAGGTAGAAGGAAGGTTAAAGTACTCTGCTGGATGAACAAATTTTCATGCGTATTTTAAAATGAAACATGCTGTTTTTGCTTCCTCTTTTTTTTTTTTTTTTTTTCATTTAAATTTTTGTATGCTTTAATATATGTTCAAAAAGAAAGAGAGTGGGCCAAAAAAAGAAAAAGAAAAAGAAAGATATGGTTGATGCATTTTGCAGTTATGTGATATAATTGATGTTTTCGACTACTTAATTTTAATTATTGATTTATGTTTACTTACTTCATTTTATATAACCCTGTTCATCTTTTCTCAGGAAATTAAAAACTTTGTTTCTGGAAGAGAGTAGTATCATTGAGAGAGACGGTGAATGGCTACATGAGCTTGCTTTAAACAACACTGTTCTTGAAACTTTGAATTTTTACATGACATATCTTGTCAATGTAAGATTTGAAGACCTTGAATGCATAGCCAGAAATTGTCGGGGTTTAGTCTCGGTGAAAATTAGTGAGTGTGAATTACTAGATCTTGTTGGTTTCTTTCATGCTGCAGCTGCATTAGAAGAGTTTGGTGGGGGTTCTTTCAGTGAGCAACCAGAAAGGTACTCTTCTGTATCATTTCCCCCAAAATTATGCCGCTTGGGTCTGACATACATGGGGCAGAATGAAATGCCCATAATATTTCCTTTTGCATCTCTACTAAGAAGATTGGATCTCCTCTACGCACTTCTGGATACAGAGGACCATTGTCTTTTGATTCAAAAGTGCCCTAATTTGGAAGTTATTGAGGTAGATTCTCTAAACCATTTCTCTTGTTACATATTTATCATTAATTCATTTGTTTACGTAAATAAGTTGCCAAACATTTTTTCAATGTGATTATTTGAATTGCTTTACGTTGTGTTTGGATTGTGGATTTGTATAAAGATTTGGAAAGAGAAAGGGAAAGGAAAATAGAGAAAAAATTTAGCTTATTTTTTATTCACCATGTTTCGAATCTTCTTCACATTGTCTCTTTTCTTTCCAAATCCCTACCCAAATCCATGATCCTAGCATAGCCATAATGATTTGTAATGCTCTCCAAGATTTAGTTTTGAAGGGATTAATGCCAAGCATTTCACACTGACTACATCTGAAATTCGTAACATGGTGAAAGTAATTAAGTGCCAAAATTATGTAGGATGCCAACATGGAGAGAATTATGTAGATACAGTGGAAACTCAGTGGGAGTGATGTATAAAGTTGATTGACTTGACTGACCCTTTATTTTTCTTCTTTTTCTTATGAACAGACAAGGAATGTTATTGGAGACAGAGGATTGGAAGTTCTTGCTCGGTCTTGCAAAAGATTAAAGAGGCTTCGGATTGAGCGAGGTGCTGATGAACAGGGGATGGAGGATGAAGGAGGAGTAGTTTCACACAGAGGATTAATTGCTTTGGCACAGGGTTGCCTGGAACTGGAATACATGGCTGTATATGTGTCTGATATTACAAATGCATCTCTGGAATGCATTGGCACAAACTTGAAAAACCTCTGTGATTTTCGCCTGGTCTTACTTGATCGTGAAGATAGAGTTTCAGAGTTACCACTTGACAATGGAGTTCGGGCTCTATTACAGGGTTGCTGTAAGCTTCGAAGGTTTGCCCTGTATCTTCGGCCAGGGGGGCTGAGTGATGTGGGACTGGGTTATATTGGGCGGTATAGTCCAAATGTGAGATGGATGCTTCTGGGGTCAGTTGGAGAAACTGATGCAGGGCTTCTGGAGTTCTCGAGGGGGTGTCCTAGCCTACAAAAGCTGGAAATGAGGTGTTGTTGCTTCAGTGAATATGCTTTGGCTATTGCTGCATTGCAGCTAACTTCTCTTAGGTACTTGTGGGTGCAGGGGTACCGGGCATCTGAAACTGGTCATGATCTGTTAGCCATGGTTCATCCCTTCTGGAATATTGAGTTAATCCCATCAAGACAAGTTGTTGTTAATGGTCAGCTTGGGGAACAAGTTGTTGTTGAGCATCCTGCCCATATACTTGCATATTACTCCCTTGCTGGGCAAAGAACAGATTTTCCTGATACCGTGGTGCCTTTTGGAAGCAGCAGCCTTGCTTAATGCATAGATTAGATCCGGTCTGTATATACTATGTTATTTATCTTTTCTCTAAAGAGTGCCAACTCTTTTGTTGCATTCTCTCTTTTAGATGTCCTGTTTATAGGTGTTTCCTGTGTCGTTTCTTCTTGGTAATAAGGTTTGCCTTTCCACGTCGTTTTGAATTTAGTTTTGATCCTAAGTCTAAACTTTGTTGTTATATAAGTGTGCTTTGTTCTGTAATTTTAAGGTACTTTAATGTTTGGTTGCGTGCCCTCTTAATCCCCACCAGCACAGACACGGCAATTTCTGAGTTTGAATTTGCTGGTAACCTGTATTAGTTTTTCTGGAGGTTTGTTGACTTGTATTGAGGATGGGTATTTCAGGATGTGTAAAATTGTAAATATGAATCAAGGAATAATTACATAACTTCGCTGCTATGATTGTTATAGATGAATCGATTTGCCTAAACTCTAGAGCCTCTCTCATATGTGACTGCCATTTTTATTTGTGCTTCAGTACTACTAGACTGTGTTTGGATTATGAATTTTGGTAGAAATTTAAAAGTGAAAGAGAAAAAAGTGGGTGAAATGTAATATTGAACTGTTAGGAGGCAACCTTGGTGTGCTCATGATTATTCACCTAATAACATGAAGCAAATTAATATATAAGTGTATGACTTTGTCCCAAATGACGATGGTGCCCTAGTTGGCGGTGGGTTAGCTTAGCTTCATACTTAACTTTTGTTCGACTCGGTCCTTACCGTTTGCTAGGACCATTGGAATATGAGATCTTTCTTGATTCTCAAGTTTGTGTTCCAAAGGTGGATCTCAAGGACTTTACCTGGGACACCATTTCCCTGTATTACCCAAAAAAAAAAAAAGAAAAAAAAGAGAGAAAGTCAGTAAGGGCATTGTCAGGTGAGAAGTGCCCTAAAGAATCCGCAGGTGCCAAAGCTAAGGCATAATAATTCAACGGAAAATGAGTAAGAGTACTAATTAGTGCCAACACTAATGATGTGGCAGTAGATCCCATCCACTGTCACAGTGTTGTTATGTCTATTTTTTTTAAAAAAAAAGTGGATGTCATATCATTAGTGGTTGCTTTAGAGTACCACTTTTAGTG
The DNA here is from genome assembly GCA_036172215.1 of Camellia granthamiana. Lineage (NCBI taxonomy): Eukaryota > Viridiplantae > Streptophyta > Magnoliopsida > Ericales > Theaceae > Camellia > Camellia granthamiana. Next base: position 1,244,046 of record JAXFYN010000031.1, on the reverse strand, counting down.
GTCTCCATCATTGTTAATAATTGAACAACATCTGGCATCTATTTTGTATAGAAAAAATAATTGAGAGTTCTAATAAAGGAGTTCTAATAGAGTGGATCCTACTGTGATGTGATGTTTTGATTTTATTTTATTTTATTCCTTAGTACATTATTAGAGTTCCAAAATTAGTGGATGTATTATTATTCTTTGTATGGGAATGGCATTTGAAATTCCCAAGATATAGTAGAGTTCAGAAATCTGGTATGATACTAAGGCCAAGTTTGGGAAGTTTAGAATACGTGTACTTTTTGACTTTTCTTGTATTATATGTAGAAAAAGTAGAGAGGAGATGTTGATTGATGTGACCCAAAAAAGATAAAAAGATGAAATAAGTGCACTTATATTGGGTACCCAAACAAGGCCTAACATGATAACAGTGGAGAATGCACATGGTGTCTCTCCAGTGGGTGATAGAAAAAGAAAACAAAGGAAAGTAAGTGCAGAATTTTCTCAAGAAAAATGGCTAAGACCCCCAGTGGGGGTCACTGGGGGTCGCCCCTCATTGGCTGAAAACAGTTTTTTTTTTTTTTTTTTTTTTTTTTTTTGGATTTCGGCCAACCCCACGCCGCCACGTCACTGGGGGTGGGGCTGGGGGTCCTCCGTACTGGGGGTATCTAGCATTCCCCTTTTCTCAAATAATTAAGTAAACCTTTGGGATGCTACAAAAACTGATGAGAAGCAGTAGAAGTCTTGAAAAACAATAGATAAAAGTAAGGGAAAGCTTGTTAATTCGGACTGGAGAAATGTTAGGGATCATGAAATTTTTTTTATGAAAATGATCATGAAAAACTTGTGACCCTTAGATTACCTTGATTAGTGTGTGGTGCTTTATTGTAAGTGTAATCCAAAAGTCACAAATCTTTCATGATCATTTTCATGAAAGACTTTTCATGATACCTAGCATTGCTGTTCTGACTTGAATTGCCAATAGTTTAACGTCATTCACACTTTGATTCTTTCATATGAAACATGAAGGAAGCAATAGCTCTGTTTGGGGAAGATCATTCTTGGATCTCCCCAAAGCAATGAAGAAGGGGGCCCTAAAAGTTAGAAAATACATGAAGATTTCTCGATGAAAAATGGTTAGTTCATTTTGTTTTTGTTTTTTCGTTTTTTTTTTTTTCTTTTTTCAAAGTTCGAAGAGGAACCAAACCTTATGTTTTGAAGCTTGAGATCCATGTTTGTGGTCTTAATCCACTCTAATCTCGTTTGGAAACAGATTATTTTAGTAACTTTTTAATTTTTTAACTAAAATATGAGGTTAAAAAAATTAATATGTTTGAAATGACTTTTTAACTTTTTACAAAAAGATGTGCAAAAAGTAGAGATAAACGAAATCTTTGACTTTTGATATAGATTATAAACTTTTTAATTTTTTTTAGTAACTTTTAAACTTTTAAAACATGTGTATCGGAAACGAGACCTAATTTTGATAAAATTTAGGTTTCGTTTGGGAACATGCTATTTTAATAATTTTTGGGTTAAAATATGAAATAAAAAAAATTAGTATGTTTAAAGTAATTTTTTGACTTTTTACAAAAAGATATATAAAAAATAGAGAGAAATTTTTTTTTTAACCTCTTAATATAAGTTATAGACTTTTAATTTTTTTAATAATTTTCTGACTTTCTGACTTCGAATGTTAACTTGCCGAACGAGAATAAAGTGGCCAAAGTGCTTTCTTATGCAACTTGCAGAAAGGCTGCTTCTTCTATAAAAAGAATGATATAAAGTGGGTAGGTTTGTCATTTACCACAAAGTGTAAATAAGAGGTAATCATACTGGTCATGTTGCTTTGGGACTTTTCAACAATGATAGAGACCACTAATTTTGGAGCTCTAAAAAGATCACTAATGATATGGCACTCAATAAAAAAAGAAAAAAAATACAATACCAAGGCCAAAACATCAAATCATTCATGGTGGGGCCCACTGCCACATCATTAGTGGTAGCACTAATTAGTGCTCTCACTCATTTTCCGGGACTTTTTTAGTGGTCAGTATAAAATATGATGGTACATGCAATGTGACATGGCGTGGGCACTAACCAGGCGGCGAAATTACAATACAGTTGTAACTTTCATGAAAAGGTCTATGACAATAATAATTAAAATCAATAAAATTTAACATTAACCTAAAATTATTTTTTTAAATAAACACTGACATGTTATTTCCCCTAATTTTAACATAGTTGTAGCAGCATAAATGGTGATGCTACCGACTGTGATAGCAACTAAAAGGGAACAGACATAGTAAAAGCATATTTGGAGGAGTAATTATTCACTTCCACTCCATCTCACATCATACATTTATGTGAGTATCTCATTTGGTGTATGTGAGAAGTAATTGCTGCTTTATCTTATGTGACATTGAATAATTTTTTTATATCGAGATATAATTTATTTAACTTATTTGTCATTTTTGAATATGGAAGCTATGATTTTAAATAGCATATCCATTGATATATTGATATCGGGAGTATCGTGCCAAACATATCAGGAATTAGGTGTTGCAGTCATGAATTTTTTAAATCATTAACTACAAATAGAGCTTTATAGTAATTGAACCAATCATATCAATTCTAAATTTAGTATAAATTAATATGTATTAAGAACCGACTAATATAGATGTGATTTTAATCTAATTCATATACGAGGCTGTATCAATCAATACATAAATATTGGTTAATATTTAAAACCATTATGTTAAACCCTTTAAATAGTGAGCTACCTACTCCCACAAACCATGGTAAACCAGATGAAAAAGAATATAGTTAGCAGGTTGGTGATCCAATCAACATGGTATTTTCATATTTTTTAAATAAATTGACATATTTTGTGTTAATGTTTTTTTCTTAGGTAAACTACACTTTGATCCCTTTTATGTTTAGTCATTTTTTTACTTTGATGCTTAAAATTTGTTTTTTGCCATTTTGGCCTTTTATGTTTTAATTTTTTTCCAATTTACTCTAAAAGTTAATTTATGTTAAAAATTAGATAAAAAATGACACATTAACAACTATGTGGCATGAAAATATTTTATTATATATAACTTACATCTCTCATATAAAATTATATATAATGATATATTTTTATATTATATGACAGTTATTATGATATTTTTTGTTTAATTTTAAACATAAATTAACTTTAGAAGTAAATTCAGAAAAATTTAAAATTTAAAATGTAACGGATAAGTGAAAAAAATAAATTTAAAAAATCAAAATAAAAAAAGTAATCAAACATAAAAAGGATTACAGTATAATTTACTCTTTTTTTTCCTCCCCCAACATCTTTCTCTTTTCTTCATTTTTGTATTTTTTTAGCACTGTGATGAACATGTGTTTTTTTGTACATAATTAGCAGTAAAAACACAGTTGTAGGAGGTCAAGAAATGCTATTATTTTCCCATCAAAAAAAGAAATGAAAAGAAAGGCTATTATTTAAACTTTGTGCCGACAACTGACTGCATCATAACAATGGGGTTTTAGGCCTTGTTTGAGAACATGTTAATTTAGTAATTTTTTAGTTATTTGGTTAAAATATGAGTTAAAAAAAACTAATATGTTTGGGATGACTTTTTAACTTTTTACGAAACGATGTGCAAAAAGTAGAGAGAAAAGAGAATTTTTGACTTTTTGATATAGGTTGTTGGCTTTTTGACTTTTTTAGTAACTTTTTGACTTTTTGGCTAAATGGACTGATTCCCAAACAAGGCCTTAAATTTTAAAGTGAAATTTCATCTTCTTTATGCTTTTATTATTTCTTTATTTTTTTTTAAAATTGTGTTTGATTTATAAATTTAAAAATGAATATAAAATATAATTATATTTTATTTATATTTTATCTATCTTTTTTTGTTTTTCTTTTTAAATTTATATCTAAATTTATGAATAAAACATAATGTAAGTGATGTAGTATCAAACATCAATAAACAATTTAAAAGTATTTTTTTTTTTTTGTTGAGAATTTAGTAAGCAATAATTTATAGAATAATGTTCAGACGACTAAAACAGCAACTCTAAGGTTGCACTAAAGAGATGACAATGCTGTGAGTCCCACCTTGATGTGATATTTTAACTTAATTTTTTTTTTTTTGATAATAGTGCTAACTCATAAAACTCTTTTAGAGCTCCACTTTTAGAGCTACTAATCACCACTCTAATTTATAACACAAAAAAAAATCATCATCGCACAAATCAAGCATTGGTACGGCGCACCACAAGGAAAAGTAATCTTACTCTGGAAAAAGACAAATGTCAAGATTTCTATCTTTCTTTTCTTTTCCTAAATCTTCTCATCAACCAATTGCAGCATAATGGAGAACCAAAGACCATATAGATAACTCCTGTTTTGGTCGTGTTTTCATTTACTTTGTTTCTGTTTTTTGTGTTTTTGAAAGTAAAATAATGTAAGTTTAAAAACATCTATTGTTTTAATATCATATTCCTTTTTGTGTGAATTAACTTTTTCAAAATTTCAAAAATAACTTTTTATTGTTTTTTAAAAAGTGAATTATTTCCATAAGATTTTCCTGAAAATAATTTTCTTAAACAATTCATCAAACAAATTTCTTTTATTTAAATGAAAATAGAAAGCGAAAACACAATCATACAGACAAATCTTCCCCCACGACTATAGAAAAGTCAAGATTTCATTCTGACTATGTAAAAAAGAATAATATTACAATTAAGACTTAATTATTCAAAAATTATTTAGAATTGTCATCTTATTTTTCAAATTTATTTTACATATAAATCTCATACTACACAAATTTAATCCCAACTACACAATCTCTTTCAAGATAAATTCGGAATAGTTAATATGGAATACCTAGAATTAGGGCTGTCAATGGATCGGATTTAATCCGAATCCGACCCGAATCCGACACGATAATCCGAATCCGTTTACAAAAAATTCGATCCGATAATCCGATAATCCGAATCCGTTTAATCCGTTTATTAAACGGATTGAATATTCAAAAATCCGATCCGATCCGATAATCCGATAATCCGATCCGATTATTCTCAATTTGAATAAAAAAACACAAAATGAAAAAAAAATTCAAATTATATAAAATTGTAGCTCAATAAATAAATAAATGGATCGGATTCGGATTATCGGATCGGATATCCGAAATCATCGGATTCGGATTCGGATATCTATAATCGGATATGAACTAAACGGATTCGGATCGGATTCGGGTTTGTCTTAATCGGATCGGATTCGGATTTTGACAGATCCGATCCGAATCCGATCCATTTACAAGCCTACCTAGAATTATTCAGTAAAAAAAAGCTAAGATGCTCTATTTTCATGAACAGGAATGCAATTTGAATGCCTTGTCTCAGCATAGTTACGCCCCTTCCAGCCTTCCTGGAGTTTAGCTAGGTTTAGGACTTTAACAAACCAAAATTTTCAAACTCGAATCATTAAAAACTCGTTTGAGTTACGTAAACAAACTAAGTTTAAATATATTTTAAAATTTCATCAAACTTTTAAGTTAAAATTGAATAATTTATTACTCAGCTCGACAAAATTCTATACGTTATAAAATGCTAAATTAATTGAGCTCGACTCATGATTGGGTTGATTCAAAATGTGAACACATTTTCGAAATTTGTTAAATTTTCAATCCAAATTTAAACAAATGACTACTTTAATGGAGTTGGCTAGTTTAAAACCTAAGGCTTCATTTGGGACGTGGGTTGATTTTTTAACTTTTTAGCTTTTTAGTTATTTTGTCTGGAACTAAAAAGTCTCATTTGTGATAGGTTTTTGTTTTTTTTGACTTTTGTGAGAGAAAAAATAAAATGATTATGATTTATATGCGACATTTTGTCTTATTAGTTTTTTAACTTATTTTGTCTTTTTGTGATTATATATTTTAGCCAAAAAGCTCAAAAAGCTAATATGCCAAATGAAGGCTTAGGCTATAATGTTTGGCATAAACTTTTTAATCTTATATTCAAACCATAATCATTTCATTTTTTCTCTCATAAAAATCAAAAAAGTTAGAAAGTCCATCACAAACGAGGTTTTTTAGTCTCAAATTAAAATAACCAAAAAAATCAAAAAGCCAAAAAGCCAACCCATTTGTTAGTTGAGTTGCAACAAAAACTTAAGAATTACAAACACAATGACACCCTGTAAAGACTTGTAAAAGAAGCTTAAAAATGCTAATGCAACAGGCTTTCCACCATTGACCACTGGATTAGGGGAGCGTGAGATACCATAGAATAAATCAAAAAAAGAAAAAAAAAAGTCGGTTGAAACAAGGGCGATACTAGTAATCCTAGGTGGGTCGGTTTTGTTCTAGGAAGGATTAAAGCATAAGATGCCTAAATTAGTGGAATGCAGTCTCAGCCTTGACAAATTGATGGTGATGAAGCTCTGTCAACTTGGCCAAATTGGATTCATAAATCTAAGCAAGCAATCTGATACTCTCTCTTTGTGTGTGTTTGTGTGTGGAAGAATTTGACAGATAGTGCTAAGTGAGTCAGCTAATTCGGCCACAGCCACCTAATGACATGGCCTCTCTCGCCTAATAGGCTAACTTCACATTTTAGTTTAATGAGTGCGCGTAACAGTCTTAACCATGATTCCGGCTTCAAAAACACGGTGAATCCGCACTACAACTTTGAAAATTGAAAATTGAAAATGATTCTTCAAAGCCTATTGAAGCCGACGTATGCCATTTTTGAAACATTGACTTTGTTGGTTTGATTGGCAATTGAATAGAAAATTAATGTATGAAAAAAACAGAAAAAAAAAAAGAAGAAGAAGTAACACGAATACTTGTCTGAAATAGGTAAATTTTGTTGAATGTTATCAATGCTAAGCATGCCAAGTCTTTGCCCGTAATGAACTCTAGATTGTCATTTTCTAGTATACAAATCTATCTAACCATCCCAAAAAAGAGTTTATACAAAACCAGTTAGGTCTTAAAAACTCTACAAAAGAGTCTTTCATTCATTTAGAAGTTGAAGCATATGACATGAAACCATTGATGGCTTTTACAAAGTTTAGTAGCTTATCCACGAACTTGATATTGCATGGCGGATTGCATCTGAAACAACGAATTGAGGGGTCCGACATGAGCACCTCTCTGTGAAGCAGCAGCAGCAGCAGCAATCTCATACGGATACTGCAAGAAAGGGTTACGATGAGTTGAATCAAGAACCATAACCGCTTCATCACCTTCATAGTGGGATTGGTCCAAGCAGTTGAGTGATATTTTTGATGTGGTGTGTGGTGCTGCAAGCATAGGCAGTGGAAGAGGTTCATTCTTGTTTGGGAGATGAAGAGTGGTGATGTCATGGATGCTAGGCCGCCTTTTATCTTTTGCTCCGGAATTCTGCCTAATGAAGTACTTCTGAGCATGGCTTGCCACTTGAGTTGGTGTCTTAGACTTCACAAAATTCCTCGATATATTTCTCCAGTCTCCCTTACCATGCTTTTGCAGCCCCATCAGAAACCGCCTTATATCAGTTAAAATTAATTAAAACCAGCATGTTATTATGAACCAACGCAAAGAAAGTACAAGTGAAAAAAAATAGAAAAAGGCCTAGTTGGGTTTACAGTTTGAGTTATCTTCGAAAAACAAATTCTCCAACCAAACGAAACAAATATATAGGAAGAGTGACAATGTAGCATCCTGTGAAAAGGGAAGGGCCATATCTACTGTTACTGACCAAAAAAAAAAAAAAAGTTGAAACCTTTCATTTGGATATAAACATCAAATGATCAATTCATTTCTTGTATGGTTTGGCCAAATTGATTTCAGCTTTTCATAGAAAGAATTCTTTTAATTTCATGGAACCAAACACAAAGTTATCAATCAAAACAAAAGGACCTGGCTTCCTAGCCAAAATTTGCATAGTCATGAAGAGAACTCTCACCTGTGCTCATCTTCTGTCCAAGGTACCCCTTTCTTCCTCTGCTGATCCGAGGATCGACCTGTCAACGGCCTCTTTCTAAACCCATCAAACCCGTGATTATCCACCATCTCCAATGTGACAGAGGAAGTGACGTACCCCGGAAATGGAACCCGACCAGCTTCTATGTTACTAACATCTGCTTCCAATTCCTTGTACCACCTCATCACATCATAGACTGACTTCCCAGGGATCATGGCCGTCACTTTTAGCCACCGGTCAGGAGTTTTCTCGTCATACATCGCAAGAGCTCTTTCAAACCTTTTGTTCTCTTCTTTAGTCCATTCTGGGCTCTTGCTTTCTTGCATCAACATATTCAAATTCGAAAAATACAAAGACTGGCAAAGAGTTTCCATCTAGATTGAAATCCTTAATCTACTACTACTTGACAGTTTATATCCTTACTAGAATATTAATTCAAGTATTCAAACAGATATAGTGAAGAAATATAGTGTATGCAGAAAAAAGAGACTTGAATTCAGAATCATTTACAGAGAATCAGAATACACCTTTGCTAAATAGCATAAATTGAAGAATTTGGAAACGACTCACGTTTTCAGAATCAAGAGAATCATGATAATAATAAAATAAAAATAACTAATCTAAAACTGTAAGAGAAACTGAAACCCAGTTTGGAAAAGAGATTGATTCCCAAGAATCGGCTCAGAGAAGGTGGGAAAGTAGTTTTCTTTTCTTTACTTAGCTTTAATTTGAGGCTAAATTCAACAAACAAAATAGAGGAAGAATTGTGAAAAAAGATAAGCAAGAAGAAGAGAAGAGACTATTCAGAATTCAGAAGTAGTATAGTACTGATCTTCCCTACTATGTTCATGAATGAACCCAAAGGAGAGTAGAATAAGGAAGAGAAAAAGAGACATCAAATTAACCAGAAACTTGATGAAGTTGTGCAATTGATGGGAAGTATGGGTTGTCTGCAGTTTATTACAAAGAGTTGGTCAAGGGAGAGAGAACCCCCTTGGCTGCTTTGTACTGTGTTTGAGTAATCAAAAGGTATTATGTAGTAATCAAATTAACACTTTTGTGTCAGCAACTCAGCATAAAGAATTAAGGCATTACCATTGAATGAGTACTTTCTTTGTTAGATGGGTTAAGGGATGTGGTGAGGAAAATCATATAAATAAACAGATTTCTTTTCTGATTTTTTTATCAATAGACACAAAGGCACGAGTCTCATATTTATTAATGTACACCCTACAACCTTTGTGTCTAATAGGAAGAAAATCTGGCAAAATATCAATTTATGTATACAATAGTACCATTCTTTCAGTAGATGATGGTTATATGGACTCTTAACAACAATTTTGTGGCAACCTTAAACCATTATGTAACATCAATAGAAAAGTTAATAAACCTAATAATCTTAATAATACTTCTACATAATAATGTGAGAGCTCACATGTGCGGGGTTCACACATCTCTCTCACATTCGTTAGAAAAATTATTTAGTGTTAGTGTTGTAACATTAAGGCAAATTACTAGTAAATCCTAATAGTTATACTTAATTTTCATCAAGTCCTATCAATTCATAGTTGAAAGTTGATTTTATTAAAACCGTTGCTAAAAAAGACTTGGAAAATGCCTGGTAGCTCGAAACTACCAGGCTCGAAATGGCTCGAAATTGGAAAGAGGAAGGGAGGGAGAGAAGAGAAGGGAGGGAGAGGAAGAAGGGAGGGAGGAGCTCGCCGCCGATCGTCCGTCGCAGCAGACCGTGGCCAATCGTCGCAGGGAGGGAGGAGCTTCAGACCGTCGATCGTCGTGGCCTCGCCTCTGGCCGTCCTCGCCCAGCTCCAGATCGTCACCGCCGTCCTCCCTCCGCCAGATCGCCTCACCCTCCGCCTCCGCCTCCGCCGCCTCCGCCTCCTCCTCCCCTGTTATTAGGGCCCCCTCCCCTCCCCCTCCACCATCTTCTTCGTTCTGCAACACAGACGAAAAAAAAAAAAAAAAAAAAAAAACTCGACACCAAAACGATGTCGTTTTGGTGTCGAGCCGCGATTCGAGCCCCGCGATTCGAGCTACGAATCGAAACCGAAAAGACTTTTAGAGAATTTTTTGAACTTGTTAAAAACTAACAATTAGTGACGTTTTTCTGTAAAGATTTTTTAAAACTATTTTTGCTAAAATTTACAATTAGTGATGTTTTGTGAACGGATTTTTCAAATTATCACTGAAATTGATAATTAGTGATTTTTTTTTTAATTTTTTTTTAATCTACGTTTGATGAAAGACTCTGCTATTTATTAGAGAATCTATTAAACAATAAATCCACTGTATTATATTGGAGTACCCTACCAAACTTTTGAGAAACTCCCTTTTGTTAATCTCTCACCATATTCCTTTAGTGATTTTAAAGAGAGCAAGATGTGGGAATTGTGTAAAATATCAGAACTAATAAATATAAAAGGGCAAATTACATAAATAGTCCCTATAGTTTGGGGCTTGTGTCACTTTGGTCTTTAATTTTTCAATTGTGACATATTTGACCCTGAATTTTGAATCTTGTTCCAAATAAGGACAATTGAATATATAATTAGATTTTTCAAGGATAAAATTATCAATTTGATAAAATATAAATTAATTTGACAAAAATAAATGTCAAACAAATATTTTTGAATTTTTAAAAATTATTTCTACCTGCTAAAAAATAAAATTATGTAAAATTGATAAATCTTTTAGACATTTATTTATTTATTTTTACCAAATTAATTTTTATTATGTGTTTGGATGATGATCATATAAAATTACTTTTTAAAAATTAATCATGTAATTTTTATTAATTTTACATAATTTTACATAATTTTATCATTGGTGGATAAAAATAATTTTTAAAAAATTAAAAATATTTTTTTGACATTTATTTTTGTCAAATTAGTTTATATTTTATCAAATTGACGATTTTACCCTTAAAAAATCTTATAATATTTTCAATTGTCCTTATTTGGAACAAGATTCAAAATTCAGGGTCAAATGTGTCACAATTGAAAAGTCAGGGATCAAAGTGACACAAGTCCCAAACTATAGGGACTATTAGTGTAATTAACCCAATATAAAAGTGTTAATCCAATCTAATTTAGTCTATAAGTAGGGAATTTTTTTAAAGTTCTTGATATTAAAATTTTATAAGATAAAGAACATACAATATTTTCATAGTAGTTGGGGTCTCTCAACATTTTCACAGAGAAAATTTGATTTAGAGAAACTTGTGCCCGATTTAGAGAAATTTCGAGCCCGACACAGAGAAATTTCATTGAGGGACCGTACCTAATAACAAAAGGGAGATTGACTAATAAGTCCCATATTTTGAACTTGTAACCCATATAGTCTCATATTTTTTCTTGTGATCCATTTAGTCCTTTTGGATATGTAATGACTCATTTGCCCGCTATATTGGAATGTCACATTTGGAAAAAAGTACATTAAAGAGTTTTTAGTGTCACATAATACCCGTCACGTTAGAGTATCATATTTGGAAAAAGTACACTAAAGAGTTTTTAATTTTTTTAGAGTGTCACATGATACCCACTATGTTGAAGTGTTTATATGTCACATTTAGAAAAAGTACAGCCTCCGTTTGGGAAGTGGGCTGGCTCTTTGGCTTTTTGGCTTTTTTGGCTATATGAGCCTGGGCTCAAAAGCTTGGTTTGGGAAGGGCTCTTGGCTTTTTGGCTTTTTTGGCTTTTTTTGTGAGAGAAGAATGTAATGATTATGGGGTTAGATGTGATGTTTTGTCTGTTGTGGCTCATGAGCCTATTTTGTCTTTTGTGGCTCATGAGCCCAATGAGCCCTTGCCAAACGGAAGGAGTTTTTAATTTTTTTAAAATGTCACATCATACCCGTCACGTTGTCACGTTTGAGAAAAGTACACTAAGGAGTTTTTTTTTTTTTTAAGTGTCACATCATACCTGCCACATTATCACATTAGAAAAAAGTATACTAAAGAGTTTTATTTTTTTTGAAGTGTCACATCATACCTGTCACGTTGTCACATTTGAAAAAAGTACACTAAGGAGTTTTTATTTTTTTGAAGTGTCACATCATACCTGTCACGTTTTCACATTATGAAAAAGTACAGTAAAGAGTTTTTATTTTTTTTTTAAAATGTCACATCATATCCGTTACGTAGTCACGTTTGAGAAAAGTATACTAAGGAATTTTTATTTTTTTTGAAGTGTCACATCATACCAGTTACATTGTCACATTAAAGAAAAGTACACTAAAGAGTTTTTATTTTTTTTGAAGTAAAAGTCTTGGAGTTTCACATCATACCGGCCACATTGTCATATTTAGAAAAAATACACTAAGGAGTTTTTAATTTTTTTTTGAGTGTCACACTAATACCTACCACATTAAAATATTATATCATATCTGTCATATTAATAAAAAGGTACAACTGTCTATCAAAATAATACCAAAATCAAAAATAGGATTACACGGAAAGAAACTCTTCACTAATAGAACTTGACAGATCAATAGAAAAAATTTGAGATTAATTGGAATACTTGTTTGTGAGATGAGATTTATTGATAAATATCCTATAAAAAGAATATTTTAAACTTCTCTTACTATACAAAGTTGGAGAGGGATAGTTTTACTAATTTTCCCTACAATTATGATTTTAGTGGCCGATACAATTGATCTACGGCTATTCAATATGGTGTGTTTTCTTCATTATGGTTTAATAATATTTAAAACGGACCAAAAGAGAGTCGGCGCCTGTAGCTCAGTGGATAGAGCGTCTGTTTCCTAAGCAGAAAGTCGTAGGTTCGACCCCTACCTGGCGCGATTTTGTTGTTTCACTAATATTGTTTAACAAATAAAGAAAAGATTCTTGTTCAAAAAAATAAATAAAGAAAATATTCCGTTTTTTCCTTTTTTCTTTTCTTCATTATTTTTTTGGGGCCTTTTTTTAGGGAAATTTGGCTATAAATCCCCTTTACATTCCTTTCATTGTTAGAAGGATTAAGAAAAAAATTATACTTTCTAAACCCCCTTATAATTATAAAATCTTGCATAAAGGACAAAATTTATTATTTAAATATTTTATCAGACTATTATACCCTCACATATACACAATCCAGATACAAAATTTATCTTCTCTCTCGTCTCTCACTTCTAACCCTAGCTTCCTCCATGGCCGGAGCTATGTCATTCCTAAGCTCCGACGATCTCTCTCCGCATCTTCTCAACTCTCCTCCTTCAACTCTCCTTCAACTGTTCATCTTCTATCTCGTCTCTTTCTTCTAACCCTAACTTCCTTCATGGCCGGAGTTGTGGAGAACTTGCAAATCGCGTTGATACATATATATATATATATGTGTGTGTGTGTGTGTTTGTGTGTTTTGAGATTTGAATTCGAATATATATATATCTACATATTCCGATCTGTAATCTATATATATGTGTGTTTTGAGTCTTTAAGATCGGAGATTCGAATGATTGCATAGATCAGTCTCGGCGATCATTTGATTCGAACTCAAAACTCAAAGATTTAAAGTAAAATCTGAAAAATCTGTGTGTATGAAAAATCTCAAGATTTTTTAAAGCTCAAAGTTTCAAAAATCTGAAAATCTGTAAAATTTGAAAAATCTGAAGAACCGGGGTATGAAAAATTGAGATTTCTCTAAAATTTTCAGATTATAGGCCTGATTCAAGGATTATAGGCATGATTCAATATTTTTCAGAGTAAACATCGATTGATTCAAGGATTATAGGCCTGATTCAAAGCTCAAAGCTCAAAGTTCCATCGATTTTTCAGAGTAAACATCAAATTTCATTTGATAGAACCAGAGTAAAATTTTACTGTGGTTCTATTACTCTGTTTTTTTCATTTGACAGAACCAGAGTAAAATTTTACTTTTATACAGAGTAAAATTTTACTTTTAGCTTCAGAGTCTCACAGTTTACTTATTTTTCAGAGTAAAATTTTACTTTTATATAAAGTAAAATTTTACTTTTAGTTTCAGAGTGTAAAATTTTACTCTCATTCAGAGTAAAATTTTACTTTTATACAGAGTAAAATTTTACTTTCATACAGAGTAAAATTTTACTTTAGTTTCAGAGTGTAAAATTTTACTTTCATACAGAGTAAAATTTTACTCTGAAATACATAGTGAAAATGTCTTAATAGGAGAGCTGATAGATATGAGGGTAATATAGTAAAAGAAACAAGTTTTAAAATATCAGGGGGTTTTGAAAGTACTTATATAATTCTTATCCTTTTGAAAGAGAAATTAGATAGTAAGGGGGCTATGACCAAATCCCCCATTTTTTTATGAAAAATTTATCCATAAATTCTATGCTGAGATGGTAATCCCAAGAATTTTTTTATAAACCAATTAATCCTATTGATTTTGAAAAGATGTATTTAATATATTTTTTGACAATTAAATTATTATTATGTCCTTAATTCCATTACGGTTCCTTATTTGTTTTTTTGAGCTACAAAATATATTATTTTGTAGAATTCAGTCTGGATTTCATATTTTCCATATGCGACATTTAAAAAATAAATAAATAAATAAGACCAAACACATTTTATATGAAGAACACAGTTCAACCCCACCCAATGTGGCCTTCTAGAATTCAGAACAAATTAAGAGTGTTTTGGGAAGTTGGTAAAAAGTTAATTTTTTGACCTTTTGGCTTTTTTGGTTACTTTTTTAGCAAAAAGTTGGGTTGTTTTGGGTAAAAAAGTTAACTTTTTTGGCTAAAAAAGCTAAAAAAAAGGCCAAAAAATTGGCTTTTTACCAATCTTCCCAAAGTGCCCCTACTGAATACAAGAGATCATAAATAAATTATCAAATTTTCTATTAAACCTCTTATATGAGTATGAAACCCACACATATGGGATTTGTGTAGGTATTACACTCATATGAGAGGTTTAGTAAAAAAAATTTAATAATTTATTTGAGATGCATAGCATTTTTCTAAGGAACAGGTTATGAAAGGTGTCGGCTTTGTTTGGTAGAGCTTTGGAACTTTAGTTTCACCCTTTGGTTTAGAAATGATGTTTGTTTATAGTTTTCAAAAATTAATTTCATACTCACTTTTGAAAACTCTGTCCAATGCGGGAAAATTTGGGCCAATTGGTCGTCCTTCCGGACGTCCGGCCGATTGACCGGAATAGTGCATTTTTAAATTTTTTTTTTTTTACAATTGTCACATATTATTTTTTATATTTTAAATAAAAAAAAATTCAGAATTTTTTAAAATTTTTTATGAGTTTTAAATAGAATTTTGAGTTGCGTGTTTGGTTATAAATTATAAGTTTTTGTATCAAATATCACATGTCACATCAAAAAATTTTCACTCAATTCAAAACTCATTCACCAAATCATTATAAGTTTTTCACACTCAAATCATAATTTTAAAACTCACAAATTCAATATATAATTCTTATTCTCAAATCATATTTAAAAAACAACAATGATAGGTGGCCCGAAAATTCATAACTCGAATGGCTTGAAACACTAAAAACGACGTCGTTTTGAGTGTAACATGACATCGTTGTGACATATTCGAGCCATTCAAGCCACACAAATTCGGACCACCAAACATTTTTTTTAAAAAAATTCTACCAAACGTGACCGTTGTTTTTCCAATCAATCCCTAACCTTAATGTTGGTGGACCAAACACCCACATGGTACACATAGGTGCCGTTTGGTAACACTTTATGTTTGGTAACGTTTACTTTTTTAGTTTATATTTACAAAAAATTTATAAACTGGATTTTGTTTATTTTTTGAAAAACATAAACTACAAACGCGTTTGGTAATTGACAAAATGTTTAAAAAAATTTAAAAATATAAAAAAGAGTGAGAAATGGCAAGTGGTGGCAAGTGGCGGCGGAAGACAGTGGTAGAAAGTGGTGACGGTGGGTGGTGGGTAGCGGGTGGTGGTAGGTGGTGGCGGGTGGGTGGTGGTGGTGGGTGGGTGGTGGTGGCAGGTGGGTGGCGGATGGCGGGTGGTGGTGGGTGGTGGCGGGTAGGTGGGGGGTGGCGGGTAAGTGGCGGGTGGGTGGGTGACGGTGGTAGCGAGTGGGTGATGGTGGGTGGTGGTGGCAGGTGAGTGGCGGATGGCGGGTGGTGGTGGGTGGGTGGGTGGTGGTGGCGGGTAGGTAGTGGGTGGTAATGATGGGTGGGTGGGTGACGGTGGCGGGTGGTAGTGAGTGGGTGGTGGTGGTAGTGGTGGTGGTGGCGGGTGGTGGTGGCAGGTGGGTAGCGGATGACGGGTGGTGGTGGATGGTGGCGGGTGATGGGTGGGTGGGTTACGATGGCAGGTGGTGGGTGGTAGCGAGTGGGTGGTGGTGGTGGTGGGTGATGGTGGCAGGTGAGTGGTGGGTGGGTGGGTGGTAGACGGCTGGTGGTGGTGGGTGGTGGCGGGTGGTGGATGGTGATGACAGGTGGGTGATAAATGGTGGTGGCAGGTGGTAGGTGGTGACGGGTGGATGGCAGGTGGGTGGTGGCGGTGGCGGCAGCAGCGAAGAATGGGTGGTGGTGGCGAGTGAGTAGCTGGTGGGTGATGGTGGGTGGTGGTGGGTGGTGGGTGGTAGGTGGGTGGTGGTGGCGGGTGGTGGGTGGTGGGTGGTGGGTGGTGGTGGCGGAAGACGGTGATGGAAAATGGTGGCGGGTGGTGGCTAGTGTTGGGTGGTAAAGAAAAAAAAAAAACTTAATACTCAAAACGGAAACACATTTTTTGAGTTTACATTTTTTGATCAAATTTATAAACTGAAACCACTGATTTATAAATCAAAAATTTACCAAACATGTGTTTTATTTGATTTTTAAAATTTTTGCAAATATAAACTGAAAACGTAAGTGTTACCAAACGGCACCACGTTTTCAGTTTTCTGTTTATATTTACAAAAATTTTAAAAACTCAAATAAAAACTTGTTTGGTAAATTTTTGATTTATAAATCAGTGATTTCAGTTTATAAATTTGGCTAAAAAATGTAAACTCAAAAAATGTACTTTCGTTTTGAGTTTTGAGTTTTTTTTTTTTTACTACCCAACACTAGCCACCATCCACCACCATTTTCTACAACCGTCTTTCGCCACCACCACTCACCACCCACCTGCCACCATCACCCGCCACCACCATCCACCAGCCACTCGCCACCACCATCCACCAGCCACTCGCCACCAGCCACCACCACCAGCCACCAGCCACCTGCCACCCACCACCCACTACCACCACCACCCACCCACCCACCCGCCACCCACCACCCACCACCATCATCACCCACTCGCTACCACCTACCACTCGCCACCATCACCCACCTACCCACCACCCGCCACCACCTACCACCACCACCTGCCATCCGCCACCCACCTGCCACCACCACCCACCACTTGCCACCACCACCACCCACTCGCTACCATCTACCACCCGCCACCGTCACCGACCACCACCACCCACCACCACTCGCTACCCACCACCCACCGTTACCACTTTCCACCACCGTCTTCCGTCACCACTTGCCACCACTTGTCATTTCTCACTCTTTTTTATATTTTTAAATTTTTTAAAATATTCTGTCAATTATCAGACTGTCACGACCCAAACCCGCCCCTATGGGTTTAGCACCGTAACCGGCCAGTAATCCGTGATTACCGAAGGCCTGCTTAACAGTAAAACCGTAATACAGAGTACAGGGGCATGGCGGAAGCCAATACAGTAAATAAATGATGTCCAATGAGCTGTGACAGTCTGTATGCCAAAAAGATTTTTCATACCTTTATACTTTCAGTACAGAACAGTATGCACAATATTTACAGTCAGTCGGAACAGGGACCTAATCCCTCTTAAACAGTACAGTACAGTCTAACAGTCTATACAGTGATACAAACAGTACGGAGACGGACGGGGAAATTAAAACACCCCCAAGCCATAGCTTGAACAGTTCAGGAACCTCGCAGTGAGGCACAATGGTTGGCTTGACAAAACCGAAGTTTACCCTGACGCCTCTAGCAACAGTCCGGTGCCTGTACACCTACATATATATATATATATGAGCAGTGAGATAAAACCCAGTGAATAACATAATGCGTAAAGGGTTAAGAATAAATGTCCTTACAGTATATTGAAAACAGCCATTTCAATCAGTTTATCAGTTGTTCAGTACAGTAAACAGTCATATGTGGTACATCCATTAGCATAACAGTACAGTAAGCAGTAGGTCTAAAAAGACCGAACAGTACAGTAGGTCTAAAAGACCGAACAGTCGTTGATGGCCAATCAACCAGTAAACAGTAGTGGTTCCAACAAGGGAACCGACAGAGATCTCTGTAACAGTAACAGTCAGTAACAGTAGTGCTAAGGATGCCACAGTACAGTTCAGAAATAAAGGACATACATTCATTCAGTAATTGATTCCAGTTCAGTAAACAGTTCAGTTCAGTATTCGAAAGATAATCATTTTGAATATATCTTTACACAATTGTTACTCACAGAGTTCTGGGCTACAGTAAGCTAGAGCGTCTCCTCCAAGCCAACCCTACACAGTATACAGGATGAACACACACTAAGCTATACAGTTGGAAAAGATCAATAACTTAATCCCTAATTTGCCTCGGTGTGTTCTACATCTATATCCTCATTAAGATGCTTTAAACTAGGCCTAAGAATGCCTAGAATGGGATGAGGATGCAAAGATGTGCACAGAAAACAGTTTCAGGAATTTCAGTGAAAACAGAGTCCCGCTCAAGCACAGGTTTCCCCGCTCGAGCGGACAGGCAAAAACGTTCCCCGCTCGAGCGTGATTTCTTCCGCTCGAGCGTACTGTAAAAAAATATACTGGATGCTCGAAATCTCCGCTCGAGCGCGCATCACTCCGCTCGAGCGGACTGCAAAGCAGGTCGAAGTACTGGGAGCTCGGTTTCCCCGCTCGAGCGGCACTTCCCCCGCTCGAGCGTACGACCAAAATCTGGAAATTCCAGATTTGAGCTCCAAGATCAAAACCAAGTTTCAAAGCATCAATTTGATCCTTTTGGGCTAATTTTCTGGAAAACACTTTAAAACTCAATGTATAACATGTTTCAAAGATCAATTCGAGAAATCAAGGCCCAAAGGTAGTTCCATTAAACTCATTTTCAAATCAATTCTCAAGAACATGATGAACATGCAATAACCGTGAATTCAATCAATTTGAAGCCTCAAATGTTAGCTCAATTGAGCTCATTTCTTCAAGAACAAGATGAAATCATGGTCTTTAACATGAATATGAACATGCATGCAAGGATTCTAACTCAATTGAAACCAATTTCATGAACATGATGTTAATTGAACATGCAAGACTTTAAACAATTTCCCAAGCTTCCAAATCATGCTCTAATGAGCCAAATCTTACAAAAACATGGGGAAATTCATGGACTTGAATATAAACATGAGCATGCATGTAACAATTAGCCATGAAAACAACTTCAAATTCCTCAATACAAGTATGCATGCAAGAGATGAGCTTCAATTCAACATTATAAGCCATATCTTGGCTCTAATCTTTAATGATCCTCTAAACCATGCAAGAATCAATTGAATTCACAAACAAGAAGGTAGTCACACTACCTTAGGTCTCCAATTACAAGAATAGAAGCACAATATGCAAGAATCCCTTCAATCTCTACAAGTCTCTAAGCCAATTTGTGAAGGACTCAAGCTAACTCCTTTCTCTCTCTCTCTAATTCGGTTTAAGCTCTCAAATGAGCTGATGAAATGTTGGCTAAATGCACACTAAGGCTTCAATATAAAATATTGAGTGGGCCACTAAGTGGCAAAATGGTAAATAAGGCCAACTCTTGTAATTTACATCATTTGATCTAATTTAATCATACTAAATCAATTTTCAGATAATTATACCATAAAATCACATTAATTCTGCTGATCATAAAACATCAGTCAATTTCTGGTTCGGCCGCCGATAAGGCCTTCAATTTGCAGTTTAATGCATAAGACGAGAACAGATAATTTGACAGTCAAACAGATAGATTGTGCATTTAAACAGTTACAGTCAATCAATTCAGTTTCAGATTTCAGTCAGTCAGTTCAGTATGTCAATCAATTCGATTACCAATCATGATCAGTCTCAGTTCAACAGTAATCAGTACTTAATCAGTAAACAGCGACGAGGGTCGTTACACAGACGCATTTATAGTTTATATTTTTCTAAAAATAAATAAAAAATAAATAAAAATTAATTTATAAAATTTTTATAAATATAAACTGAAAACATAAATATTACCAAATAGACGTGTGAAACTCCATATGAACATATTCCACACTTGTACGCAATTAAATGCATGCGGTGGACAATCCACACACAGCCGTCCACATTTACAAATTCACAATAAAGTCACATAATCCCTTAAAAAACCACACCAAAGTTACGTAAGCCATAGTTCGATTACCAAAAATTATGCCCAAACAGCAATATAATGAGTGTATGTGACGGAACATTTTTACATTAATCATGTAACTCCAGCACATTATCCATAATTAATTAATGAAACATACTTTTCAACAAATTTGACACTCATTGTTATTTTACTTTATTTATGAGACAATTTAGAGTTTAGTTTATATTTAATTTATTACATTCTTTAAATATACTTTTTCATTCTTTAAGTACATTATTTTTTTTTTCTTTTTTAATTTTTATCTTTAACATTTTTTTATTTTGTATTTTTTATTTTGTGTATCATTTCTCCCTCATTTCTACCAACCATTATCTGTTTTTGCTTATACCTATTTTTTGTTAGTTAATATTGTTTCACTAGAATTTTTATACTAAAATGATGTGATATAGGGTCATTTGTATAACAAAAAAACATGTCAATCATTATAAAGTGATATATCAAAATCCAAACCAAATCATTATTAATAAGCTATTCTGTATTGATTTTATGTTTGTATATCATTATTTTTTTTATTTTTTTTTATGTTTAATTATTTTTTTAATATCATGATATGTGTTAATTGACAATTGATGCAGAGTATTACATCAAAAACACATAATATTGTTTTTCAAAGATGTAAAAAAAAATATTATTTTTAATCTATTTTTCAAAACTATTAAATGTGTTAATTAATTAGTTCTCTTTAATATGCACAACTCCTCTTTTTCTTTATGATGTTCTCTCTCTACTCCACCGTGAGTTTATAAAATTATATGTAATTTAAAATTTTGAATCTTTTTATATAGGAAGTTAAAAAATAAATTTTGAAATTTTAAGTATAACTATATAAAATCATGCCCTTTTAAATATAGCTATATTTATAATTAATTTTAATCTATCTATTACCTATCCATATTTGTATTATTATATAAATAAAAATGTTGTACGATAATTGAAAAGTCCTAATCTATTTTTTTTTTCTTCAAAATTTAAAATTGTTAAAATGCATATATTGCAACTGTGAAGTACCGACACTTTAAAGCAAATGTTGTATCCATATCGGACATACGAACACTTCAGGGATACGTATGGGACACATCACATGGCGTGTCCCTTTATTTAATTAATTTATTTTCAGGGACACAGCAGGGACATGTTAAGTTGTCTTTTATCTAATTTTATTTGGTACTTTGTCATGGGGGTTTGTTCCCAATAAAAACGGAGAAACTCAACGGATGTGGTGGTCTACTCGGCTCATTTTGCACTGAGCCATGAGCACCAGCTGTATTGTTATCTCCTTTTCTTTAGGTCCCACCTCTAGGAGACCTGCTTCGTTCATCCCTTCTGGGCGATCGATCCTGTTTAGCCCCTCCGGTTCATTGGTGTTTCTGCGCACAGAATCGCTTGGCGCTTGATGACTTATCTCTGCGTCCAAATCCGTTAACGTTTTCCCTTCCCCTTCCCTTTGGTGTTGAAAAACAGTCTGCCTAACATACACACACTTTTGAGTTTCACTACAGGTAACTCTCTCCGCCATGATCTGCGTTTCACCAGTGATGAAGTTTGAGGTCACTCCTTTTACAACAAGCACACTAAGTGGACTTTCCCTGTTTGAAGCACAAACTGTCACTTTGAAATGGCAATCCTCTTCCAGCAAGTATACTAATTATATATAGGAGGATACACTTTCAATAAGTAGCTTTAAAGTACCCACAAAGGCGCCACTCCCCATACCACTTGAACGATCCTACGTGTAATCTGTTTCTTTAATCGTCATCGAACGCGCTGCCAATCGCCTTCCACTCGATCGACTTATTGATTGCCTTTGTTTCTAACTAGGGCAGGTGCAGATATATGAATCTATTCGGCACGAGATATACCTCACTTGATGCAAGTACATTTGATTGGCTATGGGATGGTACACATTTTGCTGATTAAAAGTACACGAACAGATTTATGTTGATTAAGCGACTATCGATTTAGAAATATAATGATACAGAAAGAAATTTTAATGTATAGTAGAATGTTTTCATTTATAAACTAACTTGATACATGAGTTGGTCATTTCACATATGAAAACGGCCCTAGTACATCAATTCTAAAAAAATAAAAATAAATAAAAAGACTATTACAATCGAAACCTAGCTTGTCTAAACTGTTCGGCATCGAATCTACTCCTCTGGGTCCGACTCTAGCGGCTCCACCTCTTCCTACTCAAAAGGAATCTGTATGTCCAGCGTCAATTGTTGCGGTGGCCAATGCCTTGAGCCAACCATGTTTGAAGCCCCGATTCTCAAACTTTAAGGCCTCGTCGGCATATTTCTCCATAGCCGACAACTCCTCATCTCCAAATGCTTTGGTCGCTGCCATTTGCGCCTCCTCCATCGCCTCTTCGTTGCCAGAAGCTCGGTCCTGAGCTTTTCCAGGTCTATCTTTGCTTCTTTCAAAGCGGTATCCGAAAGATTTTCCTTTTCTTCGGCAGCATTTCTTCGACAGCATGACGAAGTAGGTCAACGTGTTTCGTTTTTTCCTCTTTGGCATTTGCCCTCAAACGCTCCTCATCAGCCCTTTTCGCTTCAACTTCAGCTTTTTGCGTCACTATGGCCAATTCGGCAGCTGCTGACTTTGCCTTACCTTGCTCGGTCGTCACTTCTCCTTTAAGCTGGTTGATCAGCTCGATGGCGTCATAGTGGTGACAGCCAATCTCCGTAATTCGCTCAGCTGCCTTCAAAAGTGCACGCTTATATTAAGAAAACAATGAGGTTCTACTAAAATAGCCAATTGTGCGGCCATAACGATTGAGATGACATCCGGCTCGGCGTGGAAGGCTACCTTGTCTAAAGGCAACGTGATGGCTGTTGTGAGAAACCAAATATACAAATCAAATAAATAATTAAGTGATAATAATTTTACAATCTCAAATATTTTTATGGTGAATCCTAAAGTGCAAAATAAATATTTGGAGGGTCTTTTAATTAATTTTTAAACCTACAATAAATTTATAGTGAAAGTCTTTAAGTTAGAGGCAAGATTTATTATGGAAAAAAAAAAAAAAATAGAGAAGAGGGTGTGACTAGAACTCTAGACCACAAAATTATTAAATAAGGCTCTTACCATTTGAGTTGCATATAACTTATATATATATATTTTGTATATTTATCTATTTATTTGACCTATGTGTGTCCACCACTAGTATAAAATAAAATAAACACAAACCCTACTCTATTATTTGTTCACCACATATAGCAGCAGCAACAGCAGCCACACTAACGGAAGAGAGATTGAAAGAGAAGGGAAAAAAAGAAGAAGTTGCAATCAAAGAAGAACTTTTGGGTGTGTGGTAGGGTTCTAGCTTTCTTCTTTATTTTATTTTTGTTCTTTATCCTTATTCTATTTTATGATTTAATTCATTGATGGAGAGGTTGTAGGCATATGTATTTTGTCTATATATATTCTATTAAGAAATCTAAGGAGTTAAATTCATGTATAAAGAATGTGTGTAATTCTTAGTCCAAAAATTCTGCACAGAATCACAAACTTTAAAAATCAAAAAACCATATCAAATGGATGAATTTTAGACTAAAATTTTTATAGTAGATTAATTACTTATTGAATTGCATATCAGAATTTTCTCATAATTTTTGGGAGTCAAAATCTATATTAACTGGTGTGTTCAAATTTGTCCAGAAACTGGGGTAAAACAGTAACTTCAGAAGTGCTGTTCTCTTTGGGTATAAATCCGAAAATTATCAAATCAGCGTCATTAGAACCGGTTACGAGTCTATTTTCTTAAATTTTTGTCCTTGCATTAATTGCTCGTGTATACTAAGAGAACCATTAATTTCTTTAAAGTGCTGCACAAAACAACCAATTTGGGCATAATTAATTGTAAATAATTATTTTGATAAGCAAATCAAGTAAAACCAATTGGGTTTGAAACTTATAATATATTAGTTGAGATTTGGAGGGTTTTGGAATTTTTTGAACAGCGTGGAGTGGGTTTTGTAATTTTCAAAGTTAGCGAATAGATTGGGAAAACTTGTTTAAAACTCTATTTTATCTTAAAGTTACTTTTAATTAAGTTTCGATCTGAACCCATGTCTTGGGTAATTTTAAACCTTGAAGAACATGAGCTTTGGTAATATTTAAGAGTAACGGTGAGTTGGGTTGAGCCGTGTTAGTGCGCTTTAGTTTGGGGTTACTTAGTTTTTATTCTTTAGTATTTTTAAATTAGTAATGACGTGTAGTTTTCATGCTTGGTTTAGGGCACTAGTTGGACTTTTATACTCTATTCGAGGATTACATTGTTCTGTTTTCAGGTGAGTAGTTGCATGCTACATATTTTTATAAATGTTTCCCTACCTTTAATTGTTGGAAAATTGAATTGTTGTTTCAGGACTAAACTGTTTTGATAAATTATTATAGTATCAATGGAATTAAATTATTTCTGGAACATGTATAAACTTGGCATACTGTAAACTATTTGTTATGGTCTCATGTTTATAATGGTGAACTACCATGTTTTGTGAAACTGAATTGTATTGATTATCGGGACCATTTGTATATTTAGTCCAGGGAAATTATTCCATTGTGTGTGGTGACTCTGGCCACTAGGGAAAAGATCCAGGTTGGGCCATGATGACTCTCATGCTCAACGATTGTAAGAAAAAAACCTGGGTTGGGCTAGGTGACCTTCAATTGGATTGTCTTAGAGAAAATGCTCGAGTTGCCACCCCGAGGATGACTCTTGGTTTGTATTGGATCCAACGGGCTTATTGCCTTGAGAACTGTGTGACATGTTACTTGTTATTCTTGGTACCCAGAAAATTACTTGTGTTCATGTTGTAATTTGTTTTAAGTGAAAAATGTCATTTATCATGTTCTTTAGAGACATGAGTATTTTAACTGTTGAACTGTGGAATCTTCTTTTTGAAACAGATTATCTTTATCAAAAGTGTATGCTAATCTAATTTTTGTGATATATATCTTATTTTGGAATTGATCCCTGTTTTTAAAACTGTATATACTATCCATGTTGCTACTCACTGAGCTATCAGCTGACTTAGTTGTTTATCATTTCCAAGTGTTAGAAGGACTTAGAGTGGACTCATGGCGTAGTGGGAACTCAATTGCATGGACTTCTAGGACATTCATTTATTTTGTTTTAGATTGTTATGTCAAGTTTGTGCATATTTCTTTATTATTTTTATTGAGATTTTTTAAGGATTATTTTGATATGTGGGCTGTTATATCCCATAAGTTTGGATGGTATTGATTACGGTTGGTTTTGCCGTTTATACTTGTGGCATGTCACTAGATTGAGTTTGGTTATTTATTACTGGACGAATGTATAGTTGTTCGATGTGATTATGGATTCGTGTTTAAGCTTACGTGTGCCTTAGGCTAAGGCTCTGTAGGCTACCCTGTAGGACACGATCAGTCATACCCGGGTTTGGGATGTGACAGCTGTAGCCACACTTAGTGTAACGGCAAGCTCCTTCACCGCTGATGCGCCCGTAGGGATGAGCGACCCCTTAATCTTTGGTTGAATTGTAAACGGCACCGCCAAATTCAAAGCGGGTGAAGCCCTTGGTCTTTTCTCAATTGGCCACTCGACCAACTGAGTGGACTCGATGGGACACGTCTCACCTTTTGTTTGGCCACTATTTTTTCAATCAGCGACTCAAGAGTTGGCTGTGCTGACTCCGTAGGCATGGGGGAGCAGTGATCTTTTCAGACTGGGTCAAGGGGACCTTTTGATTGCTTCCAGCCGCTTCCACTTTCCTTCTTACTACCATCCTCTCGGCATTTCTCTTCTTAGCAAATTGGGCGAGCGAAAGGGACTCACCTGCCATATCTTCGGCTCTGGACCCAGGTAGGTCGTCCAAATCAAAAAATATATCAAACTCTTCCTGAGCACGTTCCAAATCGGCTCGAGCAGGAGACAACACTAATTCTAAATTCCGTTGGTTGGATTCTTCGCTTTCGACGATCTCGACGGCCGAATAAATGCCCTGCTGTGCTTGTTCGACGCCTTTGTTATCTGTGCCTTCACTTCATTCGACACCTTGATTGGCTTCTTCAGTACTTACTTCGCTACTTTCACTGTTTGCTACTTTAGTGGTTCCCATATCCCTCAAATTGACGAAACTTTCTAAAACCAAAGCTGTCAACTGTTGTTCTCCTTCAGGAATGAGAATATGATCGGCAACAGCAAAAGTAGAATAAGTTAGATCGTATCTAAGAAGAATATGCGTAGCACGACCTTGTCCTTCAAAATTCTCCATGCTAATATACTTAAGAGTAGTCTTGACTTGGGCCAAGACGGCTTCGTCCTTTGAAGTGATTGGCTTTTTCAGATCGTTACCTGCAAGAAAGAAGAGTTATTAATACATTGATAACCGAATAGAATTGAAAGCGACTGTTGAATTAGTCAGCTACTTGGTTTCTCTTTTTGCCTAAGAATCGAGTCCGAACGATCTTCCTCCCCGCCGAATTCCTAATTTCCTCTTACTATGACCATGACATCATCCACCTTGTTGCCTGAGTTGGCAAGCATGGTCACCAGCTAATGATCCGTGTCCTTGGCCCTAAGGAAGAATTGTCCTAGTTGTCCAGATAATTTGGCAAGGGCGTAGCAGTGCCAAATAGCAGGGATGCCTAGATTAATTCTCAATCGGCGGTTGAGTGCTACGATACCCATGATTATTGGTGAAAATTTACTTTTGCTTGTGAGGGAATCAACGCCTAATAACGAAGAACAGTTCGAAGAAAAGGGTACAGGGGAAATCACACTCCGCCTTTGGCAATGGCTAGCAACAGAAACACTATGGTATGAGTGTCCATCCTCTCTATATCCACCTGTAATGAGCTCTATTTGAACATCGTCGAGAATAGAATAATGGTGGCAAAAAGCGGCGACCTTACTCTTAGAGAGCAAGGATTTTAGATAGTTTACCATGGAAATGTTGAAGGATGGACAGACCGAAGACAAAAAGGTGGACCAGTGGTAGAGTAAAGTCGGAAATTCAACCAGAAAAAAAACACAAGAAAGATGAAAATGGGGGTTCATAACACTTACAAGAGAAAAACGAGGAGCGTCTGAACAAATGAGGGATGCCACAGTTGTAATCAAGTGATAAAAACTAAAGGGGTGGACGAATAAAGTCTTTTCGGAAGTGAATGGGAAGAAGCGGCATATTTTTTGAATCGCAATAAACGAAGAGACATGAGATGAAGAATGGCGGGAAGCTTTACATATCCCCAATGGGTTCCATCCATTGTCAGATGTGACAGCATGTCTACTACACGCTCGTATTTCTAGGCACACATTATGATTAGTGTGATACATCTGTATGAAGTTGGTCTACCGAGAGCCGAGTATGAAGCCCACTCGGCATATGAGTTGACCTGTGCTCGGGGGACAATTATGGGGTCCAAGAAAAGGATTACCTCGAACGACAAACAAAGTACAAGCCCATCTCCGATGGGCTTGATGATACCCAAGCTCATCAGATGTTGGGCCATTGCCGAATATATACAGCAATATGGAGAGTATGTTAAATTTAGGCTACCCGAGCCACAAGGTTGAACCAAGTGTATTGGGAAAGTTGGCTTAACCAAGTTAGGCAAATCCTGATTGTCCTTTCCTTTAATAAAAGTGTGGTAGGGAGATGAGTCTTAACAGAGTAATGATAAGGAGCTAGGCCACATAGAAAAAATATCAAGAAGAATAACGATATAAAAGGAGGAGGGAAGCCCAAGAAGGAGGTACGTGCAAAAGAACCTTGAACCTCAAGAAACTAAAAAACACCAACCTTTCCATAAAGACTAACTTGTTCGTCAGAGTGCTAATTCCGGCACCACCGTTTGGAGTTTTATTTTTATTTCAGGTGACAACTGGAAAGATTATCCAAAAGCTTGTTTGGATCAGAGGAGTATTCCATATCCACTTTCACACAATAGTTTTTGTTTTTGTGTAAAAACAATTTTAAATAAAGAAACCATCTATCATATATATATATATAATTTTATTTTTGTGAGAAAGCAATGTTAAATGAGTTCAGAAAACTTTCCTCAAAACAAGTTTTATGTATCAATTTCGGTCTTTTCTGTTTTCAAACCTTTTTTGGGCTGAAGCTTTCATAGCACCCCTCAATCCTTTTAATAGAGAAGATTTATAGAGAAATCAAAGATGTAGTCAATTATTATGCTGTCCTCACTCACATGCACCTTCTTTATGAGGTTTGGTAAACGTCCAGTGAATCTGCACGGTTGAATTGTCCCCATAATCCACAACCTTCAATGAATTTGCATACC
This sequence comes from Camellia granthamiana, assembly GCA_036172215.1. Classification (NCBI taxonomy): domain Eukaryota; kingdom Viridiplantae; phylum Streptophyta; class Magnoliopsida; order Ericales; family Theaceae; genus Camellia; species Camellia granthamiana. Next base: position 1,215,344 of record JAXFYN010000031.1, on the reverse strand, counting down.
TATCTAAACCTACATTGCTTGTTCCCCTTCTATAAACACAAGTATATATATATATATGTGTGATGATGGGTCCATAGAAACCAAACCAGCCTTTCCTTAGATACTCGACCTATCTCTGTCTTGTTGGAGTGCATAGACTGCATTGCTGCTATAGCAATCCATTGCCAAGTGCTCCTACCCATGTCTCTCAAGGATATATTGGATAGCATATATAGATTACCGGGAACTTCTAATTAAGCCCTCATTTATATCTCTTTTCACTGAATTCGTATGTGCAAGACTTTCTTCATAAAAGTACAAGTGTCATAACCCATAAATTGGGGGTAATGAGAAATTTAAGAAAATAGCTGCTGATTGATAGATTGTCTTTTTTGGAGATAATAGCTGCTGGTTGATATAGAGGAATTAATAGTGTTTAAAACTTGGGGAGCCAAGTTCTTTCTGTCCAATTGAAGATCTGAAAATGAGAAGATATGTAGGCTTTCAAAACAGCAAAAAGAAACATTATATATATGTAGCTGTGAGTTTGTGACATACAATACAAGGTTGCATTTGAAATATTAATTGTATTTTATGGAATCATCATATATAGTTGTTTAAATCAAAAGTAAGTTCATGTAAAAGAAGAACAGACACTGAAACTGCTTGATCTCTCCCTCCCGGCTCCATCTTAAGACAATTCAACCTTGTGAATCGTTTTAACTTGAGTCTAGCTCTAGCTATAAACCAAATATATACATCTTGATAAACTATAATACAAACCTGTATAGAAGTAGTTTTAATTTTTTGTTCCATGAAGAAAAAGATAATATAAAAAAATTAAAAAAATTAGAAGGCAAGAAGACAAAGCAAATTAACTTAAGCAGCAATGGCGCCAACTGGCACACCGGTCTTGAGCCTGGAGGAACCATATAGTGTTTCCTCAAATCGGATAATCTCATTCTTGGATCCGTAAGCAACTTGAGTCCTGTCATCAAGATTAACAATCACCTTGTCAAGCACAGACTGTTTGCCATCACTACTGTATCCCCCTGCTTTCTCAATTAAGAACCCTAAAGGAGCCACCTCAAACAGCAGCCTCAGCTTTGCTTTCGCTGATGGGGATGTCACATTTGTGAATATACCTTTCTCTTTCACTATTATCTGCACAATTTTTAAAATAAATTAATTAACAAAGAATGAATGAATTTTTTTAACAATGTTTATGATATTCACAGAACCTGGTTGGTCTATTAAAAATTGAAATTAACGCTCTATTTGCTTCGACAAAATCCATAAAAAACGTTTTCTTATGATCTTAAAACTAATGTGCTATAGTGAGTGGTTTTATTAGGGGTGGTGTTGGTAATGTGGTGTTGTTGATAAAACTTTGTCCGGAAAATGTTTTCAACCTTCAAAAGGAGAAAATGTTTTTGTCCAAATAAATTTGTTTTATGTTGACTATTAGAACGTTTTTCGTTGATTTTCATTTTGTATTATACCAAATATTATAAAGTAGAAAAATATTTTTCAAAAAACATTTTTCACTGAAACAAACGAAGCATAATAAAGTTAAAATATGCCGAAGAGGTTTATGTAGTGGACATGCAAAGACCTGATTAACATCCGGCACCATTCCTCCAGTGTATCGCAATGTATATTTCTCTCTTACATAGTAGTTGATCAGCTGTGTTGTTCATATTTGACAAGTTGATTAGATATTCAAAGTTTGTATAAAAATAGAAAAAGAAAAAAAGAAAATGGAAACAGCAAATGTAGATGGTTGTAGAAATTTAGGAAAGAAGTGTAACCTTGTCATAGTCAGGGTTGTCAGATGTGGCTCTCAAATTTCCAGGAGAGAACATCTTTCCTTCACCAATTTCTGTTGTGTCTTTGACTTGGAGCCATTTTCCTGTCCCCAAAGGGAAAATTTGTTGAGACAGAAAGTAAGAGAAATATTTGGGAATCATATGCAAATAACTCTTTAGGCCACTTTTGATTGGTGGACAGATTGGCGTATTTTTGAAATTTTGCTATTAGTGTTATATGCAAGACAAATAGCCCTCTCGGGATTAGTTATCCCTCAAATGAAGATTATTTTATCTAGAAGTCATTTAATTTGATCCACCTACTTATCAACATAGATGGATTTATTGCAAAAATAAAATAAAATAAACATGTTTTAAAAAGGAACAGTCATTTTCATATTAACAATTTGCAAAATCAGTGCCAGAAGCAAAATTCTTGGGTTTGAATTGAAGCACCACAACACATTCCCATATAAATAAAATATGGTAAAATTGTTCAAAACCAAACCTTCATCAAGAAGAAGGAACTCATGAGTGCCTGGCATGTCTTTAAGAGCAAGAACATATGTAGTTCGGGGTCCGTAAATCCCCATGGCTGCAGCAACTTGATCTCTCCCTGTCACACCTGTTAACTTGTCTCCAGGCCACACCCCAAATATGGTGCCAACTGTGAAATTTGTGTCCACTATACTAGACCCATCAAGAGGATCAAAAGCAACACTGAATCCACCTGTTCATATTCCAAAAACCAAAATGGTCACAAAAATTTATATGATTTATTTATTTATTTATTTATTTATTTTTTTTCTGGTATTGTGATTTTCAAATTATGATTACTAAATAACTACAGCTTCCCATCAAGAAGATCAAAAGCAAAACTGAATACACCTGTTCATATTTCAAAAACCAAAGACCAAAATGGTCACAAAAATTTGTATGATTTTTTTCTTCTGGTTTTGTGATTTCACATTATGATTACTAAGTAACTACAGCTTCTAACCTTGAGCTGGGCCTCCCATGTCTTGGAGTTCAGGGACTTCCTCAGAGCAAGCATATTTGCAGTAGTGGGAATAAGTCAAGGCCTAGGCATCAATTTCAAGTGTCAGAGAAATCAATATAAAAGCAAATTCCACATGCATGAAGTTGAAGATCCAAAGAATGAGCTTGAACATAAACATTGAACTCAGTTATATATATATATATAAGAAAACTGCAAATATAAACAGTATTGGGAGTCAAGTGATGTGATCAGTGAGTTCTTTATTATCATAAGTAAAGCCCTAACCTCAATCATATGAATGTTTTGACTCTTTTAAGCTTAATTATCTGAGTTGGAAGTTCGTAACATGTTAAAATATTTATCATTCAAAAATCAAGTTTTTTCACTGATGCAGTTAACATTGACTGAATGGAGTGGCTAATGAAGGTGTGGATTTTAAATTGAAGATGTTTCTTCTGTAAACGCAAAAGTGAAACATAGCAGTTTTGAATTTGAAAGATAGGGAAGAAAGAGAATATATATATGTATATATAAAGAAAAGTAGTTTTAAATTAAAACTCTAACCTCAAAAAGGAGCTTATCGGCGAGCATGTCAACTGCGAGCTGCTCATCTCCAAAAGAGTTGAGACAGGCTGTTCCTCCACAAGAAGCTGTTCTCACTTTGAAAGCAATGGTTCTGAGTGCTTCACCCATGCACACCATTAATCTTATCAGTCCCTTATCTGAAGATGCCTTTGTAAGGAACTCTTCCTACATTATTGATCACTTAATTTGATCATATTTTTCTCAAAAACTCTGTTTCATATTTTCATTTATCTATCCATACCAAGTTCACTCACATCCTTTATTTCTTAGCAAGAATTTTACAGTTATGATTGTATCTTCATTTTCGCTTTCCATGTTTTTGGAAACAGACAACACTCATAATATTTGCTTTTATTTTTATCCAAAAAATAAAAATATTATTCTTCTATAATTTTTGAAGTGATCGATTTTTTATTTTAAAATGATTTGTCAGTTGCAGTTGTGATATTAAGAAACATCTAGGTCCTTCAGAGAAAAAAAAAAAATTCTCAAAATTTTTCTTTTCCAAATAATTAGCCAAACGAGTTTAGTTTTTCAAAAAACAAAAATACAACCAAATGGGTATTAAAATGAAAGTGGCAGTTGGTGTTAAACTTACCAGACTGTCACCAATCTCGCACCTGGTTACAAGGGAAGAGTTGTTGGTCTTTGACACCTTAACTGATGATGCCTTTGACATGATCCTCAAGGACTCCCCAAATAGTGAGCTTGATTTCAGACTCTGCAATGCATTTCACTACCCTTTTTCAAGTTCTGCTCATTTACATTTTTCTTGTTTTTACTTTTCCAGTTCAAGTGTAATTTGCATGGTTGTTTTGTGAGGTCACCAAATACTCATTAGATCCGTTTGGTAGAGCTGTGGGAAAGTGATTATAACTTATAGTCTAACAGCTTATAACTTATAGCTATGAACATAAGCTGATTTTTGACTTACAAATTAAACTTTTCCTCCCCCACTCAAAGAATAAGTTGATTTTTAACTTACAAAAAGTTATAAGCTGTATTGTTAAGTTGAACCAAACACATCAAAATAGCTTAAATTAAGCTAAAAGCTGAAATAAGCTGAAAATAAGCCCTACCAAACAATCATATAGCTCCTTTTCTTACATAATTCTTATATAAACTTTATAACCAGAATGATGTGACAATAATATTTTTAAAAAGAGAAATGTTACTTATCACTACCTTTATTTCATCTCTTATTTTTCACTTTTATGTATATTAAAAGTAATATATCCATGTAGGACCCACTGTATTAAAAAATATATTCAAAATGTTATACAAACAAATTTATTTTATTTTATTATAAAATATTCTTATAAATTGATACGACAAGCAATAACAAACTATTAGAATGTGAAATGGGATATGATAGTGTTACATCAATTTATAAGTTTGCAAATTTTGTTTCTTTTTATAACCATTACTTACTCTCTAAAAATAAAAAATAAAAAAACAGCATTAATGGAACTTATTAGGCGACATGAAAAAATACATAAAAAGTGAAGTGTTCAGCTGAGATATTTCAATGGTATATAGCAGTCATATTTTGAAATTTTAAACAACTTTGATAGCTCTTTTGCTTTAAAAGATAAAATCATATCATTCTATATTGACTTTTTCTGTTCAATTATATATATATATATATGTATAGCATAACTCTTTGGAGTTATTAAATGTTTGAGGGTACGAACAATCACAAGAGGGTATTGTAATAAAATTTAAAATTAGGACCTCAACACAAGTATAGAAGTCTAAAATTATGTACCTTGGAGCAGAAGGATGGAGAAATGGAAGATTGAGAAACAAAAGCAGTTGAATGTTGAGAAGAGACACCTGCAGGGAGGAACCCACGTGCGCAGCACGTGATGCTAGTCTCCATGCTTCTGAAATATTATTATGCACTATAAAAAGTTGGTTGAATCAGAACAGAAAGTCTGAAGAAGAAGAAGAAGAAGAAGAAGAGGAACGTGCTGTTTCTTTCTTGCTTGCTTGCTTGCTAAGTTGCTAGTAGGAAAGGAATTGAAGTTGTTTCAGCCTCTGTATGTGTGTAACTGTTTTGGTTTTGGTTGGGGTATGGACAGTGGATAGCAGATAAGCAGTTAATGGGTTCCTGCCACGTGGCTATTGTTGAACAGATAGGCTGCTCAAAGTGCTATTGGGGGGTGGTTTGAGGTTAATTAATTACCATCGCTCAAATATATGTGGCTCATCTATCTGTATACTGAAAAATATGGTACTGCCTTGAGGGTTGTGATCCTGTCCCTCACGTATTTGTGACAGTAATGCTAAGTATCATGAAAAAAAATTTATGACAATAATTATGAAAGTTTTGTGATTCTTGGATTATACTTAGAATAAAGCACCACACACTAATCAAGGTAATCCAAGAATCATAAATATTTCATGATCATTTTCATGAAATTTTTTTCATGATTTCTAACTTTTCTCTATTTATAATAGAAAGATTTCATTCAATCATTTAACGTGAGTGTGATAATATTTTTTAATTAAAATTAATTATAAATTTACATTCATATTTAATAACTATTAAATATATAATGAAAATCCTCCATTATACATATAGAATCAAAATCTATGACATGGACCCCAAAATAAGAGTCTTGATTGGTAGCTCGAAAAAGCCCTCCCCCGAATCCCCCGAATTTGAAAAGAAGAAGAAAGAAGAAGAAGGAAGAAGAAGGAAAGGAGGGGCCAACATCAACCAGAGGGGGGCTTAGGCAGAGACGGAGGCAGAAGAGGGGGGCGGAGGCGGAGGCGGGGGAGGGGGGCAGAGGCGACGGCGGGGCTGGGTTGCGACGGGGCTGGACTGCGGCGGAGCTGGGTTGCGACAACGAAAACCGGGCTGGGCGGCGATCGGCGAACCTCTCTTTTCTTTCTCTCTCTTTCTCTCTTCCCCTTTTCTTCTCTCTTTCTCTCTCTCTTCCTCTTTGCGTTTCAGACTGGAAAATGGAAGAAAAAAAAAAAAAAAAAAAAGGAAAATGCCCAAAACGACGTCATTTTGGGCATTCAGGGGATTCGGGGAGAAAAGTTTCGAGCTACAAAACATTATTCCCAAAATAATCCGTATGTTTTTTGCATGAGGGCCCATGTTTTGCGCAGGTACTTAGACTAATGCGACATTCTACTATATAAATTAAGGTAAATTGTACTGACCCCTAGTTTTGAAAAAAAATATAAGAAATTCTAAAGTTTAATATAATTATACTAAGTAAAACTAAATAAAATAAAGCTAATGCAAATGGAATGGTGTGAAAGGACAAGAATAAACAAAATATATATATACAATTTAGTGTAAAAGTTATGACCATAATTTTTTTATTCATTTAACTAATGAATTATTGATGAAAATATAACTAAATATTCTATATATTAAAATCTTAAAGAAACTCTTTATAATTATATCAAAATTATAAGACTTGCTATAAATAAAGTGCATATCTGGCATGCATGTTTATTTTTTGGATAAATTATAAATACATCCCCTGAGATTTGCTTAAAGTATCGCCCTCTGTGATTTTAAAAATTACAAATACCCCCTTGTCGGAATTTTTTATTTAATAAAATTAACCAAAAAAAATGAAATTCATAAATACTTTCTTATACAATAATAAAATTACTTAAATTATTAATTGAAACATATTTCTAACATCATTAAAAACTGTTAATTGAGTTAATGATTAATTAATAAAATGGGCGATTTGTTATGAAATTAGAAACTTTGGGGGGTGGAATGTAATTTTCAGAACCATAGGGGATGATTCGTATTTTAATCAAATTTTAGGGGGTGTATTTGTAATTTACCCTTTAATTTTTAATTGTTGAATCTAAAAAATTAAATTTGACTAATCGATTATAGGGAAAATTACACTTTGCCCTGGTAGGTCTTTTAGCACACCAAAAATAAAAAACTAAACTAGGTTCCAATTCCGTAGAATAGGGTTAAGTCTAGGTATTGATCCATAGGGACTAATGTGAAATTAAACTATTTTATTTGCGAGATTCTTAAATTAATTTGATAAAAGTGGGGGATAAATATTAAAATAAGAATTAAAATGAAAATTAGAAATTCAAATGACAATAACTATTAGGGTTGAGAAATTGATTGGGAAAAATTCTAGAATAATGAATTTACCACTAGCTACATAAATAGGGTTTAAAATTGAGAATTAATGATTGCGATATGGTTTGAACTACGCAATGTTTCACACTACAAGCTTGAAACATTGATCAAGAGAATTTGTGTTCAACGTATAGGCACGAATCATCTTTAGTAGTACGGGTCATTCGCTCTAAACTAAGATAGTAATACAACTCGTCTCTCATAGTACGATTCGTCTCATACTTTAAACATGAATGAAAAGAAAACCATTGTATGGAAAGCATTCAATAATCACCAAAAAAAAAAAAAAAAAACTTGAAAAAAATAATAGAAATGTATTAAAAAGCTTCTAAAATATCCATACAACCTATTTAAACCATTACATAAATCAAAACCTAAGAAAGAAAAAAAGAAAAAACCTATTTACTTGGCTAAAGTTTCATCAAAATCCTAAAAAAAATAGAACTAGCCGCTCATGGATGATTGAGAAGATGAAGTCGAGGGTGAAACCATCATGAAAGCACTCCAAACCTTCAAGTCCAAACCGCATAAAACCCTAGCCTCTTTTGTTTCTTTATAAGAATGTTCCAACCTTAGAAAAGTTTTTCTTTCTTCCTTTTATATTTCTTCAACAAAACAGGTCACTTTAGGGCATCTCCAACGGTGTTGTAACGCCCCAAATTTCTAGCCCAAATGATAATACAACAATCATGACTCTTTCAAGGAAAATTGAATATAAATCTCCAAACTTACATTACATGATACAATAGTTCTTCATGGAACAATACATTAATCCAACAACAAGTAAATAAACAAATAAATACCTCCAAGGGTTTACAAGTTTTCAAGACTTGAGCCTAGTTACACAAAACTGTTATTCAAACCCACACAAATACGGCCCTTGGCTTACACACAGAGTCACAACAAAATAAGAGTATTGTACTCCCAACACACATACTTCCATGCTCCTAGTTGGGTGAGATCACCACATCTTTTCCTGTACAAAAATCCCGTAGGGTGAGCATAAAGCCCAGTAGGAAATTCTTAACAAAATATATACATTTTATACAAGTCTCAAGAGATGAAATGTACATGCCATGCTGTAACATGCCCGGGGGTTACCCGCGCGCGTTAAACAGTTCGGACCCTCGAGATCTCTTTGATCTACTCTCACGAGTGCAATGTGAAACGTAGATGAGAGTCCAGATTTGGCAACTTTTAGTGAAAATCCATTTTATTGCAATTTTGTCAAAAATGGACTGCGTCATTAGATCTCAGAGTCGCCACCTAATATTTTGAGAAATTAAGAAACCCATGACTCGGTGCCAAGGCCACTGTTCGTCGTAACCAAGGATACTTGGCTCGGAACCTTAGGTATGAGAGGGGAAGGTCAATAATGAGCACCCCCGCTCACCCGATCAAATGATCGGCCTCTACTAAATCATGATATGAATTTTATTTTCTTTATATGTTTATGTTCTGATTATTTTAGTAAATCCTAAAATTTACTATGTGAAGCATACAAGGTATAGACTAGTTTGCTCAAATTGGAACAATTCAATTTCATGTTTGTTTGTCGAAAAGGGTTTGAGTTTGCCACTTGACAAAGTGGGCTTAAAATCGTACAATCGTCGAATCATTCCAATTCAAGCAACAAGCCTTCATCCACAGGCATTCAAACAGTCTATCATTTAATCAATTAGCCTCATGGTAGGATGCTAAACATAATAAGAAAAACACACACAAACGAGATGCTAAACCATAAAAACTTACATGTTTGACGACCCGCGAACAAGCTACAAAGCAAAGTTAGTAAAACATGCATGATCTTATATACAAAATCCTAATGCAATTCACTCATGAGATGCAATTAAAGATTCGGCCTCTAAGATATGATATGTGAATCATCTCAAGAACATGAGGTAGCGCACATAATCACATACGAATTGATTAAATCCACAAATGCAGACTTAGTCGAACCAAGATGCGTAAAACATGGATGCAAAGCATGAATATAATGAAAAATAAATATGATGTTTATGTACAAATAAGGAAAGCAAGTAAAAGAATGGGATAGAAAGAAGTGGGGCGAGAAATTATTACAATGCTTTGAATAAATTATTACAAACCAGATAAGAGATAGAGAAGGGAATATTACAACAAAATAAAAATCTCACAAACTCTCAAAATAAAATAAAATAAAATAAAATAAAGAAACTTCATGTACGCCAGAAAATATTTTGCTTGACGTAGGAAGACTGCTCCGTTCTGTTCGGGGAAACTTATTTTTGCGGGAGCACTATTCATCTCGAGATACTATTCACTGCAGGAAGTTACTATTCATCATGACAATTACTATTCACCTTTCTTGATCGTTATTCATCTTACCGGGCATTTTTCATCCGCAGTTACTATTCATCGCCGGAGGTACTATTCATCGACGGGGCTATTATTCATCGTCGGGGTTACTATTCATCGCTGGAAGTTACTATTCACCGCCGGAGGTTACTATTCACCACCTATCACTATTCATTTGGCGCGATCACATCTTTTAACAAATTAGGTGGTTCGACCAACCATTTAAAGTGATAAAATTACAACAATTTATAAATAGTAAACTACAACATTTTATGTAAATTACAATAATTTATATACAGTAGTAAATTACAGCAGATAAAGTGGTAAAATTAGGTGGTTCGACTAACCATTTAAAGTGGTAAAATTACAACAATTTATAAATAGTAAACTACAACATTTTATGTAAATTACAACAGTTTATATACAACAGTAAATTACAGCAGATAAAGTAGTAAAATTAGGTGGTTTAATCGACCATTTAAAGCGATAAAAAAAAAAAGTTATGAAAAACAATAAATAAAGTACTTAAACAAATTATATCACATTTTGAAATTAAATGAAAGTTTGCGAAAACTCACCTTTCGGGGAAATGATGAATTTTCTAATTCACAAACTTTCTTTTGATTACCCTCAAGTCTGTGGAATGTGTTCTCGATTCTCAGTCAAAATTTGGAATTACAACTTTAGCGGTTCCTTCTTTCTGATTCTTTTTCTCTCAAAATTCTCTCGCACCAATTCCTTTTTTTTTATTCTCTCTCCCAATTTTTTTAGACTCTTCTGATCTCTCCCCCGCCAAAATTCTTCTCTTCCTTCTCTGATCTTCCCCCTTTTATAGAAAATAATTGTAAGAAAAAGACAAAAGAAGAAACGGTGGTGGAAGGAGTTGATTTCAAAAGATACACAGTGATTTTACTGTGCATTGCACAGTAAAATTACTATGCACTTTACAATATAATAATATATAAAAGGGATTATTAGCATAAATACATGTACAAATACCCAAAAAAATATATAAAAACACACAAATACGTAAAATTAAAATACATGGACTAATAAAATATATTTTAGTAGGCCAAATATGCAACATAATTTGACCAAAGCGGGTCTAAAGGCACAGAAAATAAAAAGACGCACGATGGGAGTGTAGTGAATTTTTTTTCAAAGGAGGAATAATACCCTTATATAATATAATATTATATATATACAAAAGTATGGTGCGTGGGTGAAACCATGGTACCGAATAAATTTAATAAAATATTATATAATAATATAACATAATATATATATATATATATAATACATAATAAAGGGAAAGAAAATGGAGAAGAAGTCTAAAATAATTTGGCAAAAACAGGTGTAAGACTAGGATTTAAAGTTTACATTCCATCTTTTTACTGAGAATTTTGTGAGATAACATATTCCTATTTTCATCATTGAGTAATCAAAAGAAAACGCTCAAGTCTTAAGACCGGTCAAAATGGGGTGTCTACACATGCTATGCCCTTTTTGAAGATAAATCACATTTTTATCTTTTGAAAACCATCATGCTCAATGATATCATGCAATTTCAATTGTTCAAAACTTAACAATTTATTTCAAGGGCAGTAAATATGACTTTGGTAATCCCTAGGTCGGTGTCTACAAGTAGACTATACAAGTACTATCAAATTGTTATTTTTACTGGTATTAATCGGAAGGCTCGACACCTATCTGCGCGGGTTTTCGGTCTTTCACCTCGGACTCTTAGGCCAACTTATTCAATATCATCTATACCACCTATTAAGACTTACCAACGTATTTACCCCAAAACTATTTCATGAAAACTTTTTTCTCAACATTCTTTTATCAATGTAAGTTTTCAAATCAACTTTCAAAATTTAATGTAATCAAATGAATTATTATGCCAATAACACAAGATGAATATAAATATTTTTATTCCAATTAATCATCTAAGGAATAACACAATTCCCTCTTCTCAAGTATCTGCAACAATTAGTCATTTCAAGACTATTTCAACGTTTTGAACAATAATTTCCAAAATGAACAACAATTCTCATATTCCCTGAAATTCATCATTTATATAAATATAAATAAATTTTTTTTCCAAATATTCATTTATTTTGACACACAAAATAAATATAATAATATCATTCATGAATTTTCAGTCTTTTTAAAAAAAAAATCCAAAATTCTAGGTTTTCTTACCAAAACTATACAACTCAAATCTTTTGAAAGAAAACTTTTCAAAATCATATTTTCTTCAATCAACGAAGATTAAAATCCATAAGATCATTTTAAAAGAATAAGAGATAAACCTACTTTCAAAATCACTCAACTTCTTGAATCAACAATCAATTTTCAAAGCTATCGAAAGATGATTTCAAAAATCATATAGATCTTGCAAATATATATATATATAACTCTAAGAAAATCCCTACCTCAAGTTTTGAAGAAGAAATGAGATAAAACCCCCAAAATTAACGGTGTCGAAACTCGATCTTCACCGCACACAACGAAACCCTCGAGAAGTTAACCAACTTTGATGAAGAACCTATGGCAGAACTTTAATGGATATTGAGAAATTAAGGTTTTGATTGAATTTGGCGTAGGGAAATGTAGAGAGAAGGGAGAGGAAAGGGTTTTTAGAGAAAGAGATATACAAAAGTGATCTGAAATATCAAATTCACGAACTGATATAACATGGTCCGCTCGAGCGTGGAAAGCCCCACTCGAGCGTCAAACACACTTTTCCAGTACTTTTGTAGACAGGTTAAACTTCTCATTTTTCATTTTTGCTTCGGGGGCGCTGCTCCTCAACCCCGCCAGGGCACTGCCCAAGGACCCACTAAGAGGCGCTGCCCTCTGGACCCCCGCAAGCTGACTGGACAGCTTGATCCCCGACATACTCAGCGAAGTGGCAATTTGGGATCGCTAAAGGTTTATTAAATATTCCATCAAATCTAAGTAAAAATTTAATGAATTCATCTATCTAATATCAAGCTCTCCAATGGTGATTTTTAGTTTTTAGCAAAACACAGGTCGTCTGGCCAGTCAATCGACAAGTGCATAGATGTGAAGATTGGTAAAGAATTCAATCTTTCTTTATAAAAGTGAATGTGGGTGTCCTAATGGGTTTAGAGATTTTGTGAGATCAAAAGTGGGTGGTGGACCTGATGGTGATGATCAAATATGAATGTGAGTCTCCTAACGGGTTTAGAGATTTTGTGACAAATTTTGTTGAGGTGATTCAGCTATTGATCTCTATTGTTGTTATTGTTGGTGGTGGTGTTGTTGGTGATGCTAGTGCTACTTGAAGTAGCAGTAGTGGTAGAAGAATACCCAGAAGAGTGACAGCTTTTGTCCATCTCTCTATCTTCCTCCCGCTCCTTCTTTTCTTTCTCTCTCTGTAATTGATTACTTGTTTTTCTCTCTCTAAATATCTCTCTATATGTATATGTATACATGTGGATATAAGTTTTGTCTGTGGTGGGAAGGTCTTGTTCTATTGAAACTTCTACAGTATATGAACACAGATGTGAAGATTGCTAGTGAGCACAGGTCATCTCTATTACAAGTAGTGAGCATTGTCCCTGTACTATCTGGTAGTGAACAAGTAAAAACAAAAAGCCAGAGGTGGTCATCCGGGGGGTCGACCAGTCAATGTAAATTTTTCACAAATTTTTGCTTTGAAGTGGTCATCTGGAGAGATATTTGACCGAAGGTCCAGTGGGTCATCACTCAACGGCTATGCACAGTAAATTGCTGAAAGGTGCAAGACATCCTCAATTTGGTGAAAATTTTGGGGTATTCTCAATTTGATATCATTTTGATAAAATCGTTGGAGACCAAAAAAAAAAGATGTACTTTTTTACCAAATTCAAATTTGATAATGATTCTGATGAACCATTGGAGATGGCCTTAGGAAGTCATGCACGCATCCCATAGAGGGCCGCATGTGTGGGAAAATCCCTCTGCACGTGCAAATTAGGGCAGTTTGGTTTTGGCCTTCAAAGAGGGAGCCACATGTGCGGGAAATGCTTATCCGCACATATAGTGAGTGTTTCTTGACACTATCTTCACTTTTCATCTTAGGCATGTCCAACTTAATTAAGATCAAATACTTGTAACATGTACCAAGTTATATTAAGAAGAGAGTTAAGAAATCTTAATTGCTAGCCTCAATGTAATACATTTTGGCCTTAATCAACACCTTTTATATTTGGTCATTTTCCAACTTAAGCCTTTTTTGTTTTTTTTGTTTTTTTTCATGCATGTTTCAATTTTTTCTCAATTTATTCAAAAGGCTAACTTATGTCCTCACATGTCATGAGAATATTTTATTATATATAACTCGCACATCTTACACAAACTCAAATATTAATATAATAATATATTTTTTTATGTCTTGTGGCAACTAACGTTTCTTTTTTGTTTTTTTATTATCTAATTTTGAATATAAGTTAGTCTTAGAAATAAATTGAAAAAAACTTGAAACATGAAAGGTGAAGTAAAGAAAAGAAATTTCAAGAACAAAAGTGAGAAAATGACCAAATATAAAAATGACAAAGTATAATTTACCCTTGATTATAATTATAGGCTTGATTGGCATAAGTTCTAACAAAATGTTGATAATAAAAAAGTAAGGAAAAATCGCATCTCTCTCTATGAAATTTTCTATGGAAATTACATTTTACCATTTTTGGTCCTTCAATTTTTTTTCTTCACTTTGACCCTTCATGTTTTAAGTTATTCTCAATTTATTTTTAAAGCTAACTTTTATTCAAAATTAGTTAAAAATTATCACATTAACAACCACCTAATATGATTTAACTTAAACCTCTAATCCAAATATAATAGTATATTTTTTTTATGCCAAGTGGCAGCCAACATGGTGTTTTCTCTCTAATTTTGGATATAAATTATATTCAAAATAAATTGAGAAAAATTTAAAATATGAAAGATCAAAGTGAAAATTAAATTATATATATATATATAAACTTCAAGAATCAAAATGGAAAAATGGTAAAACACTAGTTTGGAAAGGTTCTACAACTATAGGGTAAGTCAAGTCCAAAAGGCACCACGGTTATGACCATCGTTATACGAGTTGGGATCCCCTCCTTGCAACTCCTTCTTGCAATTCTCCTTGTAACACCTGAGATCAGTTGTTGTAACATCCAACGGCTAAGATCAGCTGCTAAAGAAATTGAAATCAGCTATTAGATATTGCAACAGTTGATCTCAGCCGTTGCAAGGAGGATTGCAAGGAAAGGATCTGGACTCTCGTTATACGTCTCGCAGACACTCTGAATGGAGCAGAGGACAATCAAACGGTACGTAAAGGTCAAAATCCAATGATTGCTTGTTGACTTCAACATTGACAAACCGTCCAGGATATGAAGCAGGGTAAAAAATCGAGCTCATAATGATGTAAATATAATAATCAAATATGAAAATAAATCTCATTAAAAAAAAAAAATGGAGTTAAACTCTCTAATTTTTCTAATGGAGTCACCAACTATGAATACCACGCTTTTCAACGTACCAATACATCATATTAGACCCTCATTTTACATATAAAGTACTTTGAAATCGTGAATCATCGAGATCTAAAATGACAATATATTATATTTTATCTCCGAATTCGATTTAACCCATAAACTGTTGAAATAGACAAATTTAACAAAAGGATTACCATCTTATTTTATAGAAAAATTAAGAAATCTTTAACTTCATTTAATATAGATCACTAATCCGTCACAATAAAAAAATTTAGTTCAAGAGTTTTAAGTACGAAAGGGTAAAATCATTAATGTGAGCATCAATTTCGCACAATCACTTAATTGGTATATACTAATTCCATTTTATGAGATATATTTCCTTGCTTAATTTCACTTTACTCGTTTAATTTCACATATTCCTTTTAAACTAACCTACCATCTATGTAATTAAGAGTAATCTCACCTATTTTAGAAACTTTCAATACTTTTTTTTATATTTTCTTTCCAAAAATAATTTAGGACGCTTTAAAAAAAAAAAAAAAAGGATAAATTACAATAATAGTCCCTAAAATTTAACACCTTTTTTTATTTAAATCCCTAAAGTTTTAATTTTGTCAATTAAATCCTTAAAGTATTAAATTCGAATCGATTCAGTCTTGAAGATAATATAAAAATAGTATATAAGCCTAAATGTTATATAAAATTATGATCAGGCACAAATTTTAAGTTATTTTTAACTTAATTATCTTCTGCACGTGTGCTTTTATAATTGGTATATTTTGCTCCAATTGATTAATTCTAATTGCTTATATAGGTCTTCTTCTATTTGTATTCTACTATTATTTATTTCTTCTAATTTGCAATTATCCATTTTATCTATTTTTCAGTTCTAATATTATTTTATATTTCATTTCATTATCTTTTTTTTGTTCCGCCATTTTTTTTAATTAATCCAGACTATAATTACTTAGATCTATTTTTTTTTTCTTTTTTCTAGTGGTATCCCTTGGAGAGTTCGTCTGCAAGGATAAGAATAATTATCTGTATGGTTTTCTATAAGAGTCAACTACTTACCTTCATCTAATGATAGATGTCAAACTTCATTTACAATTTCTAATTGATTTTCCTTAAGATTTTCGTTAAATGCTTTTAATAACCTGATTATAGTATTATTTTATTCGATAATTATTTGTAATGCAATACTATTATTTAAATTATCTTATTCGACTTCTTCAATGTATCTAATGCTCAATATTAATATTAGAAAAATTGAAAAATCAAACTCTTAAGTAAACAATAAATTAAAATTCGGGTCTTATGACAATTTTATATAATCATTGGCTTATGTTTTATTTTTATATTATCTTCAGGACTAAATTGATTCGAATTTAATACTTTAAGGACTTAATTGACAAAATTAAAACTTCAGGGATTTAAACGAAAAAAGTATAACTTTAAGGACTATAATTGTAATTTATCCCCAAAAAAAAAAAAAATCTTTCAAAAATGAGTATTTTCCCAAGAAGTGTGGAAATATTCCAACTTAGCCAATATTAATTCTTAAACACATAAATAAAATAGATATTGCAAATAAGGCACATAAACATGCTTTGAAATTAAAAACAATGCACACACAATCAAAGAGTGCAAAAGGAGATTCCCCAGAATTCCTCCACACCAAGCCACGAAAATATTACAATATACATGACCCTAAATGCAAAAGTAATGCCAAAGCACATAGCATATAGACATATAGGAAAGATAGGCATCTAAATATGACATATGTGCATGCATAGAATCACAACTTTAAACACATAATAGCAACTTAGAAGAGATGTAGTTTCAGACTCATCATGTGGTAGAGATGTAGTTTGGGATAAAAGAGAATGGGGACAGAGGATTCCCCATGCAACAACATTAAACCTCTAATGGAAGTTTAAGCTACCCCTACTCTCCCTTTCTCTCTCTCACACACACACACACACACACGCACACACAGGGAAGTGCAAGAGAACACTCTTCAACAGAGGGAAAATTTAGTTGGTCAGACTCTAGCCACGCTGTGTCCCTAGCAATATGTGCATGTGTATGTGAATGCTGTATGCCCAGTGTCCTGCATTTTTCCATGTGCCTCTGCAATCTGAAAGGAAAATTTTCCTAGCACTCAACATATCTTACATCAAAGATGGAAAGCGCCTTAAGTGTGATAGAAGCTACATTCTTGTTCTACATGTTGCATGCAAAAATGTAACATAAAAACTATTTGCAGGTTTATGAGAACAAGCCTCAAGCATCAGTAGTCTTTAGAGTGAAAAAATAACTCTGCAGTCTAGAATTGCACATGGAATGGAACAGCAACATCAACAACATATGAAGCATATTACAGATCAAGTTGCAACTCACTCAGCTTCACAATTTCTTCCTGCAGTTCATCATTCAACACCTACCTAGATAATGATTAATGCAGATATGTGAGCCCCCGGTCTTTACAAAATCAACCTAATCTCCTGTATCATATTCACCAGTGGTATGTCTAAAAAGCAATCCAACTGTCAGCGATGCCAAAAGATATAATAGTCCATCCATTTCCTCCCCCTTTGTACAAAAGCAACAGACTTTTCTATGTTTATCAACCAAAAAAGCAATAAATAAATAAATAAATATTTTAAATGTAGAAGAAAAAAAATCCGTTATCTAGTTGCACATTCATTTATGGCTTATATATATACCTTGGAATTACGAAATGGTGAGAATGTACATTCCACCTGTCCTGTGCCAAGAGGCCTACAAACGTGCTGACATAAAATTAAAAATAATAATAATAAAAAAAAGAAGCGGCATACAAATGTGCGTACCGACACATCACATGAATGAAAATAATTTGAAGCATGCATTAAAAGAAATGGTGCAAAACATTTAGAAAACAGCATCAAAAACAGAATTCCACACCACCAAAAATGAAAAGTCGGACAATCACTTCGAAGTTCAATGTATATATAATCACACCTATCATAGCTACCTTTAGCTGTAAGAAAGAAGTTTATCCTGAAAATTGTACTAATGCAAAGGTAAAGGCGGACCAACTGATTGCATCCGTCGCAACCATGCCACCCTTACACTAGACTTCTTTAATTGAAGGAAAACTTCCCTGTATTCTTTCCTCAAGAATATATCTAAAGCAAACAAGTACAGGTCACTTCCTTGTTCTATTTCATCCATCCCATCTAGGCATTCAATGCATTCCCCAATGCTGTAGTTCAGTTTCCCTAATGAGGATTGAACTGTCACAATGCTCCTAGATTCAACTGCACAATTAACGCAATCAGTTCTGCTATCAGGGTTTGCATCTCCCGACTCTTTGATATGCATAAGGGAGGTGGTTGAACCATCACTGAGCCTCCTCCGCCGAGCCAGAGGTTCTGTTTCTCCACTATCTACTGTTCCATCAAAGATGATATCCAATTTGTCTCTGAGGGGGAGTTCTTTAAACCTAAATTGTGCAGCTTCAGGATTACCCTGTAAGAAACCCGTTTTATGCTCTAGCATGAAATCATGGACAACCTCCATATATTTTTCTAATTCAATAGCTAAGTTGCTTAGTTACCTGTATATAATAGGCCCAATCTTGTTCACTTGCACCAAATGTTTGAGTGCTTGAATCCCATCTCATACTGCTTGTACCAATCAGCTTACACCAGATCTTCC
The DNA here is from genome assembly GCA_036172215.1 of Camellia granthamiana. Lineage (NCBI taxonomy): Eukaryota > Viridiplantae > Streptophyta > Magnoliopsida > Ericales > Theaceae > Camellia > Camellia granthamiana. The sequence goes on along the minus strand of JAXFYN010000031.1, from coordinate 1,196,285 downwards.
ATTGTTCCTTAGTTGCGTCCCAATGATTCTTCAATTGTTTTTTCTCATACCTGATACCCGACTTTTTGTGAAACAATCCTTCAATATTATTCCAACCATCCTTAGTAAAATGTGTCCCTGGTTTATTCCCTTTTAACGTCTGTTCGAGGCATAACTCCACAAATATTTTGTGGAAAGTGGCTGTCCAAGTAGCTTTAGGTTTCTTCATCTTCAGAGCTGATGCGGCTGCACTCTTCTGTTCACTTGCCATTTCTCCTCTTTCAGACTCTCACAGGGACCTATTGAAAGGACCATTATGGCATATTTAGAAAAACAAAATTCCACAGATACTGAAATTTTATCAAACTGATCCACCGGTTTATAGCATGAGCTAACTTCTCTTTTTTTCCTTTTTTTTTTGGGTGTTTGTGTGTGTGTTTTTTAGGGAATGATTTAAATTCCACAGATACTCACACCCACTCATCCTGTGTATGGTCTAAACCCCAAATACACACAACACAATCACTCACAAAAGCATCAACCCTTTACCCCTGGCACATCATGTGGGTTTCAAGGTTGTATTGCATTTAATTCCAAAAAATGAAAAATTCACCTCCACCATACAAAATGGTTGCGCTAAAAGCCAGGTTGCGGCAAGGCTCGTAGTAGCTAGCAATGCCATTTCTAACATCAAAGACATGAAATTATGATGTTATGAGGGGGAAGGGGGTGAAGAAAAACAAAAACAAAAACAAAAAAGTTAAAAGACCATGATCTCTTCCCCTTTTCCCCCCCAATTTTTCTCTCCAATAGGAGAGCTTTAAGAATATTTTTCCTAACTCTAATTTAAATACCAAAATGTGTAGTTTCTAGAATATCAGGGGGAAGAACAGAAGCTTAGAAATGAACAGAAATAGAAATAATACACTGTAATTTTATATATAAAAAAAAAAAAAAATTCAAAAGAACAGGAACTATCAAGTTCCAGAAACAACAATCTAAGAATGATTGTAACCTAATCAATCCAATAGGTATCTTAGGAAACAACATTTTAGCAAATTGAACCCAAAACCTAACTTAATCAACAAAAACGAACCAAATTATAATTAAACCTAACTTGAAGGTGAAAATTTAGTGAAAATGAAGTGAAAAAACAACTATGTGTTGTGGCTTCTTACATGGAAATTCTCAGGAACACGATACAAAGCGAGTGCGTGTATATCATAATGCACAAAACCAATGGCAAATATATATATATATATGTATATAATCTGATTAAAAAGTATAATAAAGTTACCGCAATATACGCAGGGAGGGAAAAGGGTAAACGCAGCCGAGAGTATCCAAACAAATTTCTCAAACGGAGACGAATTGAGCCCACTCAAGGGGTTGCCTGGATGGATCAGCAAGTTCTATTGGGCATTGTTTGATTGGTTAGATTATAGCATACAATTTAGATTATAAATTGGTGAGATTTATATTTTGTTGTTTGATTGTAATTTTTATTATTCGAATTAAATTTTAATAGGTATTTTATTTAATAAAATTGACTGATTTTTAAAATTTTATAACTAATAAATCAAAACAAACATATAATATATACATTGCAAAATAAAATGAATAAGAAATTTTTTTTTATTTCACTTATTCTTGTTGAATAACTAATCCTATAAATTATTAACCCTCCAAACAATGTGTTTATGGTTTATATGATGATTATTTTTCATTTTTGAAGAATTTAGTCAAAATTCTCTCCTAACAAATTTTCATTTATTAAGGACAAGGGAAAAAGGTTGGGACTCCCTTTTTGGAGAAATGGATAACCTATCATGTGTGTATGCATAGAGACCCAACCCAAATACATGAGTTTTTTCCTTTTTTTCTTATCCATAGGGTAGGGTAAGTGATATTCTTTAAATATCCACAAGGAATAGGTTGGGGATGGGTACCCACTAATTTCCCCATATGTTTTTTTTTTTTTTTTTTTTTTTTTTTTTTTTTTTTTTTTTTAAGATTGACAACCAAAACTAAATATACATTCAATCTTTTTTCTTTTATTTATTTATTTATTTATTCAGGTTCACAACCAACTTTTTTTTTTTTTTTTTAAGATCCACAACCAAAGCTAAATATACCTCCAATCTTTTTTTTTTATTATTTTTTTTATTTTTAAAGGTTCACAACCATTTTTTTTTTTTAATTTTTAAGATTTACAACCAAAGCTAAATATACATTCAATCTTTTTTATTTTATTTTTTATTTTTTTTATTTTTTAAGGTTTACAACCATTTTTTTTTTATTAAGATTCACAACCAAAGCTAAATATACATTCAATCTTATTTTATTTTATTTGGCTCAACAATAAAATCAAATACACATTAATTAACATTGTCACATTATTCTTGTCAAATTTTATGCATATCTAGAATTTTTTTAATTTATTTAAAAAAATTAAGGACATTGTCTAGTACAGGTTTCGGTTTGCTTTTCTATGTTATTTTATTTTGTTATGTATTGTAATTTTCAGAATGGTTTGCTTATTCTGAAATTTCAATTAACGAGTATGAATCTATTTATTTTATGTTATCACACAATTTATATAACATATATATATATATGCATGAATGTATTTGAAAATAAGGAAATTGTAGAGAATCGAAACAAGCATGAGTCGTGATTGGTTAGAAAGGATGGGTACAAAGATTTATTTGCTGGAAAAACAAAAAAGGGATACAAAATCTTACTAAATAATTTTTTTTTAAAATAAAAGAATTTTTCTTAGTTATGAACAGATTTAATTGAAATTAGCTTGTTTCCCAATGTTATGCTTCATTTATTTAGATAGAAAATATTTTTTAATAAAAAATATTTTTTATAAAAAAAATTAAAAAAAAATATATTTTTTTATATTTGGTGGTGGTGGTGATGGAACAAAGGTGAAAGTAGAGATTGTGACATAGTGGTGGGGTGATGGCAGCAGTGATGATGGTAGTGGCTATGGTGATGATAGTGTGATAGTGAAGGTGAGAATAGTGGTGATGGTGTTGTGAAATTAGTAAAAATTTAATTGAAAAAAACATTTTTTGTTTTTTAAAAGTAACAAACAACAAAATTCGTGGGGGACTAAAGAAAGAAGATGGAGGATGGATTGGGTGTGGTAAGGCATAGATATCTTAAAATGAGTGGTTTAGATTTGTTAAAAGGTATAATTAGATTTTGGATAAATTAAAATGAATGGTTCAAATTTGCTAAAAGAAAGAGGGTTTAATGTCTAAAATGTCCGTGACTAAGAGATCAACAAACAATTCATTGTTTATGTCCTGATGCAATTTAATATGCGTCTTATAACACTTTCTTCAAACAGGTTCTTTCACATTTTATTTCTTCAAACAGACTCTTATAACATTGTAAACAGGTTCTTATAACATGTAGGGGAGAGAGTGAGAGTGAGAGAGAGAGAGAGAGATGGTTGTAATTTTTTTTTAATCTTCCACATTCTTCCACATTTTTTTTTTAATTACTAAAACTTATTTGATTGTCTCAACATTATATATTTGATTATTATAAAACAAACTTTTTAATTAATTAATTAATGTGTATTTGATTTTGTTGTTGAACCAAATGAAATAAAATAAGATTGAATGTATATTTAATTTTTGTTGTGAACCTTAAAAAAAAAAAAAAAAAAAAGTTGTTAACATTAAATATATTAAAAAAGAAAGAAAAAAAGATTGAAGGTATATTTAGTTAAAACCTTTAAAAAAAAAATTAAAAAAAAAAGTTTGTTAACATTAAATATATTAAAAAAGAAAGAAAAAAGATTGAAGGTATATTTAGCTTTTGTTGTGAATCTTAAAAAAAAATAAATAAATAAAAATAAAAAGTTGTTAACATTAAATATATTAAAAAAGAAAGAAAAAGATTGAAAGTATATTTAGCTTTTGTTGTGAAAAAAAAAAGAAAAAAAAAAAAAGAAGTGGTTGTTAACATTAAATATAAAAAATAAAAATAAAATAAAAATGGAGATTAAAGTGAGTTGGGGAAAATCCAAACCCATTAGGAAATGGGGAGGGTGATACCCATGGGGAATGGAGAATTAATATCCACCCCATTAACCCGCATTGCCATCCCCACACCACCCCCAATGCATTATGATTGACTAGTTTTTTATTTTTTTCCTCTCCTATTTCTGACTGACATGTGTCTGTGGGGTTATGGAGGTCAAAATAAAAAGGGATCTGCATCATTTCCGTTAGGACAAACACATAAATTTTGTCTTCACAAGCTAACACACCACTATTATTAAATATTCTTAAGCCTTGTTTGTTTTCAGATATGGAGGGTGGGATTACACTAATAATGAGAAGGGCACTTACAATATCATATTTGTTTTGAAAATCTGTCATGAGATTAATAGTCACATGAGACTATGAAACTCCTCGAAAGACAGGGACTAGCAATCGCATAAGGGAGGTGGTATTCAAATATAATCTCATGGGATTAGAGTGAAATTACTACTTTGTCTCTCATTTTACAAAAATAATTTAAGATAAAAATAATATTTAATATTAAAATATAATAGTATAATAATATATTTACACCAAAATATATATAAAAATAATATAGTACTCATAAATACATGTATCTATATTTATAAAATATAATTTATAAATCATGGTTTGGGGCTGGAATTTTCCTACAACAAATTCCCAACTGAGAAATCCATTACATTTTTCTTATTTAATTTTATTCATGCCTAAGACCAACTAGGCTTATTAATACGTGAAAACCAATGAATAGAAAACTACAAAATTGGGGTTTTGCAATAAATTAAAACTAGTGAAAATCCGTGCTACCTACTGCATGTGAAAAAATTAATAAAATATATTTATATAAAATAATATAAATAATTAAATTTTTGTATGTAAATTATAAAAATAAAAAAAGAAAATTAAAATTTACAATCTAAGTTTTACAATTTTATCACAATTTATGTATCAATTTTTAATTTGTCACAACTTCAATAATCCAACTTTCAACTCCCTTGTTAAAGTTGTAAATTTAGACAAGTTGAACCCAAGCAACTCAAGTCAAGTTTGTAAATTTTTAAAGATTGTGTAACATAATTTTTAATTTTGTGAGAATCTATGTAAAATTCAAAAATTCGAATAAATTTGAATGAACTTGAATAGAAACACCAAATAATTTGAGCAATCGAAACAAAATTGTATATATAAATATATAAAATTATTTGCTAATTTTTTTTTTTTAATAATAAATAAGATTAATTCAAATTTTAATATTAATGAACAAAAACAAATACACATTTTAGAAAGGGATCGTCGAATAAGTTGATATTAAAAAATATATATTTTATAATAGCATAAAATATTTAAATGTAATAAAATTAAATTTCTGTAAAATAAAAGTATCTGTATAAAAAAAAGTAAGAAGAAAATTTAGAATGATATTCTCGTTTGATCTGAAAATAATTATAAATGACCAATAAATTATCACCTATAACCTTTATTTTTTTAAAATAAAAAAAGATATTTCACAAACCATCACTTCTGTTAGAAAAATAGCATTTATTTCAATTTGTTTTAGCAAAACTCACTTTTTAGCAATTTGAGCCAAAATTTTTTCATTTTTTTATTTTAGTTTGTTTAATTGACAACTGAGATTAAAAAAAAAAGATTAATACGATCCACTGTATTTTGTAAGTGCTAAAAAAGTCTATATGAACAATAAGAAAAATGTTTGAGAGACCTACAAAAAAAATACTCACAATTGTATCTCCAATGATGTGGTATACTATGTGTCAACTCTTGATTTGTTATACATTCAATGATATGGGGCTCAACTCCCATGTCATATCATTGTGGGTGAAAGTGTGGGTCTGTAGCATTGCTGAAACAATAAATTATCACATGTAACTCCCATTTTCTCTTTTTATTATATAAGAAAAATAAGTTTCATCAACTATGACTTTTAATGGGAAAAAAAAAAGTTTATTTCTATTTGATTTTAGAAAAAGTCACTTCTTAACTATTTAAGTCAAAAAAAAAATTATTTATTTAATTTTAATTTATTTAATTCACAATTGAAATAAAACAAAATTAACAGAATCCATTTTGTTTGGAAGTTGTTAAAAAAGTCATTCATTTTCTTAATATTTTTGTATTTTGTTAAAAAAAAATATTTGTACTTAAAAAAATTATTGTTCAAGTCCTTGTACTTTAGAAGGGCATAATTTTTTTTTTTTTTTATAAAATTTAAAACTAAAAATGACAAAAAAATATAAATATAAATCTTTAATAGTGATTAATAATTTGAATATGTGTTAATAACATATTATGTTTAGACCAATAATATTATGACACATATGAATATTGATCTCATTCTAATTGTAGTAACATAATTTTAAAAAAAAAATTAATTTAAAATTTAATTTTATAATTTAAATTTAATAAAAGATGCATAAATTAAGAAATGAATATTGATCTCATTCTGGTAACATAATTTAAGGAAGAATCTAAATTGAAAATTTTATTTTAAGAATATAAAATTAATTTATAAACCAATCATATTGTGACACAATATTAACAAAAAAATTTTAAAAAAAGAAAAAGAATTGCAACTTTAAGTTTTAATAGGATGACAACATTTTTCAATTATAATAGTATATAGATTTTATATGAGATTTTGAAACTCTCATAATATCTCTTCTTAAAAGCATTCTTTTGTAAAATATATAAATAATGTCAACGTTACTCCTATTACTCCTAAATACAAAAATTATGAGTTAATTATGATAATTTTAATTTTTTATTTAAAACTTTTAAATCATGGGATAGATCATTATAATTTTAAATTTATATTGTGTCAATTTTAAATTTAAATGAATAGATTACTTTCCGTATTTAGTGACCCTCAAATTTAAATTTTGAAATGGATTAATATACTTTTTATTTTTTTAGATTTGATATACTTTCTATTTGAAAATCATAAATCAAGGGATATTAACATTTATTTATTTTTGCTTGAATAATTTTTTTTTTTAATTTTTAAAAATCAAAAAATTGTCAAACTTAAATTAGGAACTTGGAGCTTCCACAAGTCTTGTAAGTTAGAAATCTCATTTTCCTTATATAATATATAAACTTGTAATCAAACGTAGGAATGTAAGTCTATTGACTAATAACCATAATTTTATACTATAATTCTAATAATCAAACAAGCGAGTATTGTTTTAGAAAAATTTGTATGCATAATGACATGGTTGTAAGTGACTTATTATTTTAAATAAAATATCCATTTATTTAATTACAAAATATCATTGTCAAATCATTTTGTTAAAAAAAATTATACAAATTATGTAAGAATAATATTTCTCATTTTAAAATGTGATAGGTCTTATATATACACATGAAATTTATAACAGGAATACACGAGTTAATATAAAATGGTGAAATTAATATGGCGATAAATAACATTTCTCAAATCTTTATACCTCCTCTTTTCCTTTATTTTCAATAAAATTCTTGCAAATTGTCAATTTAAATGTTAAATTTTATAAAATTTTCTCTTCTCTATCATCTCTCGCTCTCTCTTTTGCTTGTGTATATTTTGGTGTAATTTTATCCTCTTTTTTATAGAGGCATGAGAGGGAAAAAAAAATAACAATAGGAATTATGTGGATCTCGCCACTGTCACGTGGCGTAATTATAAATTATCATGTGTATGGCAATTATTAAATTCTTACCCAACACTGTATTAGTATTTTATGTTGTGCAAAACTCATCAGGATATGAAATCTTATCGATATAAAAATCCTCAACAATCAGAGATTGTTTGGGATAGAACTTCTGAAACATTCAAACTACTTGCTAAGTAAGTCACTAGATATTATAAATAGGCAATATCCTCATGGGTTGAGGTACACAATTTCTCTATGTGAATTAGTCTATTAAATATTTTGATAATATTAGAGGACTGATTTGGGCGTCGGAGGGCCCTCAGCTATGACTAGGGGTGTTTTGTCTTGCAGATAGCGATTGCGAGGTGTTGTTAATCATCTTCTTCGCTGAATTTTTTTATCATCAAATACGATATTTTTTTATATTCGTACAATTGGCGTCGTCTATGGACAGCGATAGAATTCAACGAAAAAGATAAGCTCCGGTAGATATGCTGCTGTTAACGTGATATTTGACTATAATACTCCAACCATTAGCCTGATGACAAATTACTTCCACTCTTTTCTGTTTTCAAAGAATATTTTGTTTTATTAATGGTTTTGGCCTATTCTATAGTCTGGGACCTCATAGGCAAAACAAGATTGATGAAGTTGTATGAATACTATATGTGTCAAGATTTCCACGAGAATCTAGTTTTGTGGTTAGAATTATCCCATTGACAGTCATTGCGTGATATAGCCAAATTTGCATTTAGCTCGGTCCAACCAAGCAATTGTCAAATAAAGTTTGAATTAATATGTGCAAATTCCTTGTTACGTGGTCGATAAGCAAGAAAGAAATATCTTCTCAATAACTGGACCCAGCAACTTCGGCCCAGTTGGGCAATTGAGTCACCTGATTGCCCAAGCAGACTAATTGACAGGGAAGAAATTACTTTATATGCTTATAATAAGACAAGCAACAACCGAGCTTTGGAAGTTAAATTGCCGAAGTCGTGAAAACTTTTACCGTGGTTACATCACACTAAAGTCAGGGGGCAGAAGAGTAGATGAATCGGAATATGGCTGAATAACGAATAAATCGAAGCATGACTTATAAGTCCTTACAAAGAGGCAGTGGCTTCCTAGCCAAAATATTATATTGAATTTTTATTATTTGTAAAGTATGGATTTTATGCATTATTACTCTGCGGATGAAAATATTTTATTGTGCTGAATTTTGATTATCTATGGAGCATGGAGTTTATGCGTTATTATTCCAACCACGAACACATGGAAGATCAAATAATTATATTATATTTTTATTATCTGAAAAATATGAGTTTTTATACCAAACGTGGATGAAGACTATTATTTGGGTCAAATATGCTGAGATGGAGTTCGCGCTTTATGGATCATGGGGGCAATATGAATTACACTACCTTTTGGTTACAAATTTTATCTCTTTGCCAAGCTAGTTTGGGCAAGAGATAAGTTAGCAGGTTTGACCAACTTGAAAAATTTTTATCGAGTAGGTTTTGCTTGGTGAAGTAGATTGGCATGTTTGACCAATTTTGAAAATCTTTGTCGAACAAAGTAAGTTAGCAAGTTTGACCAACTTGAAAAATCTTTATTGAGCGGGTTTTGCTTGGTGAAATAGATTGGCAGGTTTAACCAATTTTGAAAATTTTTGTCGAGCAAAGTGGGTTGGCAGGTTTGACCAACTTGAAAAATCTTTATCGAGCGGGTTTTGCTTGGTGAAGTAAATTGGCAGGTTTGACCAATTTTGAAAGTATTTGTCGAGCAAAGTAGGTTGGCAGGTTTGACCAACTTAAAAAATCTTTGTCGAGCGGGTTTTGCTTGGCGAAATAGGTTGGCAGGTTTGACCAACTTTGAAAATCTTTGTAGAACGGGTTTTGCTCAGCAAAGTAGGTTGACAAGTTTGGCCAACTTGAAAAATCTTTGTTAAGCAGGTTTTGCTTGACAAAGTGGGTTGGCAGGTTTGACCAACTTTGAAATTTTTTGTAGAGTAGGTTGGTGGTTTGTCCAACAGTAGGATTCCTTGCCGAGCGGATTTTGCTTGTCAATAAGTAAGTTGGTGTTTTGGTAGTTCCTAACAAGATTAGGCATTCTTGGAATAAGTCCTAATGAGGCTAGACATTTTCAGAATAAGTCTTAACGAGATTAGGTGTTCTTGGAATAAGTCCTAATGAGGTTAGGCATTTTTTGGAATAAGTCCTAACAAGGTTAGGCATTCTTGGAATAAGTCCTAATAAGGCATTTTCGAAATAAGTCCTAACGAGGTTAGGCATTCTTGAAATAAATCCCAGCAAAGTTATGCATTTCGGAATAAGTCCTAACGAGATTAGGCATTCTTGGAATAAGTCCTAGCAAGGCTAGGCATTTTCAAAATAAGTCCTAATAAAGTTATGCATTTTGGAATAAGCCTTAGCACCCATGTATAGTTTTAGCTAGGCATTATTACACGGCTATTTTTATCAGAACAACAGAAAGCTTCCACTTTTTCACTAAGTTCAAAGAGAATGAAAGCTTGGGGGCAATTGAGAGGGAATAAAAATAACTACAGGAATTATGTGGGTCTCGCCACTGCCACGTGGCGTAATTATAAATTATCATGTGTATGACAATTATCAAATTCTTATCAAACACTGCATTAGGGTTTTATGTTGTGCAAAACTCATCAAGATATGAAATCTTATCGATATAGAAGTCCTCAACAATCAGAGATTGTTTGGGATAGAACTTATGAAACATTCAAACTACTTACTAAGTAAGTCACTGAATATTATAAATAGGCAATATCCTCATGGGTTGAGGTACACAATTTCTCTCTGTAAATTAGTCTATTAAATATTTTGATAATATTGAAGGACTGATTTGGGCATCGGACGGCCCTCAGCTACGACTGGGGGTGTTTTGTCTTGCAGATAGTGGTCGCGAGGTGTTGCTGATCATCTTTTTCGTTGGATTTCTTTATCATCAAATACGGTATTTTTTTTTTATGTCCGTACAAGGCACATAATCACATTTTAAATTATGATGATAATAATCAAACACTAAATAAAATTCTAAGTAATACAAAAAAATTAACAAAACAATCATGTATAACTTTGGCACATCAATCATTCTATAAACAAATAAAAATTAGATTCAATTAAATTTGCCATAGATTTTGAAAAGCTTTTAACTCAACAAAAAATTTGTCTTGGCCAAAGTATTCCATTATGCATTTTATAAAGAGAAATGATATTTATACATAAATTTTATAGAAAATTTAAGGTAAAAATGATATGACAGTGATATTTCTACAATTATGAATCAAGGTGATGGGTATTTTAATTTCTAATAAATGGTCATAAATGAGGCACACCATTCTGTATGAAAAGTTCTGCTTGTATAACACCGCTCTTTTATAAATTAGAAAGTGTTACACACATAGTGAATCTGTTGGATAAGACAAAAATTTGTGATCCAATTTTGTTTACACCAATTTAAGGCATAGCTTTATAGATAACGAATGTGCAATTTGGTTAAGTTAAAATAAAACCAAAAAAAATGGCAACCGTATTAATATCAATACCAAAGAAAAAACAAAAAAAACGATGAACATATATGTAAATTCAATATAAGAAACAATGTAAATAATAAAAGAATTGAATATTTTCTTAGGATCAATGTTTGAGTTTTTATTTTGGTTTATTTTATTTTCATTCAATTACTCATAATTGCAAACAGTTGAGTCAAAATTGCTTTATAAATACCTTTGAGGAAAGAATTCTAGGAGATTAGATTAAATTTCTCAACCTCGTCATTTTTTTTTAAGATATAAAACTACATATTATATTTTTATGGGGTTTTTTTTTAAGGATCCCTGGTATTAAGACTTTGGTGGTGTTTGGAAAGAATTTTAGTTGGGTTTTTTCTCATTTTTTCCACTAAAAGACAAAAAATTTGCAAAACCAAAAAAAACACATCCAAACAAAATATCACATCCAATCCCATAATCATTTCACTTTTTCTCTCATAAACATCACATCCAACCACAAAAAAATCCAACTATCTTCCCAAACACAAAAAAAAATTTCCTCAATAATATCCTATATCTAAAAAAACCTACATAAAGACCCACTTCCCAAACACCATCTTTATAGTATAAAGGACATCTAATATTTTCATCATGTCTAAGGTCCCTCAATTTGATCCAGAGAAATTCTGCTCCACAGAAATTCTGGTCTAGAGAAATTCTGTCCAGAGAAATTTCAACATAGAGAAATTTCCATCTAGAGAAATTTCAAACCAAAGAAATTTGAAATTTCTCTGGTTTGTTCAATTTTTTTGATTTTCTATGTTTTGAAATTTCTCTAGGGTTAAATTTTCTCACAAATAACTCTGTGATTTGCTGCTTTGCTTGCCTTCACTCTTGGTGTCAAGCAAATTATGGGAATTTTTCTGGCTTTTTCCAGAGAAATTCTCTCTAGAGAAATTCTAATTTCTCTGGATGAGAATTTCTCTGGAGAGAATAAGAGATGAAATTGAACAACATCAATATTGCTCTCCTTCTCAACAAGAGGGTTTCAAAATTTGATTTCATCAACATTGATTTCACAAACATTCCAGGTTCCAGCTCGAAACCAAAGAATTTCTCTGGACCAACCCAGAGAAAATTCAGTTCAAAAACCAGAGAATTTCTCTGGTTTCAACCCAAAGAAAATTCAGTTCAAATGAAAAAAAAATTCAGTTCACTAGTCCAAACACACACCATATATATACCACACGTACACACACAAATTCATTGAATCTGAAACTTGATCATAGAAGTACTCTTGTAGGCCAACAAGTGTAAACCCATCTCCAATCCCAAGAATGATGAACTGAGGAGCTAACCAGAACACGCTCATAGACAGATAATCGACTCTCTCTACTCTAACAATCTCTCTCTCTACTTCTCTTAGCCTCTTTCGTTCCACTAATGCCGCTATAGCCATGGCTATAACTGGGAATACCATGCCAATGCCGATCCCCTTGAGGATTTTGATGTCTTGTTCGTTGCCGGTGGCTTTCCTGAGTGCCGGAACAAAAATCTTCTTATAGGCTGTGACGCAGATTATCATTCCGATTGCGGAGAGTGTGTTAATGGAGGCAGGTGGGATCACAAAATTGTTCCCGATGTTTCGGTTCATCATGCTGCTTTGTTTGAAAAAGAAAGTTGAGGTTTGTGCCATACATAAACCAAATGTCAGCGAAGTTAGCCATATGGAAATGATATTTATGACCAGCTTCATTATATTCAACACTGGATACATATATGTGCTGACATTGTATATATATATACATTTAATCAACAATGAAGAGATAGAACAAACTATAGAACTAGAGGACGTTGCTTCCGCAGAGTCAACAAAGATCAACCTCGAATCGGTGATCGCGAACGTTCAATCGACTCATCTGCTTCCATTCACGACTCGGCCGATGTGTTTCTCGCCATCGTCTACTTTGAATTCATCAGAGATCGCTGCTGATGAAACGTTAAGCCCTAATTCGATCTCTGAGGACGAAGAGTTCGTTGTGAAGCTCAAGAGTCTGGAGCTCTCAGAAAGCTCACGAGGATGAAGGAAGAAGCTAGGGTTTGGGGTTGATGTAGGAGAGAGAGAGAAAGAGAGCAGAGAGGGAGAAGAGAGAGACCAAACTCAGTTTTTGAAGCCCTTTCGTTTCTTCTTAAATTTCTCTGTGATATATGAGTTTGGGGTTGAAGGACTTTAGACATCATAAAATAATATTGTGGATCTCTTCCATTATTAAAAGTGGGAGAGGGACCTTAGACTAATTTTCCCTATTTTTATTTTATTTTATTTTATTGATTTAATTTGATTCAATTGAAATTCCGTGAATGTGATGATATCTTCTGGTATTTCTAGTAGGGGCAACACGCAGACAATAGCCTGCTAGTTGACTCGCAGGATACTAGAAGGACAGGTTTGTTTTGTTGTATGATTCAGTATTGGCTGCCGTTGGCTAACAATTCACAGCTTAAAAAAAAAAATAAATAAATAAATAAAAATAAAAATAAAACAAACAAACAAACAAACAAAACAAACAAAACAAAAGTACTAACAACAGAATAAAAATACAAATCCTAAAACAAAATCCTTGTTAAATTTTTATAATTGCCAATCTCGTTTGACAAAGTTCCTTTCAGTTGTAATTTTATTCGATCTTTTATTTCAGTGAGGCTATGAGTGTTTAGATGCGAATCCAACACAAATTGTGTCTATATAGAGGAGTTTGTGATCTTAATCCTTCATGTTTTCCAAAACTGCAATCGAAGTTATTTGACCGCTTTAGCGTCATTTGTGCGCTCGAACGAAGAAATAGATCATTTAGTATTTTTGCAGAGCGTCTTAACTTCTAAGAAGAAAGTTTTACCACTCGAACAGTGAAAGTTCCGCTCGAACGGTCAGCCTAAATGTTTCGCATTGCCCTTAGTCACATCGCTCGAGCGGTGAAATGTGCGTTCACGCGGTCTGTGCGATCCTATTTTCTATAAAGTGCGATGCTTGCTATTTCTAGGTTTTGTGCTATCTAGATTTTCAAAGATGAACAAGATACAAAGTACTTTATATTGGAGGGTACTTTATGAGTGTTTCCTTAATGATTTAAGAGTGATTAATAGATCCGTGAACTTCATATCAACATCATCAAGGGTTTGTTTGTTTTCCTTTATTCACAAAAGAGAGAGTTGTTCTTCGGTGGATTCTCGGGAACTCGAGCTTGAAGCTTTGGTGGATTCCGGAGTGGCTCATCGTCATGGATTCGACGTTATTGTTGTGGATTCAACGTTGGACAAGACAATTTCGAGGTAAAGACAGTGTTGGAAAAGGCACATTGGGGTCGGTTCAATTCGGGCGTGGATTCGCTAGGTAATTGAGAGTGTACTTGTGTAATTCTTTTTTGTCTTTTTAGTGGATTGTTTTGTGGCTTTGTCCCTTATTTTTTTTTTTTTATCACAGTTAGAGACACTTCAATTGTGGTTTTTTTACGTTAAATCATTGTATCGATTTGTCTTTGATTGTTTGATTTGGATTGTCATTCGTTATTCAAAATTGAAACATAATCACAAATCAATATATTGGGTTTTTAGATTTTTCAATTGGTATCAGAGCGTTTAACCGAAGGAGTGCCATCATGAATAGTTTGTAAGATATCCTAAGCCTCTTTTGTGACTTCACAATTGCAAATACGACTAAACTCTTCTGGTGTGACGGTGCAAAAGAGAGAATTTATAACTTTACTATTCCAGCTACTGTTTTGGTAATCAGTTATGTCCCACTTATCAATTGGTTTGGGGAAAGTTACTTCATCAATGGAATCGTCAGTTCGGTCCACCCACACATGATGGATTGCCAAACTTTTTCATTAATAGATTTTAAAAACGCTCTCATCTGAGCTTTCCAAAAAGAATAATTAGATCCGTCAAGCAGGGGTAGTCGAACCATAGAATTCCATTTACAGATTGAATCCATTATCACAAATCAAACAAGATCTCGCTCCAATAGTTTTGAAAAAATAAAAATAGAATGACCTGCTTTGATACCAATTGAAAGAAAATAAAAAATTAAAAAGAAAAAAGATTCATTGATTAAGGGGGAGCCTCCACCTTTACTCGACAAATACCCCTTGATTCCTTGTGGTTTGACTTTCCTAAGTTGTGGCTAGATTCTCTTGTAGGAGGTCCAACTATCAAATCACTACTAGGATTTGAATCTAGTGTTTGTCAAACTCCAAGAGTCACGCACACACTTTTATCATGGGATCTATGCTTTTCACAAGTTGCATCACATTCTTTCATGAGGAATCTTCTAGAGGTTGTGCACCTTGTGTTTTCAAGTAATTGTGTTTCTTAGATAATCTTGTGTGTTTTAAGGTACAAATCTAAATTTCCTTGCTTGCTTTACTATATTATTTTTGTCTTTTTCTTCTTGTTCATTGTTTTTAATGTTTGTGGTTGTTTTTAGTGAAGGGGAGTTTGGTTTATCATTACAAGGGTTTTTTAGCATGAACTTGTATTGATTGGTTTGGTAAGGGAGATTGGCATTAATTGGTTTGCATGTTGTTATCCAGTGTTTATTTATTACTTACTTATCGCATGCTATTAATTTTAAATCATCATGTTCTTGCTTGTGTGGTTTATGCTCTTGCTTTAGTTGATTGAGTTTTCTTTGACAATTCATAACAAAAATGAGAAGAATTTTAAGGGGGAAATTTTGATTGTTTTGTATGTTTTTTAACATTTTCATCTGTTCATGCTACGTATTCTTAAAACCTCCAATTTTCATCTATTCAGGTTGCATGTTCTTAAAATCTCAAATTTTCATCTATTCATATTTCCATCTCGTGCTTCAAGATAATCTTGTCATATATCTATTGCTTTTTCATATACTCTTGTGGCACTAATAGTTGTTTTGCAAATCATGATCTTGAGAAACAAGTTTATTTTTGTTGGCTGTAATGGGTTGGGGTGATTAGGACTTTATTTGTTAGGTGTGTTTTGTCATAGAATTGTCAAAGGGAGAGATTGTTAGGTTTTGTAATTGGCAATCCCATTTGATAAAACTCTTTTCAGTTGTAATTTTATTCGATCTTTTATTTCAGTGAGGCTACGAGTGTTTAAATGTAAATCCAACCCGAATTATGTCTATGCAGAGGAATTTGTGATCTCAATCCTTCATGTTTGCCAAAAATGCAATCGAAGTTATTTGACCACTCGAGCGAAGAAACAAATCATCAAGTATTTTTGCAGAGCGTCTAAACTTCTAGGAAGAAAGTTTTACTACTCGAGCGATGAAAGTTACGCTCGAGTAGTCAACCTATATGTTTCGCACCGCCTTTAGTCATACCACTCGAGTGGTGAAATATGTGCGCGAGCGGTGAAATGTGTGCTCGAGCGATCTGCGATCCTATTTTCTATAAATTGTGATGTTCGTTGTTTTTAGGTTTTGTGCTGTCTAGATTTTCAGAGAGAAACAAGATACAAAGTGTTTTATATTTGAGTGTGCTTTATGAATGTTTCCTTGATGATTTAAGAGTGATCAATGGATCCGTGAACTTCATATCAATATCATCAAGGGTTTGTTTGTTTTCTTTTATTCACAAAAGAGAGATTTGTTCTTTGGTGGATTCTAGGGAACTTAAGCTTGAAGCTTTGGTGGATTCTGGAGTGGCTCATCGTCATGGATTCGACATCAGCATTGTAGATTCAACGTTGGGCAGGACAATTTCGAGGTGAAGACGATGTTGGAAGAGGCATATTGGAGTTGATTTAATTCGGGCATGGATTCGCTAGGTAATTGAGAGTACACTTGTGTAATTTTTTTTCGTCTTTTTAGTGGATTGTTTTGTGGTTTTGGCCCATGATTTTTTTATCACAATTTGAGACACTCCAATTGTAGTTTTTCCACGTTAAATCGTTGTGTCGATTTGTCTTTGATTGTTTGATTTGAATTGTTATTCATTATTTAAAATTGAAACATAATTACAAATTAATATCTTGGGTTTTTAGATTTTTCAAAATTTTATATCAACTAGTTTCTCTTTGTCTTTCTCAATTGGTATTTGGTTTGTAGCATACCTTATTGTCTCTATAATCTTAGCTTCTTTTGTCATGTAATGTCCATAATCAAATGCTATCATCCCATATTTATGGGTGGAACATGACAAATTAAAGATGCATAAGATGTATGTGAGAAACAAAATCATATATCAACTGATTTCTTTTGTCTTGCTCAATTGGTACCTATAATATATAGCATTCATTCTTTGAACACTTAACTTCTTGTCCTATAATGTCTGTAATCAAATGCATTAAGAATGATCCCACTTTCTTCGGTAGAACAGGAACAAAATTAAATTAAATTAAAGAAGAACAAGATGTACATGAGAAGCAAACTAACAAACAATACTAATAGCTACTTGCAAGGTATCAAAGTGTATGAATTGTTCTCATCTAAGGTGTTGTTTTTAACTTACATTTGACATGTTAGTGTCCAAATGAATATGACAAATCATATTATTTTTTATCTTCTTAGTGCTTTGTCTTTGTAACACTGTGTTATATCATATTGATTTTATCTTCTATGTGACAATGAGTGATAGCACTATTTATAGCACCACTCTTCATGCATGGTCCACAAAATGAGGCACGAAGGTGATTATATAAGTCTCAAGTCAATTGGGGCTGGAGGATACCAAGAGCTTACCAAAGAAAAAGTAGATATAACGGTTCTGGTTTAGACCGGACCCATTTGATGTTTGGATTCGGATTTTATTATTGTATATGGTTGTTTATGTCCTATTTCGTCTTACACTTCATTGAGTTTGGTTATCGCTGTGTTTTGGTTGCGTTTGGAATAGGTCGGGGAGTTAGTTTTTCAAAATGGTTGTTGCCTAAATTTTGGCTTCTTCGCTCGAGCGACACTTCCTATGCTCGAGCGATCTTTGTGAACTTCCAGTACTTTTGTAGGTTTGCATAGATACTGAAAGTTGGTATTCTTCGCTCAAGCGGTCCTTCTTGCGCTCGAGCAATGCTTCTTGTGCTCAAGCATGGGTCTTCTGTCTGCAAAATTTTTGGAAGTTTGTATTCTTCGCTGAACGGTCACATCTTTTGTGTTTGGATGCTTGAGCGACACATCTTGTGCTCGAGCGACCTGCGCGTATATCAGTTCGTAAAGTCACTTTTCTGAGTCACTTTTTCACTTCTTTCTCTCTCTCTCTCTAAACATTTCAAAACCCTATTTTCTCTCACTCTCTCTTTGAAACTTATTTATTTCACTCAAATACACCTAGATCCGTCGACCTTTTCACCTATGTCCATTTGTTAAAACGGTAGAGCTCGACGAGAGTTTCATTCTAATCAGAGCAAAGTTGATTTTCGACGTCCTTAAGTTTCCTTCACTCTCCCTCTCGTCTTCTAAGCTTGAGGTAGAGATTCTTCATACTTTTTATGAGTTTTAACTTAGTTATTTGCTATTTCTAAACAATATTGTGATTTAAAAAAATTTGTAAGAAATCTAGGGTTTTGGGTAAAAATCAAAAGAGGAGTTTTCAAATGGATTCTTGGAAATGGTTTTGGAATTGTAAATGAGGATGAGTGGTGATAAAATAGTATATTTTTATCCTTGGAATTGATTCATAAAGAGAAAAAGGGATTTTGTCATAAATGTCTCAAATGTTGATTTTGTATAAATAATGGAATTGATATTGAAATTGTGAAATTTGATTGATATTAATGAGGATGGTAGAGTTATATATATATTATCACTCACATTTTGCAATTCGAAAAGTTTATCTTTATTGATAATTATTTATCTGTTTAGAAATATCTGTTTTGGGTTATCGGTGGAGAATAGCTATGATTGTTGTAGAAATTGCATGAGAATTAGGAGAATTGAAACTATTTTCTCATTCATTTGCATTGAGCATTGTCTCACATTTATACATTGAAAATGTTTATCGTTTTGAGAAAAATTGGTGAATTTGGAAAATAAGTGTTGTTTCGTAGAAACAAGTTGGCCTGAGTGTTCATGGTGGAAGTCCAAAAACCTACGCGTATAGATGGGTGTCGATCCTGTGGACGAAATTTCTGTGAAATGGCAATAGTAGTGCTTGTATAGCCTAAGTTTACATGGGTGCCGGTTTACGGTTTCCTACGGACGAAATCTCTGTGAAAGGTTAGATTTGTTTTGAAATTTTCAGAGTGTGATTCACTGCCCTGTTTTCTATTATAAAGGAAAAGATTTACAAGTTATGTTGTAACCTGGCATTGCATGGTGTTGAAAGAGATATAAAACGTTTTCGGCACGTGCATTGCATTTTCATTCACCTTTTAGCTTTGTTAAGATTCATATATTGTATTGAATTATTTCTATTAGGTTTTGGTTTACCCTATATGGGAAAACCATTTTCAGGTGCTGATGATATGCCTCCGCCAAGGCAGCAGCTTAGAAGGACTTGGAGTGAGAGCTTTTTTTGTTTATCTGTTATATTTGTTCTGTACACGCCTAGAGCTATATTTGTATTAAGCTCAGACTCACTTTTGTTGTGACCAAGCCTGGTCTTGGAAAATTATAGCCTTTAGGGCATTTCTTATTTACTTTAACTTTTATTTTATATTTTTCATTTGTATCACATGCTACAGGTTCAGGGTTAGGACTTGTGAACGTGTAATTGCATGTGCTACCTCTTGTAAAACGGAACCATATGAAATGAAAGGGTATTTATCTTCGGAGAATCATGTATATCCATTATTGTTATTCATTAATATTGTGGGTGGTTTATTGTATTTATTTCGGGGCATTACAACTTGGTATCAAAGCGTACCGGGTTTGAATACTTTGGGTATGTGGGAAGTGGTTTTTACCACAATAGGTTTATCTCACTTGATAGAGATGTTTGTATGTTTGGTATGGTACGTGATAACATGCTTATGTGATTATATGGATATGAGATTTAATTTCTAAGATATTCGTTGGGTTTATGAGTTTTTAGAAGTCCTATTAGAAGAGCACTTGATCACTGTTATTTCTAATTAAAACTCTGACAATGTCGCGAGACGATCATTATCTAGGAAGCAAATTTGTATGTGTTTATATGACTATGTGATTATATGGAGTGAATTATCTATTGTCCATCGTCTTAGGACTCGAGTGAGTTAGCTTCGGCGCATTGTAAATGTACTAATCTCTTTTGTTTCCTTCATTAGGATGTCAGGACGTAGACGTGGTGGTGGTAGATGTGGTAGGCCTAGACAGCATGAGGTGTCATTACCAAATAAAATTCTGGCACAGAAAGAAAGAGTTGGTCAGGCCAATGTGGCCGAACTAATTGGTCAGCAGGCCATGGGTACTTTGGCCCTTGAAATGGTTGGAGCTTTTGTGGTAATCCATGGACATTCTCAGGGCTGAGAATCAAGTCTAAGCCCAAGTTGCTGAAGTAAGGCCGTCATTTTTGAAGAGAGTTTTCTTCCGATTTAATCCGGACGAATTTTTGGGTGATCTTAAAGAGCCTTTGAAATCGGATGAATGGCTCGAGCAGATAATAAAAACATTCAAGATGCTTGGCATCGAGGATGATGGGTTGAGGGTGACCTTGGCATACTTCTAGTTAAAGAGATATGCGAGTCAATAGTGGAAGTATGTGCGTGGGCACATTGGAGTGACTTGGGAGGCCTTTGTCAATACTTTCCAGGACAAGTTTTTTCCTCCCACTACTAAGGAGAAGTTGAGAGACCAATTCTTGAAGCTCAAGCAGCTTAATTTTCCAGTAACCGAGTTTAAGGCAGCTTTTACAAGCCTCTCTAGATTTGCACTGGAACTCGTAGCAACAGAAGAACACCGTTGTATCGAGTTTGAGAAGACGTTGAGGACCGGGCTTCTTTTCAAAGTAGCTGGGTCGATGATTAGGGACTACAAACGCCTTGTGGAGGCGGCGGCTTATCTTGAGACCATAGTTCAGGTAGAGGATGAGCGGATAAGGGGCTTCAAAAGGAGTCAGGAGGTTCATAGTGAGGCATGGGATAGTAAGAGATAGAGGGGTTCCACCCCAAAACAATCCCAGGGAGCACAGTCTAGATCCACCTTTTCTGTAATGACCCCAACACGTATGACGTCATTATCTGTGATTAATTATGTGTATATGTGATTGGATAAATTAAGTGAAAAAGATCTATTTGAATTAGTAAAATATCTGTTGGAATTACGAATTTGGGACTGAAATTGATGACCATAATGGGTTCAGAAAATGAAATTGAATATACCTATGTGATACCGAGAATTTTTAGAACCATTTGAGAAATTAAATTGAAGACTGAAATTTATCTGAATCGCTAAGTCTTGTTTGGCTCAGAATTTTGGCTCAAATAGATTATATGAGATGTAAGGGCAATGGCCTTGTTTGGTTTAAAGGTTTTTGGCAAAATGGGTTAATATGATATATATGTTATGAGATGAGGATGTTGACCATTTAGACTCAAAAGAGAGAAGAAGAATCTGGAGAAGGAAAGAGAGAAGAGAGAATTCGGGGAGAGAGAGAGAGTAAAGGAGAAGAGGAGAGAAAGGGGAAATCAAGCTAATCAAGGTAAGAATCTCTTTTGATTTCCTCAAATAGAGTTGAATCATTCATAATCTTATGGAAAGGAAGTTGAATAAAGGGGAAATGGAGTGTATTTGACTATATATGTTATGAATCAAGTTTATTTGGCATGTTTTGAGGTAAAACCTCCATGGAAGTGTAGAAATGAAGCTTTAATGTGTTTGTTCATGGATTTCTATCTTGAATCATGGGTTGATCTTATATGTGATGTAATGGATTTGAATTGAAGATGTCATGGTTAAATTATGTTGTTTATCAAGTGTATTGAGACTTTGCTTTCATGGAATTGGAAATGGTTTTGCCAAAAGAGGAAGATTGAAACTGAGATGAAGAACCAGAAATTCGGACTTCGCAGGGTCCGCTCGAGCGGAGGTGAGCCCGCTCGAGCGCAGAAATTGGCCTCCCAGAAGTTTTGGGAAATTGTTCAGTCCGCTCGAGCGGACCAAGTAGCGCTCGAGCGGAGAGGGCTTTTTCAGGAAAAGTTTGGGAAGTTGTTCGTTGTGATTTTAACATGTTAAATTGCATCATTTAGCATCTTATGAGTATGAAATAAAGTAAAGAAAGAGAATGGAATGACATGAATTATGTGATGTTGAATGTTAAGAAATGTGTTATAATGTTAATGTTTGCAGGACAAAGGCGAAGACCATGCAATCGGTATCGGAAACCCACTGTAAGTAACATTTCTGTAATGTTATGTGCTAGTAACGTATGTTTTATAAGGTATGTTGTTATGAAATATATTTTAAATGTTATATGAAATGTCATATGATATGATGTGTTTTGAAATGTAAGTTTAAACTGTGAACGAATGACCTATTTGCGAATCTAGTATGGCATCCATAGATAGCGAGGTCATGAGTGCGACATGAACATGCGGGCCCACGACCTGTCAGTCATGGGTCAGGGCATGAAGATGAAGGCTCATGGCCAGTCACGAGATCTCGTAGACTAGTAGACTGTTAAATGATAGACTATTATGAATTAAAAGGTTATGTTTTACCACCGACGGTCTATGAACGGGTGGCTATGTGAATTAAAAGGATATGTTTTACCACCGACGGTCTATGAACGGGTGGCTATGTGAATTAAAAGGTTATGTTTTACCACCGACGGTCTATGAACGGGTGGCTATGTGAATTAAAAGGATATGTTTTACCACCGACGGTCTATGAACGGGTGGCTATGTGAATTAAAAGGTTATGTTTTACCACCGACGGTCTATGAACGGGTGGCTATGTGAATGAAAAGGTTATGTTTTACCACCGACGGTCTATGAACGGGTGGCTATGTGTATGAAAAGGTTATGAAACGGTTATGAAAATGTTATGAAAAGGTAATGAAAAGGTTATGAGAATGTTATGAAAAGGTTACGGAAAGGTTATTAAAAGGTTATGGCATATGTCGATTTGTATATTCTTATATGAATACTGTTGACTGATCATTGAGTATGATGAATGTATATTTACGGATTTATGGTTGAATGAAATGTTGAATTCCCTTTTACTTTAATGTTACTTGCTGAGCCTTAGCTCATTATTTGTATTTATGTATTATAGGGGAGCCTGCTGGGAGTCAAGCCTAAGCTGAGATTTGCATCAAGCCTAACCAGAGTTGTGGGTGCCTCCGGGTTGGGGCTAGGCTGTTGTGAGTCTTGTTTTATGCCGTATAGTCGTAACTGCATGACATGTAATGTAAAGATTGTGGGTAATTATTATCATCTTGTTATGTAAACGTATGATCATATATATGCACAGCTCTTTGGACTATTTGTATTTTGTTTTCGCTTCCGTGAGCCCCGCTTATTTATGTTATGTATAGAAAGGCCTGTGGTAATCTAGGATTACTGGCCGGTCTCGTCACCGAACTTTTAGGGGCGGGTTCGGGGCTTGACATTTTCTGTGCCGAGTTTGGGCTCAGGGAGTGGTAGTTAGGGAGGTTTCACTTGTTTTAAACAAATCTCCAGCTTGCTCGCAAAGAGAATGAGGGCAACATTCTACACCGTTTTCAACTCGTTCTCAAAGTCAGAGTCAGTGCATATGAAGAGGCTTTGTTATTTTTGAGAGGCTTTGTTATTCTCAAAGCCTCTCAATGAGGGCAACATATGAAGAGGCTTTGTTAAGATTCATATATTGTGTTCAATTATTTTTACTGGGTTTTGGCTCACCCTATATGAAAAAATCATTTTCAGGTGCTGATGATATGCTTCCGCCAAGGAAATAGCATGGGAGGACTTGGAGCAAGAGCTTTTTTTGCTTATCTATTATATTTGTTTTGTACAAGCCTAGGACTATATTTGTATTGAGCTCCAACTCACTTTTGTTGTGACCAAGCCTAGTCTTAGAAGATTGTAGCATTTAGGGCATTTCTTATTTTCTTTAACTTTTATTTTATATTTTTCATTTGTATTAGTTGCATGTGCTACCTCTTGTAAAATGGAACCATATGAAATGAAAGGGTATTTATCTTCGGAGAATCATGTATATCCATTGTTGTTATTAATTAATATTGTGGGTGGTTTATTGTATTTATTTCGGGGCATTACAGCAGACATTTGACATTAATAATAAATTGTACAAACTTGAACTGTGGAATTATCTTTAGAATTGAAATAACTAATATGATGACTTCTATGATTTGTGGGTATGGTAGTCTGATATGATGCTTTCCAGCATTGAAAAATCTAAAGTTTTCGAGATTTTGATTTTGTGATTATGTTTCAATTTAAAACAATAAATAACACTCCCAATCAAACAATCAAGATAAATTGACACAACGATTTAACGTAAAAAAATCACAATTGGAGCGCCTCCAATTGTGATAAAAGATCACATGCCAAAGTCACAAAACAATTTACTAAGAAGATAAAAGGGAATTACACAAGTGTACTCTCAATTACCTAGTGAATCTATACCCGAATCGAACCAATCCCAATGTGCCTCTTCTAGTACCGTCTTCACCTTGAAATTGTCTTGTCCAACATTGAATTTACAACATTGATGTCGAATCCACGATAATGAACCACTCCATAATCCACCAAAACTTCAGGCTCAAGTTTCCTGGAATCCAACAACGAACAATTCTCTCTTTTGTGAATAAAAGGAAATATACAAATCCCTTGATGATGTTAAAATAAAATTCAAGAATCCATTGATCACTCTTAAATCATCAATGAAATACTCATAAATCACCATCCAATATAAAACACTTTGTTTTTTCTTCCTCTCTGGAAATATGGACTGCTCAAACCCTAAAAACAACGAACAACACACTTTATAGAAAACCGAATCGCACAGACTACTCGAGCGTACATTTCACCACTCGAGCGGTATGTCTCTAAAAGCGGTGTGTAACATATAAGCTGACCGCTTGAGCGCAACTTTCACCGCTCAAGCGGTAAAACTTTCTTCCCAAAGTTTAGACGCTCTGCAAAAGTACTAAATGATCATTTTCTTCGCTTGAGTGTACAAATGACCACTTGAGCTATCAAATAACTTCGATTGCATTTTTGCTTTTTGCTTGGGGGGTGTTTCCTTTTGACCCCACCTAGGTGCTACCTCGGACACGCCATGGAGCGCTGCCCCCTAGACCCCCGTGAGTTGACCGGGCAACTCGATCCTCGTACTTAGTTAGCGAAGTGGAAAATATAACAGGATTAAGATTACAAACTCCTCTGCATAGGTATAATTTGGGTTGGATTCACATCTAAACACTCACATCTAAACACTCACATCTTCACTAAAATATAAGAACGAATAAAATTACAACTGAATAGGGTTTTGTCAAACAAAATTACCAATTACAAAAACCTAACATGCATAACATGACAAATGTTATTTTCGATCATCACACCATTCTAATGAATCACTTACATGTTAAAAATTGAAAAATTACAAATCAGAAAATGAATCGAGACAAAAATCATTAGTTTGACTATTGAGTCAACTTAAATCAAATTATAATTTCATAATTACTCATACTTAAATAAAAATATAGATATTAAGATACATTGATTTAAATTATTTTTATATTTTAAAGTGCATATCTATATACATAAATATGTTTATCGAATATAATTATTTGTATATATATATTTGATTGTTTTCCACATTTAATTATCTATATACATAAATATGTTTATTGAATATAATTATTTGTATATATATATTTGATTGTTTTCCACACACCAAAAAAAAAAAAAAATTTAATTGTACTAGTTGTTTGAATGAAAATGAAATAATTATAATATATAATATATTTATACTAAATACTAACAAAGAGATATGTTGATGTAGTGGTTTGCACATGTGGGTTGGAATTGGAGGGGGGCAAATTATACGAAATTAAGTTTCGATCAATTTGGGTTGCCTCAAGATAATTTTAAACTTAAAGCGATAATTTTAAATAAAGTTTTTACGTTTTTCAATATTTTTGTAATTTTTTATTTGAAATATATTTTCTCTCTTTTTGAGGTAGAAAATAATTAACAATTAAATCATAAATTTAAGTGTTCTTAACATAATCATTTAACTTGATAATACAAATCTTTTTTTTTTTTTTTTTTTGACATAGTCAAGTGTAGTTACAATTTTATTAATTTTAAATTTTATCACTGTCATTGTATTTGAAAAGAAATTTGACAGTTGTATTTTTTTTTAAACTAGGGTAATGTTTTATTTATTTATTTATTTTTAAGTTAAAATTTTGGTACTTGTTTTTAAATCAAGGTCTTTGGATCTTTGATAAAGTAAAAGACTAAAAAGGACACTTTTGTGTAGTTTTTGGTTTACTAAAATGAATGTGAAATGGAATACAGTCATTTCTTAGTCTCTCTATAAAATGATTATTCACTTATAATCATTACAAAAAATTAAGATTTTAAAAATCAAAATTTAGGGGTAAAATTATTTTTTAGGGACTAAATATTTTTTTTTTTGCGAAAAGTGTCGTTATTATATTTTTAGCAACAAAAATTAGACATTAGTGATGAATTATTATCCTTTTGGGACCAAATTTTTTGTCTAAAAAAATAAACCATTTTGAGATCAAATTATTTTGTCTCTAAAAGTCTATTTATTAGTGATATTTTTAAAATTTTGTCGCTAAAAGTCTCATTTTAGACTTTTCGGAATGACTTTTTAGCGACTATCCTCACGATGATAGAAATTGTTCCCTAAATATCTTTTGTAACAAAATTTTCACTTTTAGAGACTAAAACATTTGATCTCTAAAACTCTTATTTATTGTAGTGAAGTTTTAATGATAATTTCACTAACAATGCATTGCCTATCATATTTTTAATAAACCAAATGTAAAAATGAATATTTTATTAGAATGACCATTTTATTCTACTTTCATTTTAGTAAACCAAATACTCTCTAAGAATTTCTTTGTCTTTTGATAAAATATTCCTGTATAGTTTTTGTTTTTATTTATTTGTTTTAAGTGGGGATGCTACAGGCCGCTGCGTATATATAGTTCCGCCACTGTCCTAAGGGCTTTGGAGTGATATATCGATCAGTTCAATTGTGTTCTAGCTAGTTAGCTGAAAATAAGTTTGTCTTCAATACAACCAGTCAATCTGGTCCGATGAGTAGATTTATTTTAATTACATTGCTCAAATAATTTATTTGACAACTAAATCAATTGATGTTCGTGTATTGAAGCTTTTTGGTCACATTGTTATTGGAATGCAGAATATAAGGCCTTTGCTCTAAAAGTGAAAATGGTTTCCAAAACTTCAAAATTTTTAGGTTAGTTGAGCCAAGAAGTTTGAGTCTTTAATAAGTTCTGAAGGATGAAAAAGGTAACATAGTGCATGTGAATGAGGCTCAGCATATAGTTATCCTTAACAGTAGTACTTCAACCTTATGTGCCTTTCGCAAAATTGATAATGAATCTGCTATTCATGTGCTCCTGCACTGTCCCTTCTCTTGGAAAATATGGATTGATATGCTGCAACGGTGGGGTGTCTTTCGGTGGTGCTAGGGTCTATTGATAGCTTATTTCATTGGTGGTTAGGATGTAAACTGAGAGGGTAATTTATGTAGTTAAATTGGGCCGAGCTGGGCAATGGGCCGTTAGTGGGCCAAAGTAAGGAGTGAAAGGGTCTTTGAAGTTAGTCCGGTCCCGAAGCCGTATTGATTAGTCCGGTCACAAAAAAGTCCTTATTTTTAGTCCGGTTTAAAAGAGTACTACGGTTGGTTCGGTCGCCAGAGTTAGTTCGGTCGTGGTATATTGAACCGAGGTACTCTGAGCTTTCTTAAGTACTTGGTTCTGGGGGTTAGTTCGGCTCAACTCTCTTTATGGATAGCTCGGTCTTAGCATGTGAAAGCCGAGGTAAGAGAAAGGAAAGTAATAGCCGAAGTGATAGTTAGTTCAGTCGCATGGTAATCCGGCCATGGTAAAACCATCTCACTTGGTTTAAGCAGTGAGGGGGGTGTTGAGAGATAAGCATTATCTTTCAGGAGTATGAATCCTATGAGAACTCTACATGGAGGAGTAAGAGTCCTACTTGGATTGTGCCACACGGAACCTATAAAAACTCACAAACTTCACCTATGGAGGGGTAACGCAATTTTGATTCCCGAATATACAGAGCTTTTGTCTATTTGTCTAATTTGCTGACTTAGGCATCGGAGAAGTTTCCGGCATACACCCGCCGGCTAGCTCACGTTTGTATTTTCAGGTAGTAGAACGACGTCGTACGGAGGAGCGCAGACTTGATCAACAGGATTATACGAGAAGGTTTATTTATTTCCTGTACAATTGGTGCCGTCTGTGGGAATTCAGACAAGAACAAAACCTCTTGATCAAGCTTTTCCTCTTAAGAATCAATGGTGCACAACAAAGATTTACCACAGTCCGCCATCGACGGACAAACACCAGAAGGGGGTGCGAGGCGCGAAGGTCTACCTCTCATCTCTCCTATGGCGGATTTGGAGCCACAACGACAGAATCCGAGGAGGGATACAAGGGGAAGAAGGCGGACTAACAGCCCTCGTCACTCTCATTCACGGAGTCCAGAGAGACAAAGGCGGAGGATTGACCCTCAAGCCTTGGAAGATCGCGTCAGGGAACAGGACGAGTTGATACGACGAATGGCGGCGGACATGGAATCTCTAAAACGCCAGATGAAGGGAAAACAAGTGGCGACAGGAGAGGGGCACATAAGCAAGACGCCCCCTCGCCACTCAGAAGATCGTAGTAGGAATACCACACCCTCGCAAGCAGAGAGTAAAAGCCTCAGGACAGGCGATACTCAATCCAGGTCTTCCAAAACT
This sequence comes from Camellia granthamiana, assembly GCA_036172215.1. Taxonomy (NCBI): domain Eukaryota; kingdom Viridiplantae; phylum Streptophyta; class Magnoliopsida; order Ericales; family Theaceae; genus Camellia; species Camellia granthamiana. The sequence goes on along the minus strand of JAXFYN010000031.1, from coordinate 1,167,182 downwards.
AGTCACTCCAGGTCTGAGAGGATGAGATCTAAGAGGTCATATACGAAAGGGAGCACTTATTGGCCTTCACATACGCACCAAACAAGATCCAAACAGACGAAGTTGCCCAGATCATCCGACTTACGCACCGTGCTCGAAGAGAAGGCACGATGGAAGGAGGACGCCAGGGCACGCGATCCACACAGAGTGTCTACCTTACAGCGGTTGGCTCCTCGATCGCATGGAAGCGTCGAGGTTGGAATGCCAATACCGCGCCCTGCCTACGAACCGACGGACAAAGCATTAGCAAGGCTGCAGACCTCGCCGTTTGTTCCGGCAATTGAGAACGCGCCCTTAGCTTCAGGCTTCCTTCAGCCCAATTCACTACATATAAGGGAAAGACGGACCCCTATTCGCACCTGAGCCACTTTCGCCAGGTCATGGCTGTGTACCAGCGAAACGAGGCTTTGATGTGCATCCTCTTCCCATCTAGCCTTGGCAACCTAGGCTTGACTTGGTTCGAAAAACTTCCTGAAGGCAGCATAACCTTCTGGGCGCAATTGGCGGAAGCGTTTGTGACCAGGTTCAGAACAAACACTAAAACCCTGGTGGAGATCGACCAACTACTCTCCATCGACATGGGTGACAAGGAGACCTTAAGATCCTACAATAGTCGCTACTGGGAGACCTTCAACCAGATTGGGGACTGCCCCACCAATCTCGCCATTGCACAGTACAAAAGAGGCCTTCCAGTCGGCAACAGACTAAGGGACTCAATCACCATGACACTGCCCCTCACCATGGAAGCCTTGATGGAGAAAGTGCATCAGCACATCAGGGTGGAAGAGGATGGCGCACGCGCCAAAACAAAATCTGGCACGACCGCAATACCAGAGAAGAAGGCCTCAGCAAAGGTCAACGCGGTAGATCGCCCGAACAGAAACGGACGTGGCAGACGAGACAACGGGGAGGACCAGGATAAAAGATGGTTGAGAGTCCGCACTGCCATAACCACGGTATTCAAAAAACCGATCTACCGAATTCTAAGTGAAATACGAGATGAGCCTTTCGTCAGATGGCCAGCCAAGCTAGGAGAAGCTCAGAAAGACTATGACGAAAGATCGCGATGCATCTTCCACAAAGAGAAGGGGCACCGCACTGAGAATTGCACGCCATTAAGACAGCACTTGGAAGAATTGATAGCAGCCGGTCACCTGGATAAATACATTGAAGGAAGGGCGCAACCAGCCCCCCAGGACAATAATAACCCCAACGGAATGCCAATCGACGTCCCACCTCAAGGCATAATCAATGTGATACATGGAGTCTTCGAACCTGAGCGTGTATGCGAGCTCAGAGGGTCAATCAAGAAGGCTGAGTACTTAAGAGAAGTGCTAAGTACCCAACCTGCCATCAAGAAGGGGAAGACAGAGGCCACGAACGTCATGTCTTTTTCGGATAAAGACTTGGCAAGGATATATTGCCCTCACAATGATGCCCTGGTCGTCACTCTTCGAGTCAAGGATTTTGACGTCAAGCGAATTTTGATCGACCAGGGTAGTTCATGTGAAATAATGTACTACGAAACATTCAAACAATTGAAGTTGCAAGATAAAGACTTGGCACCTGCCGTATCTCCCCTGATTGGATTCAACTCAATGCCAGAGTGGCCAGTCGGCAAAATTATCCTTCCAGTCATAGCAGGAAGTGTAACGAAACAAGTGGAATTCTGGGTATTGAAAGTCCCTTCCACTTACAACATCATCTTGGGCAGAACATGGCTGCATGCCATGCGATCGGTGGCGTCATCCTACCACCAAGTAATGCGGTTCCCAAACGATGCCGGGGTAATTGAAGAGGTCTATGGAGATCAAATTATGTCCAAACAATGCTTTGTCACGGTGAATGGTAGCCGCGCTGCCAAAGGATATGTTCATTCGGTGGAAGAACCAGAGAGTAATGAACTATTCGCAGATGTCGGCAAAGCAGCTAATCAAAAAGCGGTGGAAGACTTGGTAGAAGTAAGAATAGATGAAAAGAACCCGGATAAGTTCTTTTTGCTCGGCTCGTCGTTGTCCGGCACTGAGAGATTAGAAGTCTTGGAATTTTTGACCTCTAACATTGAAGTGTTCGCCTGGACACCATACGACATGCCAGGCATTGATCCCAACTTCATCTGTCACCAACTCAATGTCCACCCATCCGCCAGACCAATCATCCAGCGCACACGCAGATCGGCACTCCACCACGCCGAGATAGTGGTGGAAAAAGTAGGAAACCTACTGGAGGCAGGAGCAATCAGAGAGGTACACTACCCAAGATGGATCTCTAACACAGTTGTAGTACCAAAAAAGAACGGCAAGTGGCGTGTCTGCGTCGACTACAAAACAGTCAACAAGGCATGCCCAAAAGACAGCTTTCCTCTGCCGCGGATAGATCAACTGGTAGACCTAACGGCAGGGCACAACCGACTTAGCTTTCTAGATGCATACAAAGGCTACCATCAAATCGCCATGCATGAACCAGACCAGGAGGTCACATCCTTTACAACTCCAAGAGGACTGTATTGTTACAAGGTCATGCCCTTTGGCCTAAAGAATGTAGGAGCAACATTCCAGAGAATGGTCACCAAGATATTTGAGCCGTTGTTAGGCAGAACAATGAAGGCTTACATCGACGATATGGTGGTCAAGAGCAAGGATGAGAATGACCATCTCAAGGACCTAGGTGAGATGTTTGAGATCCTGAAGAAGCACAAGTTGCGCCTCAACGCGTCGAAGTGTGCATTCGGAGTAGGATCTGGCAAATTCCTGGGCTTCCTGGTGACCAACCGGGGTATTGAGGCAGACCCATCTCAGATCAAGGCAATTCAGGATCTAGAGAGACCAAACTCAGTAAAAGAAGTACAACATCTCACTGGCATGGCAGCCGCGCTCAATCGGTTCATAAGCCGATCGTCAGACAGACTGCGACCATTTTTTCAGGCTTTAAAAGCCAAATTTGAGTGGGACGAAGAATACGACCGCGCTCTGGAAAGCTTAAAAGAATACATGTCTTATCCACCACTACTTGTCACCCCAGTCCCTGGAGAAGAACTCTTCCTGTACCTGGCAGTCTCTTAGCACGCAATTAGCGCAGTGTTGGTCCGTGCAGAAGGAATCCAACATCTATCCATCTATTATGTCAGCAAGACACTGCTGGGCGCCGAAACAAGGTACTTGCCACTGGAAAAACTGGCAATGGCCTTAATGATGGCCTCAAGAAAGTTGTCGCACTACTTTCACGCCCACACTATAGTTGTCCTCACAGCCTTCCCATTAAAAGCTTTGTTTGAGAGGGCTAACTTCTCTGGGCGAATCTTGAAGTGGGCAGTAGAGCTGGGGCAATACGACATCAAGTTCCAACCCAGAACCGCAATAAAAGCACAAGCCTTGGCAGACTTTGTCGCCGAATTCACCCCAGGAAGTCATCATATCTGCCCAATCGACCTGACTGAAACAACCGAACTAGGGATGGAAGTTGACGTCGGAATAACGCAACCCCTGGTACTAGTTACTCAGTCAGGTCCTAAGGCAGACCAGAGTAAAGCAAGGAAGGAAGAAGCGAACCATGCTACGCCAAGTCAAGACTCACCGACAAAACAAGACTTGGTACAACCAGGTGGCGAAGGGCAGACAGCAGGCATGAACCATGAAGAAGAAGACACCAGCAACATGGAAGACCCCAAGGCATCATCTGATCCCTCCACTTGCTGGAAGTTGTTCGTCGGGGAGATGTGGAAGCTCTTCGTGGATGGAGCATCCAACCGGCATGGAGCAGGACTTGGCATAGTCCTCATCTCTCCAGACGGCCTAGTAGTGGAGTAGGCAGTCAACCTGGGCTTCCCAACATCAAACAACGAAGCGGAGTATGAAGCACTTCTGGCAGGCCTCAAATCAGTATTCTACATGAAGGCCACCGAGCTAATGGTCTATAGCGACTCACAGCTGGTGGTGAACCAGATCTCAGGCGACTATGAAGCAAAGGATGACAGAATGGCTAAGTACCAAGAGTTGGTTAGAACAGAGATCAAGAAGTTTGAAGTAGTGTGGATAGAACAAATCGGCAGGGAGGAAAACAGCAGAGCAGACGAACTGGCAGGCTTTGCCTCAATGGCAGACACCTCCATCCCTCACCCACTGCTGATCGACTACCTGCCTAGACCAAGCATTAAAGACCCTAAAACAGAGGAGGTATGTTGCACAGAGCTAGGCCCCTCTTGGATGGATCCCATCATCTTGTTCTTAAAAGACGGCATCTTACCAGAAGAGAAGAAAGAGGCCAACAGAATAAGAGCGAAGGCGCAGCGATTTTGGCTCTCCCCATCGCTAGCATTGTACAAAAAGTCGTTCTCAGGACCCTACCTAAAGTGTGTTCATCCCAGCAAAGTGGAAGCATTCCTATTTGAGATACACGAGGGCGTATGCGGAAGCCATCAAGGAGGAAGATCACTAGCATACAGAGCAATTTCGCAAGGATATTGGTGGCCATACATGCAAGCGGATTCAGAAAAGTATGTCAAAAAATGCGAGAAGTGTCAAAAGTTTACACACCAAATACACCAACCTGCCAGAGAACTTCTACCTCTCACTAGCCCATGGCCCTTTGCAATGTGGGGCTTAGACATAGTGGGACCACTTCCAACAGCACCAGGCAACAGGAAGTTCTTCCTTGCAACAACCGACTACTTCACAAAGTGGGTGGAAGCAGAGGCCTTGGCATCAATCAAGGAAAAAGACGTGAAGAAGTTTGTTTGGCAGAACATCATCACTCGGTTTGGTATACCAAAAGCCCTAATCTCAGACAACGGCACTCAGTTCGACGACAGAATTTTCAGAAGCTTTTGTGAGGAATACAAGATAGAGTTCTACAATTCTACACCGGCATATCCCCAAGCAAATGGCCAAGTAGAAGCATCAAACAAGGTCGTCTTAGATGGATTGAAGAAAAGGTTAGAGAAAGCAAAAGGCAAGTGGGCAGAAGAACTCCCTCATGTTTTATGGGCTTACCACACCACACCTCGACGATCAACAGGAGAAACACCATTCTCCTTAGCCTATGGTATGGAAGCAGTAATCTCACTGGAAGTTGGCCTCCCCACAATTCGAAGCGAGAATTTTGATCCAGACTTGAATGGAGAAGCCATAACATTAGAGCTCGACCTTGCAGAAGAAAGAAGAGAAAGAGCACTGGTTCACATTGCCTCATATCAACAAGAACTGTCTAGAAAGTATAACAAAACAGTGCATCCAAGGCAATTCAAAATCGGAGATTGGGTGCTGCGCAAAGTAATGGGAAACACCTTGGTGCCGGGAGATGGCAACTTAGGGCCTAATTGGGAAGGACCTTACAAAGTGGTCGGATTAGCAGGCAAAGGGGCATGCCACTTAGAAGATAAGGACGGCAAAGTAATTCCCAGGCCATGGAACACTGCCAATCTCAAGTTATTTTATTTTTAGCTTCTTTTTTTTTTATGTAATTTTTTCTTTTCTCAATAAAACAAGTCAATTCTTTTCAGCATAATTATTTTCTGTAAAAGATAGTTTTAGAGAGTTAGGAACATTGCAAACATTTTATTCTAAGTTGGCTGGAAACACTAACTTAGAGGTTGGCTGGATTAAACCAACACCCCTCCTAAGCCCAGGATAAGGATCTAGGCTGCAGGACGTTTGGTCGGAATAACCAAACATTTTATTCTAAGTTGGCTGAAAAAACTAACTTAGAGGTTGGCTGGATTAAACCAACACCCCTCCTAAGCCCAGGATAAGGATCCAGGCTGCAGGACGTTTGGTCGGAATAACTAAACATTTTATTCTAAGTTGGCTGGAAAAAACTAAACTTAGAGGTTGGCTGGATTAAACCAACTCTTTTTACTCTTCAGCCAAAGTAAGGGTATGGGCTAAAGAGTGGTTAGCTGGATTAAACCAACTCTTTTTAAACTCTTCAGCCGAAGTAAGAGCATAGGCTAAAGAGTGGTTGGCTGGATTAAACCAACTCTTATTACTCTTCAGTCGAAGTAAGTATATCGGCTGAAGAGTGGTTGGCTGGATTAAACCAACTTTTGTTACTCTTCAGCCGAAGTAAGGGTATGGCTGAAGAGTGGGTGGCTGGATTAAACCAACTCTTATTACTCTTCAGCCGAAGTAAAGGTATGGGCTGAACAGTGGTTGGCTAGATTAAAACCTCTTTGTACTCTTCAGCCGGAGTAATTATATCAGCTAAAGAGTGGTTGGCTAAGTAAGCTTAGTCAGAATGACCAGCCAAAGTCGGAATAAAGTATCTCGGCCAAACTGCAGATAGAAAGCAAGCTCAATCAGGAATTTAAATCGAGATAACAGTTGGAGCAAAAAGATCATGGAAAAGTCATTACAAGCATACAGATCAAACCGAAATAAGTGTTGAGCAGAAAAGATGCTTCTCATTGATCAAAAGAAGTACAGAGGAGGGGCCACAGCCCAGTTACACGAGTAAAAAGAAGAAGAAAAATTACAAAATCAGTTGAAAAGATCATCTAGATCAGCATCAATGTCAACTCGAAGACCGGTTGCTGAGGGAAGATCGGTCTCAGTCGTCACCTCGGCATCAACTGATAGCACGGTATCAGTCGGCGGATCAACAATCAGGTCTTCCACTGTTGGCTCCAACCGAGCTGATTGAGTAGCTGGATCATTGATGACCGGGGTATCAGTTGGCTCTTCTTCATCATCATCATCGTCAGAACCCTCAAGGAACTGTTGCTGAATGGATGCAGCATACTCCGCCAGTGAGGCCGGAATGGAATACTGAGGAGCATTGTAAACCTCGGTTTTGGGCCCAAAGCCGAGCTGCTCCACAGCACCTCTCCAGCCGCACTTGAAGAATAAATCCTTTTCTGCTTCGCATTGTTGAATGTAAGCAGCTTCGCCTTCTTTAAAGCCTTTGGGCTTGGCGTCGTCTGCCTTCTTTTTCAGCTCTTCTATTTCGACATTCTTCATGCCTTCAAGTTTGGCAAGCTCGCGCAAGTACTTGTCTTTCATTGCGATTAGAGCTCTTTGTTTGTCATCGTTGGCCGAAGTAACTAGTCCGGTTATACGAGTTACCTCGGCCTCCAGCTCGGCCGTCTTAACCTGGGATTGCTTGAGCTCGGAGGTCATGGCTTCGGCTTCTGCCATGGCCCGCCTTGCTGTTCTCCTGAGCTCCAATACTTTCCTGTGTGCGATGTTGTTTTTCTGAATGGCCTGCAAAAGAGTAGTAACTTTTTCTTTAGCCGAACTGATAGTTGGAAAAGTTAGACAGAAAAAAGAGAGCTACTTACCAGGATTATTGATTTCGTTGATGACCGGATGGCCTTCAGCTCGGTGGTTAGTTACTTCTGGTGGTGCTCCATGTCTTTTGGAAGGCAAACACTCTTGGCAAGGTTGAAAGCCATCAAGTGATCCTTCTCAGCAACCACCGAGTCAGTATCCTGAATATCTCGGTTTTGAAAGGTAAGATTTGGAGCCCATTTGGAGAAGCCAGCGCGGTCAGAGTGCTCCGGTTGAGGGCTTGGTTGAGGGCTGGGCGGAAGAACAGTCTCATCTTCGTCAACGAGGCGTTGCTCGGTTTGGCTAGTCCAGGCACGCTTGTTTGCCCGAGATGACGAAGGCTGTTGCGAAGGAAGTGCCAGAACGGTTTCCTGGCGCTGGTTCGGTGGTGGTACCTCGGCTCTGTTTGTTTCGGTCAACAGGGCCCTTACTCTGTTTTTTTTGGCCATTTCTTCTTCAGCAGTCAGTGGGATTAAGTCGATTTGTGGCAAGGTTGGGTCCGGCTCAGGAGCGTCTTCTAGCAAAAAGTCGGTTACTCTGGCTTTACGTCGGCTGTTATATCGGTATGTCGGCTCAACGTTCAGAAGCTTGGCCCAACTTCTTTCAGGGTATCGTAGTACGGCACGAAGTGTGTCTAGGTTAGGGTAACTGTACAATGATTGAAGATGAGCTGAATCTGCAAAAGAAAACAATTGTTAGTTCGGTTCAGGAGGAGGAAACCGAAATAAAGAGAAGCGTGCAACAAAGCCGAAGTAATTATACCAGGGATGCCTTTATTCCAGTTTATACTTCGGCCAGGGATCTGGGCTTGGCGATCTTCAAAATTGCCAGATACCCAGAAAAAATCATCATCGTTTAAATCTTTTTCCGGTGTATCTTTTATTATTTTCTCTCGGCGGCGGCGTATTCTTAAATAGTAAACCCATCCATCTTCTTTTGATCCTATGGAGTATTGGTGGAATATTTCGGCTAAACCAAGGTTAAGTCCAGCTCTGCGGTTTAGCTCGGCTATACCCATTATTATGCGGTATGAGTTGGTGGAAAGCTGGGTTGGGCATATTCTAGTCTGCCTAAGGAATTCACAAAGTAATGGTTGAACTGGAAATCTTAGTCCGGTTTCTATTATTGATAGAAGAGTAAAGGGTACAAAACCTTCGTTCCCCCATGGAGTAACATCTTTTTTGGCTAAGGTAAGGTGTACATCGTCAGGGATGTTGTACTCCCTTCGGAATTCGGCCATGCCACCAGGTGTCTCTACTAGAAACCTATATTTACCCATTCTTTCTTAAGTTAAATAAATTATATTGGTTCTAGCTCGGTCGCTGAAGTGGGCTGTGTAGCTCGGTTGAGCGCTCAGGGGTGCCTGGGCAACCTAAGTCTGCAAAGTGGAAAACAAAGGTGTTAATCACAGATCATTGGACCGTGCTACAAGGTAAAAGCAAAAAAAAGAAGTCCTACTTCGGCTGTGAGAAATGCTAAATGACGTAGCTCGGTTCGAGCAAGAGGTTGGTCAGCTCGGTCTGGGCAAGCGGTACGATATCTCGGTTAGAAGAAAGGTTTTGTTACACCGGTTGAGCTTCTAGGGGCAGCTCTCTTAGTTCGGTCTAAACTAAGAATGCTGGTTTGGCCCCTAGGCATAGCTCGGTCGAAACTGAGGCTACCAAGTGCCCTAATTACGGACTTAGTTCGATTTGTTATCTCGGCTAAAGTGAATCAAGGTTTTCTAGAAGCTATGGTGCAAGTTTCAGTTCGGCTGTGAGGTGTGCCTAGGCCTCACAAGGCAAACAACCTCTTAGTTCGGTTACATGATTATTTTGAATCAAAATCAGTGTTCTACGGGTTGTTTCATAGATTCAAGTGGTTCTTGTGAAGTTTTTTCCAGAAAAACACGAAGCTAAGCAGCAAAAGTGTTTTGCAAAAAACATAAAAACAGTATGCCATGGATCGAAACAGGTATGAAAAACAAGGAAAGTAGAACAGATGTCTGAAGCTTACCAGAAGAAGATGAATGAGCTGGATTGTGTAAGAGGCACTGGAAAGATTTACGAGCTTCGCAATTGCAAGGTTGAAGAGCAGTTGGAAGTTCGAAGAGAGAGAGAGAAGAAGATGAGCAGTATGAGGATGATTCAAAATAGCAAGGGTTTGTTTTGTTTAGATAGAGAGATAGAAAGGCGGGAACTGTTCAAATTTCACGAAGTACGAAGACGGCGTGACAGCTGCGTTGGGCCAATCAGTGGCTGCCACGTGTCATTGGAATGGTAAACGATTCAGTTGCTGTGATTGAAGAGACGTGTTGACCGGACAGGTACAGCTCGGCTTAAATTGGCTCGGCTGGAAAGGCTAAAAGTGTTTTTAGCTTGGCTGGAAAGGCTTAAAAGTTTTAGCTCGGTTGTTAGCTCGGCTGTTAGACAAGTAATCCCTATCATGATTTGCAGATGGAATTAAGGGGCAATTGAGAGGGTAATTTATGTAGTTAAATTGGGCCGAGCTGGGCAATGGGCCGTTAGTGGGCCAAAGTAAGGAGTGAAAGGGCCTTTGAAGTTAGTCCGGTCCCGAAGCCGTATTGATTAGTCCGGTCACAAAAAAGCCCTTATTTTTAGTCCGGTTTAAAAGAGTACTACGCTTGGTTCGGTCGCCAGAGTTAGTTCGGTCGTGGTATATTAAACCGAGGTACTCTGAGCTTTCTTAAGTACTTGGTTCTGGGGGTTAGTTCGACTCAACTCTCTTTATGGATAGCTCGGTCTTAGCATGTGAAAGTCAAGGTAAGAGAAAGGAAAGTAATAGCCGAAGTGATAGTTAGTTTGGTCGTATGGTAATCCGGCCATGGTAAAACCATCTCACTTGGTTTAAGCAGTGAGGGGGGTGTTGAGAGATAAACATTATCTTTTAGGAGTATGAATCCTAGGAGGACTCTACATGGAGGAGTAAGAGTCCTACTTGGATTGTGCCACACGGAACCTATAAAAACTCACAAACTTCACCTATGGAGGGGTAACGCAATTTTGATTCCCGAATATACAGAGCTTTTGTCTATTTGTCTAGTTTGCTGACTTAGGGATCGGAGAGGTTTCCGGTACACACCCGCCGGCTAGCTCACGTTTGTATTTTCAGGTAGTAGAACGACATCGTACGGAGGAGCGCAGACTTGATCAACAGGATTATACGAGAAGATTTATTTCTTTCCCATACATAAACATAAGAAATTGGTAGTAGATTGTGGAGGGCCTTACCTCCAATTGTTCTCTGGTCCATTTGGAAGTCAAGAAATGATTGTATTTTTAATGGAGTGCAGCCTTGTGGATCAGAGTTATGTGAGACTATCATGATCAGATTTGCCTTATGGCTTAAAGCTTTATCAAAACGGATTATGTACTCTGTTAATGACTTCATCAACAACCTGGGTCAGATAAAGAAATGCATCTGAGAGCTGCCATCTGGTTTTGAGAGAGGCAGATGATTGGGCTTTTGATCGGGAAATTTGGCTATAAACCCCCTTTACCTTCCTTTCATTGTTAAAGGACTAAGAAAAAAATTATACTTTCTAAACCCCCTCATAATTATAAAGTCTTGCATAAAGGACAAAATTTATTATTTAAATATTTTATTAGACTATTATATCCTCAACTAAATTTTCCTACATTTTCCACCCACTCTCTCCCCACCTTCTCTGTCTCTCTCCTCCCTCTTTCCCTTCTGACTTTGTTCTCCGCCGACGTGCTCCTCCTTCCAGATCTGAAACTCTGTTTCTCGACAATTTTGGTAACTTCTTCTTCTCCGGCGATGATAGCAACGTCATCGTCATCACTCTCCTAGCCAAGTCCGGTTAGTTATCAGGCGAAACTCCGGCGATCAACAATGCCGAAACCGATCTCTACGATGAACTCATCAAGAACATCAAGAACGAAATCAACTACGGGCCGGAAAATTGTCCTCCGGTGCCGGAATCGAAGGAGATTGTCTACGAGGAGAGACAGATCGTCTCTAAATTAAGGCATGTTTAGTGGAGTTGTTTGGTTATACATATTTTTTTAAACACAAATTTGAGTTTTGAATATATGTATGTATATATATATTTGTGTGTATGAGTGTTGTTGAACACATGTATTCTTTTCATTGAGATTTGTGATTGTTGATTGAGTTTTAGAAGTTTTTCTTCTCAATTAGGTATGTTGATTTGTTGATTAATTTGTTTTGTTTTTGTTTGTTTGTTTGTTTTTTTTTTTTTTTTTGATTTATTTTTATTGTTTTTAATCTAATTTCATTTGACAGAACCAGAGTTTCTATTGCTCTGTTTTTTGTTTCAAATAATGAAAGTAAAATTTTACTCTTGTTCTATTGCTCTGTTTTTTGTTTGAGAGAATTAGAGTAAAATTTTACTTTGGTGTTAGAATGACAGTAAAATTTTACTGTCAAGAGGTGGTTATTGCCAAACACTTCAGCCGCCACAAACACTGCCTTCGCTTTTGTACTTTTGTGCAGAGTAACATTTTACTTTTAGCTTTAGAGTCTCGCAGTTTACTCGTTTTTCAGAGTAAAATTTTACTTTTATACAGAGTAAAATTGTACTTTTGTGTAGGGTCTAACATTTTACTAGTTTTTCAGAGTAAAATTTTACTTTTATACAGAGTAAAATTTTACTTTTGTGTAGAGTCTAATATTTTACTAGTTTTTCAGAGTAAAATTTTACTTTTATACAGAGTAAAATTTTACTTTTAGTTTCAGAGTGTAACATTTTACTCTTATTCAGAGTAAAATTTTACTTTTATACAGAGTAAAATTTTACTCTAAAATACACAGTGAAGATGGCTTAATAGAAGAGCTGATAGATATGAGGGTAATAGTAAAAAAAACAAGTTTTAAAATATTAAGGGGTTTTGAAAGTACTTATATAATTCTTGGCCTTTTGAAAGACAAATTAGATAATGAGGGGGCTATCACCAAATCCCCCATTTTGATCTGCTACTGCTATTTGTTCTGAGCTGTGGCTTTTGCAATTAGTGGATTTTGCCTTCAGTTCGGTTTCAGGTAGCGGTTTGGTTCTTTAGTTTTGTTTGGGCCTTGATTGGTGTATGTTTCTTTGATTTCTTTTTTTCTACTTTTCCCCTCTCCTTTGTTGGTTTCTCACCAATTTCCTTGGTTTGAGCTAGCATATGATTGTATGATCTTCTCGGTGCCAACCTAGTTGGGATTTGGAACGTCACTATGATGCTCTTTGCTCTTACCTTCCCTTTATTGATGTATTACCATATTTATTGTGTGTGTTCTATCATCAATAAAGTTTCATTTTTGCTGATTTTTTTTTAAAAAAAAAAAGAAAAAAAAAAGAATGAGGCTCTCTATTAAACCGAGGTTTGGGGAGGGGAAAAGGTTAACCCCATTTCTAGAGACAGTGACTTGAACCCACACCACCAAGACACTAATAGAAAGCCTTACCAAAAATAGAAAGCCTTACCAAGCCACCCTTTTGGTAATGTAATGATACAATTTTAATAAGAGAAGATGGATTTGTTAGTAATGCAGTAGTGGCTAGTTATTTTGCGTAGTAAGGAAGCATAAATATGACCCTGCTTGAAGTCATGGTCTCAGAATGCAGAGGATCACCGGCATTTTTTGAACGTCTGATGAACTTGCAGCCTCAAACCTCAAAGAGGACAATCTGATTTCAAGGTAGCTACTTTGTGTTAGCTCCATCCACTACCCACATGGTAAGCAGCCCACCATCCACATGGTATGGGTGGCACCATGTGGTAAAAGAAGCTGGTGGAGGGCAACACCAACTCACTAAAGGAAGATAGTGAGGGTGGCACCACCTTGGCCAATTATGGCTATCACTTCACCTACTCCTCTTCTCTTGGTTATAAATTGAGATGAGTGAGGAGGGGTTGTAAAGACAGGTATGGGAGTGATACACAGAGGAGAATATAATTTGTGAGAGAGAGAGTTCTATAGAGTGTATGTGAGTGAGTTCTGCTATCTCCCTCCGGGATAATTCTATAGTGGATACCTCTCCCGTGGACATAGTCAATTGCCGAACCACTTAAATATTCTTGTGTTATTGTATGGAATTGATTTCTGGTGTCCCATAGTCCTAACAAATGGTATCAGAGCCGAATCGGTCGCGTTTCAGAACAAAAACAGTGTGTTTTTTGAAACTGTCCAGAAATCAAGTTGCTCAAAATTCCCTTTTGAGCACACCAAAAGGAAGCCCTTGAGTAGAGGAGTCCAGAACTGCAAAAAACAGCCCCAGAAGCCCTTCCATGCACCCTCACGCGCCACACAAAGGAAGCGCATGAAATCCACTGGCACTACGCGCCTCCATGCGCCAACTTACAGTCGGCGCGTCATACCACGCGCCACACGCGCATCTGCAGGAAGAAGACGAGACACGTCAGAGACGCATCATCGCCACGTCATCGACCAGTCGGCGCCATGTCAACGACCAGTCAGCGTCACGTCAGCAACACGTCATCTGCCACGTCAGTGACACGTGTCGGACAATCAGCCACGTGGCAGCCACGTCAGCCTGCCGTTGACCAGTCAACCTTCCGGATGAGAGATCCAGTGTTTCGCGGTTAAGGTACATCTGCAGATCAAAAATTGTCAAAACTATTTTAGCTTGATCTGAGCCATTCTGAGTCCGTTTTTGACGATCCAATAGTGATTTTCAACTATTTGGAGTATTCCGGACACATCCGTACGGTTAGATTTTTCATTCGAAGTTTTCTGTAAAAACATAGTATACGATGGAGGATTTCACATCAACTTCAGAATCTATGTTCAAGTTAACTCCTTCCAATTATGCAATTTGGAAGTCACGGATGGAAGACATCCTGTTTTTAAAAGACTTGTTTGACCCCATTTTTATAAAGGGGGTTAAACCTGAAGGAGTGAAAGATGATGACTGGATAAAGATGAACCGCAAGACTATCGTTTGTATCAGACAATGGATAGACCACAGTGTGTTCCATCATATTGCCGAAGAGACAGATGCCTATGCTCTTTGGACAATGTTAAACGACATGTACCAGTCAAAGACTGCCCGAAACAAAGCCTTAGTGATGAGAAGGCTAGTAAATCTGAAGTTGAAGAATGGTGTGTCTATCGCCGAGCACACCAGTGAATTCAAAAATCTGGTGAATCTGCTTGCAACCGTCAAGATGCGCTTGGACGATGAAATGCAAGCCGTACTACTGCTCAGTTCTTTACCGGACAGCTGGGAGACATTGGTGGTTTCTCTCAGCACCTCTACACCAGAAGGGAAACTGACCATGAGTATGGTTACAGATGCCATGTACAATGAAGAAACAAGAAAGAAAGACATGGGAGGTAATCAGTCCCATGCTCTTGTCACAGAAGATAGAGGCAAAGACAGAGGTAAAGGAAGAGGTAGAGGAAGAAGCAAGAGTAAAGACAGCTGGAACAACAGGAGTAAATCCAGAGACAACAAAGGTCGAGGTAACTCCAGTTTCACTTGCTTTCACTATGGCCAGGAGGGTCACATAAAGAGAAACTGCCCAAGCCGGAAAGAGAAAGGCCAAAGCAGTAAGTCAAAAGGAGATGAGAACACAACAGCCACAATAACTGATGAAATACTTCTTGCAGTTGGTGAAGAGGAAGATTGCCTTCACGTGGCTAACCACAGCTACACAGAATGGGTGATAGACACAGTTGCATCTTATCACGCCACTTCCCACAGAGAACTCTTTAGCTCGTACAACGCTGGAGATTTTGGCACTGTTCGAATGGGGAATTCTAGTTATTCGAAGATTGTGGGTATTGGAGACATTAGTATTTAAACTAATGTCGAGAACAAGCTGGTTCTCAAAGATGTGAGGCATGTTCCAGATTTGCGCTTCAATCTTATCTCCGGAAGCGCCCTGGACTGACAGGGCTATACAAGTACATTCAGAAATGGCCGTTGGAAGCTGACAGGAGGAGCTTTGACAATCGCCAAAGGAGAGATGTCTTCAACACTGTATAAGACTCAAACGAAGATCTGTCTGGAAAGTCTTAATGTAGTAGAAGACAAGGAGTCACCGAACTTATGGCACAGAAGACTGGCTCACATGAGTGAGAAGGGACTGCATCTATTGGCAAAGCAATCCAGGATACCCTTATCCAAAGGGAGTGTCTTGAAGCCCTGTGATCATTGCCTTTATGGCAAGCAACATCGAGTATCATTCAGTTCAACGAGCAAAAGGAAAACAGAAGTGCTCAATATGGTATACTCGGATGTTTGTGGCCCAATCGACGTGGAGTCACATGGCGGCTGTAAGTATTTTTTGACTTTCATTGATGATGCATCAAGGAAGTTGTGGGTGTATTTCTTGAAGACAAAGGATGAGGTATTTCAGCACTTTCAGGAGTTCCATGTAATGGTAGAAAGAGAGACCGGGAAGAAGTTGAAGTGTATTCGCACAGACAATGGAGGCGAGTACATTTCCAATGCTTTTGTAGCATACTGTGCCAGCAGAGGTATCCGGCACGAGACAACAGTTCCCGACACCCTACAACACAATGGTGTGGCAGAAAGGATGAACCGCACTATTATGGAAAGAGTCAGATGTATGCTCAAAATGGCAAAGTTGCCAAAGTCATTCTGGACTGAAGCTGCCCATACAGCCTGTTACCTCATCAACAGGTCGCCTTCAATCCTGTTGAATTTTGCGATACCTGAGAAAGTCTGGTCCAGAAGAAAGGTATCGTATTCTCACTTGAGAGTCTTCGGGTGTAAGGCATTTGCACACATATCCAAGGAAAACAGACAGAAACTTGATGACAAGTCCACTCCATGCATATTTGTGGGCTATTCAGATGCAGCATTTGGGTACAAGGTGTGGGACCCAGTGAACAAGAAGATGTTCAGGAGCAGAGATGTTGTGTTCCAAGAAGACCAGACAGTAGCAGATTTTGAGAAATCTGCAAAGTCTAGAGATGTCATCACTCTAGACTTGTTTCCATCTCCCAAGCCATTACAAAATGCTAGATGTGATGATGTGCAACAAGAAGTGCCAGAGTTGCAGGATCCTATGCCAGAAATTGAGGATCATGAGGAAAGAAATGAAGACCCGGATGAAGAGGGTATTGAGCAGGGGGAGCAACCCCCTCAAACAGAGGCAACTAGGCCTCAGTTGCGGAAATCTGGAAGAGCTGTCATGCCATCAACCAAATATCCCGCTTCTCAGTATATTCTGATTACTGATGAGGGGGAGCCCGAGAGTTTTTCGGAAGCCAAGAGTCATACAGAGAAAGACTATTGGATGCAAGCCATGAAGGAGGAGATGAGTTCTTTGCAGAAGAACCACACTTATGAGCTTGTTCCACTTCCAAGAGATAGGAGAGCCTTGAAGAACAAATGGGTGTATAAGTTGAAGAAAGATAGAAATGGTAAACTATTGCAGCATAAAGCTCGTTTGGTGGTCAAAGGTTTTGGACAGAAGAAAGGAATTGATTTTGATGAGATCTTCTCCCCAGTTGTGAAGATGACTTCTATTCGAGTAGCTCTGGGATTAGCAACTTGCTTGAATCTGGAAGTAGAACAAATGGATGTCAAGACTGCCTTTCTCCATGGTGAGTTGGAGGAAGAGATCTATATGGAGCAACCAGAAGGATTTGAAGTCAAAGGAAAACAGAAACTAATCTGCAAACTGAAGAAGAGTCTCTACGGCCTGAAATAGGTGCCGAGACAATGGTACAAGAAGTTTGATTCATTTATGGTGGATCACAAGTACACAAAAACGGTGGCAGACCCGTGTGTATATTTCCAAAGGTTTTCGGATGAAAACTTCATTATCCTACTGTTGTATGTCGATGATATGCTGATCATCGGACAGGATACTACTATGATCAACAAGTTGAAAAAGGATTTGTCGCAGTATTTTGACATGAAGAATTTAGGCCCAGCACAACAAATTTTGGGCATGAAGATTGTTTGTGATAGAAAAGCCAAGAAGATATGGCTGTCACAGGAGAAATATGTTGAATGGGTAATTGAAAGGTTCAACATGAAAGATGTCAAGCCAGTCAGCACACCACTGGCCAACCATTTCAATGTGTCAAAGCATTCGTGTCCCACGACCAGCTCTGCAAGGAAAGAAATGGAGACAATCTCTTATTCTTCCGCAGTAAGAAGTTTGATGTATGCAATGGTGTGTACCCGGCCAGATATAGCTCAAGCAGTTGGCGTTGTGAGCATATTTCTCGCCAATTCAGGAAATGAGCATTAGGAGGCGGTCAAATGGATTCTTCAGTACTTGAAGGCAACTTCAAAGATGTGTTTATGTTTCGGGGGAGCTGAACCAATTTTGGAGGGTTTTACAGATGCTGATATGGCAGGTGATCTTGATGGTAGAAAGTCTACATCAGGATTTCTGTTCACCTTTGCAGAGGGAGCTGTTTCATGGCAGTCCAAACTACAAAAGTGTGTTGCTTTATCTACAACAGAGGCAGAGTACATTGCTGCTGCAGATGCTGGAAAGGAAATGTTGTGGTTGAAGCGGTTTCTCCAAGAATTGGGCCTACAGCAGGAAGAGTATAAGGTACATTGTGATAGTCAAAATGCAATTGATTTGAGCAAGAATTCCATGTACCATTCACGTACAAAACACATTGATGTTCGGTATTATTGGATACGAGAAGTGATGGAAAAGCAGCTAATGAAGCTAGTGAAGATTCACACAGACAAGAATCCCTCTGACATGATGACCAAGGGTGTCACCAGAGACAAACTAGAAGTTTGCAAGCATCTGACCGGGATGGACTTCAAGTGAGAAGTCAGTTGTCCATGTGGGCGTGGAGGGGGAGAATTGTTAGCTCCATCCACTACCCACATGGTAAGGAGCCCACCATTCACATGGTATGGGTGGCACCATGTGGTAAAAGAAGCTGGTGGGGGGCAACACCAACTCACTAAAGGAAGATAGTGAGGGTGGCACCACCTTGGCCAATTATGGCTATCACTTCACCTACTCCTCTTCTCTTGGTTATAAATTGAGATAAGTGAGGAGGGGTTGTAGAGACAGGTATGGAAGTGATACACAGAGGAGAATATAATCTGTGAGAGAGAGAGTTCTATAGAGTGTATGTGAGTGAGTTCTGTAATCTCCCTCCGGGATAATTCTATAGTGGATACCTCTTCCGTGGACGTAGGCAATTGCCGAACCACGTAAATATTCTTGTGTTATTGTGTGAAATTGATTTCTGGTGTCCCATAGTCACTTTGGTTTACGAAAAACTAAAGACAGTGTCTCACTACAAATTTAAACACCAAATTTAACTTAAAAAGGTCTGCCTCCAAGAATGCCTGGCTTACATGTTAAATTAAAACACACACACCACACACCAAAAAAACAAAAGTGGATAAATGCTTCACACTTTAGAGAGGAGGTTGGCGGTGCCTTGGCGGGGTTTGCACAAAGCTTGTAAAGGCATGGCTTTGGGCATGGAGAGACCTGTCCCCTCCGTCAAGTCAATCTCCTCTTTGCCAATCCTCTTCCACTCAAAGGTCTGAATCAAGCTTCCTAGCACTAGCGCCATAACCCGCTTTCCCAAAGTAGTCCCAGGACAAGCCCGCCTTCCAGCACCGAATGGAATTAATTTATATCCTTCACCTTCTCCTGTTTCAAATCTTTCTGGCATGAACTTTGTTGAGTTGGTCCACTGCTCGGGGTCCCTGTGAATTGTCCATAGGTTGACCAACAACATTGTCCCTTGGGGAACCTCAAATCCACAAAGCGTACAATCTTCTGAAGACTCATGTGGCACAAGAAGTGGTGCAGGCGGAAATAATCTAAGTGTCTCGTTAATAATGTTCTGTAGGTAACTCAATTTTGGGAGGTCTTGCTCATCCAACAAGCGGCCTTGCCCAACATGAGCATCAATTTCAGCCAAAGCCTTTTGCATTGCCTCTGGATGGTTGAGGAGAAGTGACATTGCCCATTCCATAATTGTCGAAGAAGTCTCACTACCAGCAACTACCAATGTCTGCATGCACATGTCAAAACATTTTTATAATATAAACATAAATTGCGCATTATCAAATATTAATGCACCTCTGAATCTCTGCAATCCTCTAACAGTATTTTGTATCTTATTGCTGAGAAGTTAACAATTCACTATTTTTAGGCAATAAATTCATGATAAGTAAAGCTAGTGATAAGCTAAACATGATACAACATTGATTATTGCCAACAACAACGTATTGTGCTCAATTTGTTTTCAGCAATGTTAGGTATCATGAAAAGTCTTTCATGAAAATGGTTATGAAAGATTTGTGACCTTTGGATTACACTTACAATAAAGCACCACACACTAATCAAAGTAATCTAAGCGTCACAAATTTTTCATGATTATTTTTATGAAAAAATTTTCATGATCCCTAACATTTCTCATTTGTTTTATCATTTTTATTTTTTCAATGGAAAAAAAAGTTCATCAGAGAAGGGAAAAAAAAAAATCCTTTTTCCCGTCAATGGGAAACCTTTTTTTGAATCTTATCAATGCCACCACCATTGTTGTCACCACAATGTTACCACCACCATAACCACACTAAAATTACCACTATTATAACCCCTGGTACCAAAGATAAGAGGCCAGATAGGCCCGCAATCGTTAGCGATTTGTATAGAATTTACAAAATCACTCAATACTGCATTTTTATTTTAGAATTTTTTATATCTAGAAAAAAAAAATATTAGGTATAATCTTATTTCTTATCTCATTTTCTTACTCCAAGACGTAAGTGAGTGGGTCACATACATTTGTGAATGTAAACTCCGTTGCATTGCTATATCAGGAATGATAATTAGAAAGGCATCAATACGTACCAGTATAAGACCTTTAAGAGTTTGATCAGAGTAGAATGCCGGTTCAGTATCTTGCAGCGATAACATAATATCAATCATTGTCTTCTTCCTCTCGTTGTGGCTTCCATCATCAAGTGATAGAGCAGCAGACTCGGTCCTCTTTTTACGTTGCTCATCAAGAAGGAATTGATAGAAGTTGTCCATCTTCTTCCTTAACTTCATCATCTTCTTCGCCACCCCTTGAAAGTCCACCCACTGGAATACTGGCAAGTAATCTCCTAAATTCGAATTCCCATGAAGCTTCACCACCTCACTCATAATATCCCGAAACTGCTTCGCTTCTTCATTCACCTTGTCTTCTCCGAAGTACCTCTTCCCAGCTATCATCCTCATCATGATATTGAAAGACAGCTCTACCAACTTGGACCTCAGCTCCACCGCAACAAACTCGCCACCCGAGTTTATGTGTAGTTGCTTTAGTAGTAGCCTAACCTCCTCTTCCCTGATGGTTGTGTACATGGCAAGGCGACTAGCAGAGAAGATCTCAAGAGACGTGAGGCGGCGGAGGTTGCGCCAGTACTCGCCATAGGAGGCAAACCCCATGGTGGTGTTGTTGTAATTGAGGATTTTTCCGGCCAGCAAGTTGGGACGGTTTGCGAATATGATGTCATTTTTGGTGAAACATTCTTCAACAGCCGTGGGTGAAGAGACTACCACGACTTTGCGAGTCCCGAACCGGAGAAACAAAACATGGCCATATTTGATAGAAAGTTGATGCAAGGTTCGGTGAACTGGTTCTTTCAAGAGATGGAGGTGGCCTATGATCGGAAGGCCTGGGGGACTCGGAGGGAGATTTCTTTTATTTGCATGTTTAGAAAATATTAACTTGAAAACTAAAATCAAGAAGATGGACAATATGGCTAAAGTGAACAAATTATATTCATCTTTCATTTTTCTGTGGTCGGATTGAATTGTATTTGCTCTCTCTTTTAAAGACTAATATGGAGAATCCGCTGGGCCGGCTTGTTTATATCGTATGAGTGTATTTTTCAATCTTGAAATATACTCTCCTTTTTTTCTTTGGCCTATTGAATTGTACTTTCTTGATAATCTTGTTTTGAAGCAGCTAAAAAGAAGATGCTTACTATGGCATCTCCACCTCTTTTAACTTTTACGTACCAACATTATAATTCAGTTATAAAAATTAGATTCACTATTTAGATTCAGTGTTAAGAAAATAATTAATTGATAATTAAATCAATTATCTTCTTGACATATTACTGGATTTAAAAAATAAATCTAAAACGTAAACCTATATATCATTTTCCTTTACCTAATTGGCTCCTTTTTGCTATATGTAATGTTAGGATTGTGATCCTCCATTACAATAATTTAAAATAATTATAAGGCCTCGTTTGGAAATAAACTATTTTATTAATTTTTTTATTTTTTACAAAAAGATATACAAAAAAGTAGAGAAAGTAATGTAACAATTTATAGTGACTTTAGATTATTTTAGTAATTTTTTGACTCTTTACGAAAAGATATACAGAAAAGTAGATAAAATGATGTGACAACTTATAGTGACTTTTTAATTAAAATTGAAGGTTGCCAAACGAGATCTAAATTTGATATATATAAAATAATTTAAAATAATTATAAACTTGGTATATGTAATTATGTGTAATTTAAAATAATTATAAATTTTAGCTATATGTAATGTTTTGAGTGCATTGCTAGTGAAATTATCATTCAACATTGAAAGTTTCCCTTTTAGACTTTTACTTTATCAAAGATCCAAAGACCTTGGGGAGCTTCTATTTCCAACCCGAAAATTAGATTGGGCACCCCAATTTAATTATATTTTTTATTACTATTAACTCCTATTTAAAATGATCAAAAAAGACTTGATATTAGAAAAAAAATATATTATATATATATAAATAAAGGTGTTTTGGACACTCCATTAATCATCAACATCAATATTCATTTTCTCTTTTTTTCTTCCTACTTTCATCACTTTGTATCTTCGTACCCAACCCTAACCCAACTCTATTTGCTTTAAGTATTCTGTTTCATATTGAAACCAACAATTGACAATAAAGAAGATTTTCAAACAATTTTCTATAGAGAAAGTAGTTTTTAATTGTTGCACATCGTTTTTTGTAGTTTAGTTTTCCGAATTCATTTGGAATTGAGTATCTGAACAAACTCTATATATTTAGAATCAGTAATGCTAGGTATCATGAAAAGTTTTTCATGAAAATGATCATGAAAGATTTGTGACCTTTGGATTACACTTACAATAAAGCACCACACACTAATCAAGGTAATCTAAGGATCACAAATTTTTCATGATGATTTTCATAAAAAAAATTTCATGATCCCTAACATTTCTCATTTAGAATTAAGTATTCGGACAAATATATTTTCTCCGGCATTGAGTATCCATATGAAACAACTGGAACCAATTTTATTGTGTTCGACACTGAATATCCGAATAAACTTCATATGTTTTGAATTAAGTATCTGAACAAATATATTTTGTTTGGTATTGAATATCCATATAAAAAAACTAGAATCGATTTTCTTGTGATCGACACTGAGTATTCGAACAAACTCCATATGTTTGGAATTAAGCATCCAAACAAATATATTTTGTTCAGCACTGAGTATCCATATGAAACAACTAGAACCGATTGTTTTATGTTCAGTATTGAGTATCCGAAAATCAATAGTTGTCAGCGGATGTAGAGTGGGAAGAGATCTTTATCTGATGTAAAGTGGAAGGAAACCGCTGATAGATGTAGAGTGGAAGGAGACCTTCGCTGCTTGAAATCCCTCTTCGTCTCGAATAAGCCCTCTTCGTCACTTGAAATTCTCTTTTGATTTTGTTCCTCTGTTTATGTGACAACCCCGACTCACGATTAAGCATGCTAAGTAAATGATTAAGACGAAATCCTAAATTAATTACATAAGTGTGTTGCTTTAAATGCATTTTTATCTGTTTGATGTAGAAAGATCTGTTCATGTTTTGATTTCGATTTGCGAATTGAAAGCCTTATCAGCAATCGATTCAGAAATTGACTTGATTTATATGTTAATTAGGATTTATAGAATTTTATGGTAGGTTTAATTAAAATTCGGTTTGAAATGATTAAATTAGATTAATTTAATGCCATTTGATTAACTTTGTTTATCTACCACCTAGTGAGCCATTTTATTGACCCCACTAGTTCAACTCCATACCTCTATCCTCCTTAAAAGATGCTCAAACGTGAGAGGGGGAGAGAGTAGGAAGATTTGGGTCCTAGGCTTGAGAATTGAACTCAAACAAGAGGAATTGCTAGGAGAGAAGAAGAAACTTTGGAGATTTGATCATCTAGCTCAAGAATTTAGCACCTAAGGCCCAATTGAACATCTAAAGTAAGAAGCCAAGTCTCTAGTCTTGAAATTGAATTGATCCATCTATGAATTCAAGTGAAGTGAGCTATGAGATGTAAGAATTAAGCTTAAGAAGTAAGAAGGAAGATTAATCCATGCATGCATGTTCATTTCATTACATTTGGACTATGTTTGCTAAGAATTCTCTCATGCATGTCATAGATTGAGCTTAATTGTAGGAAATCATCATGTTTTCTATCAATTTGCCAAGTTTGATCATGTTTTGAAGTGGTGGAGTTCAAGAGAATTTATGCATGTTATATTCTTGAAACATTCATAAAGTTTAAGTTGAATTTGTGTACAATTGGCATGCTTTTGGACTTTGATTTTATGAAATGATCTTTAAATCATGATGTGTTGTGAGTTTCCAAGTGTTTTCCAGAATTTTGGTCCAAAATGATGAGTTTTGGAGTGTTGAATTCATGTTTTGAACTTTGGGAGCAAATCTGGAAAACCTAGAATTTTGCTTCCACGCTCGAGCAACCACCTTTATTTTCACACTTCCGCTCGAGCGACAAAAGGTTGGCTCGAGTGTATATTGCATGCTCTCAGAAGTTTGTGTATTTGGAAGCACGCTCAAGTGACAAGACTTGCGCTCAAGCGAGGTCCTGTGCCTCACGCTAGAGCGAGCGTCGAGCGGAAAATGCAAGCAATCAGAACTTTTTCATATTTTGCAGACCGCTCGAGCGACCACTCACATACGGTATGTCTGCTCGAGCAAAGAAAGTTATGCTCGAGCGAGACCCCTATTTTTAGCAAGTTTTGAAAAACATTTTCAAGTATATTTTTACATCCTCTTTCCACCCTAGGCATTCCTAGGCAATGATTAAGACATCATAATGAGGATAATGAAGTAGAACCGCATCAAAACAAGTAGAAAGGAATAAGTTATCAATTCCGGGTGTGTAATTTAGTATACGTTCGTTCTGTAACTGTGTAGGTGACGCAACTCAAGGAAGCTGAATAGTCTGTTTATAGCCCTGTTATCTGTGAGTAATAATGTTGTAAAGCTATGTTCAATTATAATTATTTTCTAAACGATTGACTGTACTATTTTCTGAAATGACATTGTTTACCGGATGAATGTTTGTCCTATTTTATGAACTGTACTCGTGGCATCCATAGCAACTGACTGTTACTGATACTATTACAGAGATCTCTGTCAGTTCATATTCTTGGAACTACTGCTTGTAACAAGCCTGCGGGGGACCTCGCTACAGTTCGGACTCGATTTATGTCACGGTTCTTAATCTGAACCAAAGAGTCCAAATCCGGCAAATCGTTTTGAGAAAACAGATTTTTTTGAAAGAAGTGCCAAACATGGACTGCTTTGCCAGATACAGAGTCGCCACCTAAATATTTTATTTTGGGAAATTTAGGAAACCCTGACTCGTTGCCTAAGGCCACGTGTCCGTCATCACCAAAGTTGCCTCGGCTCGGGAACTTGGGTACGATTGGGGAAGGTCACTTCGTGAGCACCCCCGCTCGCCCGATCAAAGATCGGCCTCTACTAACCATGATATCTAGTTTTGAAAACATTATGCGTTCTTATTCCGGTTATTAGCCTAGATTTATTATGTGATGCGCACAGCATACAAGTATAGACTGGGTCGCCTGAATTGGAATGAAACATTTCATGTTTGTTTTGAAAATGATTTGCTACTCGCAAGTAGGCTTAAAATGCAGATTTTGCCACCCTCAGGTGGGCTTATAAAAGATGGTTTTGCCACTATCTAGTGGGCTTTAAAACTCGCAGTCGATGATTTGTTCCAATCTGAGTAACCCAACCTTCACCCACAGGCATTCAGGCAGTTATATCATATAAGCACATAGCCTCATGGTAAGCATGCGATCATGGCAGTCACTCACACACATGCAAGGATGCTAAAACATAAAACTTACCGAGTACTCCAAGCCAAAACAGAAGCTAATTAGAAATCCATGCATGATCCTAATTATACAGAAGTGCCTAATGCAACATATGCAAAAAAATGCAACTATAGCAGGCTCGGCTATTCTAAACATGGCATATGGAATGCTACAACTAACATGTATTCAACTCAGAATTGAAATACAAATGCAGTTAGTATGATGCGCCGAGCCCGGTGCATGCAAGACAGATGAATGAATGCAAACATGCTATCATACTGTATGCTAATTGAAACATGCCCTAATCTAACCATCATAAGCTGGTAAATAAAATGGAGAAAGACGTGGGGTTGGAAGACATACATCACACGCACGCACACTTATTACAACATTGCCCTCACTCGGAGGGTCCGAATAAATAATATACAGTCCCGAATAAATAGTACAGTCCCGAATAAATACAAAACCCTAATTAATTAACAAATTTAACTAGGAAAGTAATGAATTGGCATGCAAGCCAGGGACTGCCTCAACTCTGATCCGGATAATGAATGATGCATGCTCGGGTTGCTTTGTGCGGAGAATCCCTCGCAATGCCCCGGTTTGCCTCTGTTTGCAATTGTTCTTGGAATGCGTGCCAGACTCTGGAAGGCTGCTGATTCTTGATTTGCTGCAACAGAGAGCAACAAAGGGGCATGGCAAAGTATTTTCACATATGTATACATGACTACTCTTCGGGGAGTGTAGTCCTCAATCCTCGTGCCACCAATCACGCATCTCGATGCATGATGGCCGAGAAGTCGATTTGCACGACTCAATATGAAATGAATGCACGTATGACCATAACAAGGCCTGGACTCCATCATGGGTAATCCGGAGTGTCGGCGACCGGGGAATTGAGACACGTTCCGTCACTCGGAGTACGAAACGTACCTCGTTTCCCGTGCTTGGGCTAACTCCTATCCCAAGCATAATGCAATATGCATGGCATGCATGAATGCAACTAAGATACAACCTAACATGCACAATATTATGGAATGGCATACACGATGCACGAAGTAACATGGCATACACGATGCGCTAACATATAACCTAGCATACACAATGCTATGAAATGAAATGGCCTACACAAAGCATAATGGGCTTACACCAATACAAGTGGACCTCAGCCACACTCACATAAGTGGCCATAAGATGAAAATGAGACTCTCGAGATGCGTGCACGCGTGCACGCAAACCGAGGACCGAACCTAAGGCACGAATGCCACTCTACCAAAGCATGGTAAGGCATAGAACATGGTATGCAAACATGCAAATTTCAGCACTGAAATATGATACAAAATAGTCCCGAATCATGGAAATATGGCACCCGATGCATGAGGTGAGACCCGAAACTCAAAATTAGGCACATGGAATGACTTACAGCTATACAAAGCATGCATTATTTGAACATGAAGTATAAAGACAGAGTCAAGGCAGTCCCAAAACATGGACTTTTCCAGTTTAAGGCAAGTCCAAAAAGTGCTAACAAGATGGACTAAATTAGCACGCAATTTTGACTAGCAAACATGGTTTACATGGCAAGTACATGATGCACATGGAATCTGACCAAATCATCAAAAATCAGTGAACTAAACATGTGAAAATAGGCCCAAATAACCACTGATATGCAACCATGGCATGCAAAAATGATGAGTTGCTTTAGAGGGCTGTAGACACCCCATTTTTGACCGACCTTAAGACTCAGACATCACCGATTGAGTGCTCGGTGATATTGCATATTGTGCTCGTTCTGAGGTTGCGGAGTCCCGGCTGCGAGCCTTGCCTCTGGACTTCTGGACTCTTTTGTGCTTTGCCTCGGTTTGCGAACCAGGCCTTGTTTTCTCTGTTTTCTCTTCTCGAAGGGAGGGAGAGGTTTCGTAGATCATCTCTCAGTGGCCGTAGGCTACGTTTCGTGGTCGTAGGCCATTTTTCCCGTTTGGAGCCCGGTTTCCGGTTTTTCAGAGCCGACGGCCGTGTGCCTCGGTTCGGGACTACTTAACCACCTCCGTTTGCTCCGGTTTTTGGCACATACCTTATTTCCTCCCTTTCAAGGGACACTGTGGTCTGAGAGACCGACTTCGTGGTCGAACACCACTTCCGGTGCCTAACAGTCAGTTTTCGGGGCCCCGGACTGCGCATTTTGGCCCCCGAGCCTTGCTTGCAAGCATTGTTGGGCTCCGACCCAAACTAGAAATAGTCATATTTTGATCTCCTTTTCATGTTTGATTAAGGACCTTTTGCTGTTTGAGGCTTCCATCTGTCACTTGCCTCTTTACCTCTTTTTAGGCCTATTTTTGCACGGTATTTTAGGCTTACTTGTGAGCTGTTTTGAACTTAGTCATAAACTACAAAGTGTCTTGTTTTGAGTCTCTCTTCAACTTTGTTGAAGAGCTCTCTTTAGTTTGAGAACCGCAGCTATCACTTGCCCCTTTATCTCCCTTTAGGCCAATTTTGAGGGGAAATTTGAATTTCATTTCCCCCCCATTTTTCCCCCCTCTTTTCCACCCTCTTGTGTCTATATAACAGACCCCCCAGCTGTATTTTAGGGGTTATAAAATTTTTTTGGAGCCTCCTATATCCAATCTCTCTCTCTCTATATTCCAAGCACCAAAACCCTTTATTCTTGGATCCATTTCTACTCCATCTCCAAGCCAACCAACCCATACTCCATACCAGCAGTTTGGAGGCCATTTCCAGAGGCAAGGAGCATTTTTTCTCAAGCCAAGAGTTGATGAAAGACTAGTCTTCAATGGTGAGTCTCATTTTCCCTCTTTTTGCTCTTTTCTTGGTCTATATTTTAGCTCCTTATGCTTGCCTATTTTGGCTCCGACCCTAACTGAAACTAGGCTTTTTTTGAGCCATTTTTCATGTTTTATTAAGGGCCTCTCACTTTTTGAGGCTTCTTTTTTGCACTTGCTTCATTACCCCTCTCGTATGCCATTTTCTTGCATGATATTTTAGGCCTGTTTATAATCTGTTTTGAGGCATGTTGTAAATTGTAAATAGGCTTATTTTGAGCCTTTATTCAATATTGTTGAAGGGCTCATCACTGTTTGAGGACTCCATTTGCCACTTTCTTTGATACCCCTCTTGTGGCCTCATTTTTGCATGATTTGTTAGCCTCTTGTGCTTCTATTTTTGGACTTTGGTCCGAACTAAAAATGGCCTTATTTTGACCCCCTATTCATGTTTCATTAGGGGTCTTTGGCTGTTTGAGACATCCTTTCTATACTTTGTGTTTAAACCTCCTTTTGACCTTATTTTGCATAGCATTTTAGGCCTACTTGTACACTGTTTTGGGTCTGGTCCTTAACTGTAAAACATCATATTTTGGGCCCCTCTTCAACATTGTTGAAGGGCCCTTGGCCATTTAGGGCCAGCATCTGCTACTTGCTTCATTACCTCTCTCCCGGGGCCATTTTTGCATGCTAGCTTAGCCTCATTTATGTTCCCTGTTTGGCCTTTTTTTAAACTGTAAATATGCTTTTTGTGGGGCTGCCTTGCTTCTGTCTTCACACTTCATGTACAAATAATGCATGCTTTGTATAGCTATAGGCCATTCCGTGTACCTAGTTTTGCATTCCGGGATTATTCCATGCATCGGGTGCCATGTTTTCATGTTTCGGGGCTGTTTTGCATCGTATTTTGCTACTGAAATTCATATGTTTGTATGCCACGTTCCATGCTTTGCCATGCCTTGTTAGAGTGGCATTCGTGCCTTAGGATTGGTCCTCGGTTTGCGTGCACGCGTGCACGCATCTCGAGTGTCTCATTTCCATCTTTTGGTCTCCTATGTGAGTGTGGCTGAGGTCCACTTGTGTTGGTGTAAGTCCATCATGCATTGTGTATGCCATTTCATTCCATAGCATTGCGTATGCTAGGTTGTATGTTAGTGCATTGTGTATGCCATGTTACCTCGTGCATCGTGTATGCCATTTCATAGCATTGTGCATGTTAGGTTGTATCTCAGTTGCATTCATGCATGTCATGCATATTGCATTGTGTTCGGGATAGGAGTTAGCCCGAGCACGGGAAACGAGGGACGTTTCGTACCCCGAGTGACGGAACGTATCTCAATTCCCCAGTCACCGACACTCCGGATTATCCGTGATGGAGTTAGGTTTTAGTTGAGTTTTCATATGCATTCATTCTATATTGAGTTGTGCAATTTGACTCCTCGGCCATCATGCATCGAGATGCGTGATTGGTGGCACGAGGATCGAGGCATGCATACATTTGTGAAAATACATTGCCATGCCCCTTTCCTGCTCTCTGTTGCAGCAAATCAAGAATCAGCAATCTTCCGAGGCTTGGCACGCTTTCCAAAAACCATTGCAAAACAGAGGCTAATTGGGGCATCACAGTGGATTTCCGCGCAAAGGCAACCCGGATATGCATCATTCATCATTTGAAGAAGAGTCAAGGCAGTCCCTAGCTTGCATGCCAGTTTATTTGTTTTCTTAGTTAATTTGGTAATTAATTAGGAATTTGTACATATTTTGGACTGTATTATTTATTTGGACTGTGCTATTCGGGACTGTATATTATTTTATTCGGACCCTCTGTGCGAGGGCATAATTGTAATAAGTGTGCGTGTGTGTGATGTATGTCTTCCAACCCCACGTCTTTCTTCCCTTTTATTTACCCGCTTATGATGGTTAGATTAGGGCATGTTTCAATTAGCATACAGTATGATAGTATGTTGCATTCATTCATTCTGTTTTGCATGCACCGGGCTCGGCGCATCATACTAACTGCATTTGTATTTCAATCCCAAAATTGAATACTTGTTAACTGTTGCATCTCATATGCCATGTTTAGGATAGCCGAGCCTACTATAGTTGCATTTTTGCATGTGTTGCATTAGGCATTTCTGTATAATTAGGATCATGCATGGATTTCTAATGAGCTTCTGTTTTGGCTTGGAGTACTCGGTAAGTTTTATGCTTTAGCATCCTTGCATGTGTGTGAGTGACTGCCATGATAGCATGCTTACCATGAGGCTATGTGCTTATGTGATATAACTGCTTGAATGCCTGTGGGTGAAGGTTGGATTATTTGGATTGGAACAATGCATTGACTGTGAGTTTTAAGCCCACTAGATAGTGGCAAAACCATCTTTTCTAAGCCCACCTGAGGGTGGCAAAATCTATATTTTAAGCCTACTTACGAGTAGCAAACCATCTTTCAAAAACAAACATGAAGTGTTTTGTTCCAATTCAGGCGACCCAGTCTATACTTGTATGTTGTGCGCATCACATAGTAAATCTAGGCTAATAACCGGAATAAGAACACATAATGTTTTCAAAACTTGATATCATGGTTAGTAGAGGCCGATCTTTGATCGGGCAAGCGGGGGTGCTCACGAAGTGACCTTCCCCAATCGTACCCAAGTTCCTGAGCCGAGGCAACTTTGGTGATGACGGACACGTGGCCTTAGGCACGAGTCAGGGTTTCATAAATTTCCCAAATAAAATATTTAGGTAGCGACTCTGTATCTGGCAAAACAGTCCATATTTGGCACTTCTTTCAAAAATCTGTTTTCTCAAAACGATTTGCCTGATTTGGACTCTTTGGTTCAAGATTAAGAACCGTGACTCGAATCGAGTCCGAGCTGTAGCGAGGTCCCCCGCGGCCCTGTTACAAGGGCCATGTAAGGAGTTATTAGGCACATACAAGATAGACAAGTGGCATGACATATACAACTCTGAAAATCAAATATGGTAGTCCTAAAACTCACAAAATTGGCCCCAAAATCAGTCAACAAAGCATGCAAGATGGGGGCCCTTTAGAAGACCAAAATGGCCATCAAGCAAGTCAAGGTGAGAGGGGTCACCCCCCTCTGATTTGGAGGCTCAAAATAGGGTCTTAGCCACTGAAAATCTACTGGATCTCAGTGGCTAGAAGGCCAAACAAGGCATGCAACAATAGCTTAGGCTTAAGGCTCAAAACAAGAGGCAACTAAGCATACTAGATAGCATATGACCTCAGATAAGAAAATGCCCTTAATCTAACATGGAGAGGGCCTCAAAACAAAACTTTTTACAGTTTACAACATGCTTCAAAAATGAACACAAATACGGCTAATCGATCATGCAAAAATGGCCCTAAAAGTGAGAATAGAGACAAGGGGCAGTAGCCGGCCCCAAACAGCAAGGAGCCCTTCAACAAAGTTGAAGAGGGGCTCAAAATAAGGCACTTCACAGTTTACAACAAACCACGAAAATAAACACAAGTAGGCCTAAACTAGCATGCAAGAAAAGGGCCTAAAAGAGGGGTAAAGAGGCAAGTGGTAGTAAATGACCTCAAACAGAGGAGAGCCCTTCAACAAAGTTGAATAAGGGCTCAAAAAAAGCCACTTTACAGTTTACATCAAAGCTCAAAACAGTTCACAAATAAGCCTAAAATACTATGCAAAAATAGGCCTAAAAGAAAGTTAAAGAGGCAAGTGATGGAAGGAGGTCTCAAACAGAGAAAGACCCTTGATCAAACATGAAAAGGGACTCAAAATATGATTATTTGCAGTTAGGGTCGGAGCCCAAAAATACTTGCAAGCAAGGCTTATAAATGAAACAAAAAAAAGGGTAGTTTAGGGGAAAAGTGTACTTACCCTTGAAGAACAAGTCTTTAGCAGCCTTTTGGTCCAAAAATCTGAGCTTCTAGCCTCTGAAGATCAGCCTCAAGGTGTTTGAATGGAGGATGGAGGTCTTGTGCTATGAGGTGTAGTGCAAAAATGCAAAGAAATCCAACTTCCAAGCTCTAACCACAAGCAATATAGAGAGAGAGATGGATTTTTGCCCTCCAAAATGTCAGAACCTGGTGTAAAGAAGAAGCCCCTTGCTTATATAGAGCAATGCAAGGCTAAAGCTTCTTGAACAAGCTTCCAAAGGCTTTGATCCCTCCACACACGTGTATGGAGGGCAGATATGAGGAATCCAGCTAGTACAAAATATCTGCCCGGAAACTAGCTGAGAAAGGAGGGGTGCCGGCCATCAGCAATGGCCGGCAGTGCCACACTGATGGCCGGCAGGTGCTCACCAGTGGCTGGCAGGGGCAAAGCCATGGCCGGCAGTTCCATGCCTATAGCCGGCAGTGCACTAGGA
Source organism: Camellia granthamiana (assembly GCA_036172215.1). Lineage (NCBI taxonomy): Eukaryota > Viridiplantae > Streptophyta > Magnoliopsida > Ericales > Theaceae > Camellia > Camellia granthamiana. The sequence goes on along the minus strand of JAXFYN010000031.1, from coordinate 1,134,620 downwards.
GGGCCACTCTGACAGGACCTAGCCAGGGTCCAAAAATGAGGCAGAAAGGATACAGGGTCCGGAAACTCGAACCGGTGACGTTCCACCGCGACAGTCGAAAGCTGGGCGAGCAATCGAACCAGTTGTTGGGTGTACCTACAAGCACAACCAAGTCTTGAGGACGGTCAAAAATGGGGTGTCTACACTGCTACTGTATTGATGGTCATTAACTGACTGTTTGGTCTATTAAGACCTACTGTATTGTTCTGCTATTGGATGTACCACGTATGACTGCTATGATTTTTAAATGAATGATATGAAATGAAATATGAGACATTGATTGAATAACTGATCTATAGATGTAATTGACTGTTTTAAATACTGAAAAGACATTCATTTTTAACCCCTTTACACATTTGTTATTCACTGGGTTTTAGCTCACAATTATTGTATATGTATGTAGGTGGCTAGGCACCGGATCAAAGCTAGAGGTGTTGACCCAAGCTCACATTTTGTCAAGCCAGCCGTTGTACTTCATGACGAGGTTTCGAACTTGTACGAGTCAAGGATTTTTTTTTTTTTTTTGGTGACTCAAATTCGCCCATTTGTCTTTGCTAATGTAAAGAATTTTTAAGACTCTTGTTTATACAGTTTTTGATGATGGGATTATGTCCTTAACTTGCATAATGACTTACATATGTATTTTTGGTATAAGTGGTTGTGAATACGGCTGTGCGCATGAAAGTTATTTCCATTCAGGTCCCCACAGCTCATTAAACATCATTTTATTATTGATTGGCTTCCACCAACCCCCTTTATACTGTATTATTGTCAATACTGTTAAATACTGTTAAGCAAGCCTTTGGTAATCACGGGTTATTGGCCTGTTATGATGCTAAACTCTTAGGGGCGGGTTTGAGTCGTGACAGTTTATGGGTAATAGGGTCTACAAAGTAGATTTGTATATGATTTTAGGGATTTTAGGATTAAGATAGGTATTATTTGGAATGCCCAAACAAATAAATAAAATTTCAAATTTATTATTGAGGTGCTTAAAGTAATGGAGTGTCCAACCTAATTCTTAGGGTGCATTTACAGCCTCCCAAGACTTTGATTTAAGAACAAGTCTCAAAATCAACTACACTTAAAATAAATAAAATAAAATAAAATAAAAATTTACCCTAGTTTAAAAAAAATACAACTGCCAAATTTCTTTTCAAATACAATGACAGTGATAAAATTTAAAATTAATAAAATTGTAACTACACTTGACTATGTTAGAGGGAAAAAAAAAATTTGTATTATCAAATTAAACGAATAAGAACACTTAAATTTATAATTTAATTGTTAATTATTTTTTAACTCAAAAGGAGAGAAAATATATTTCAAATAAAAAATTACAAAATATTGAAAAATGTAAGAAAAAATTTATTTAAAATTATTCCTTTTTGGAAACTCATTTTCTTATAATTTGGCCCCCTCCAGGTCCAACCCACATGCAAACCACTACATCAACATCTCTTTGTTAGTATTTAGTACAAATATATTATATATTATATATTATAATTATTTCATTTTCTTTAAAACAATAAGTACAATTATTTTTATTTATTTATTTTGAAAAACAATCAAAAAATATATATGTACAAATAATTATATTCGATAAACATATTTATGTAAATAGATATGCACTTTAAAATATAAAAATAATTTAAATCAAGGAAGCTTTTTTAGTAAATCTCATTCTTAAAACTTATGTTTCATCTAATCAATATTTTTTTTATTATTCCATTATGTCCTATTTTATGTAATATGGCCAAATCATCCTTTCAACTTTTTGTTCTTGTTTCTATTTTGAAATTAATACATAATAAAAAATAACAACACTTCCATATTCCATGAATAAAATCTCTATCTTATTCCATGAAAAAAAAAAAAAAATTCTCTCCTCATTCTAGAGAAAATTTTCTCATTCCAGAGAGAAAATATCTCCCTCATTCTAGGAAAAATATCTCTCCATTATTCTACAAAAAAATCTCACATTCTCAAAATCCTAAATCTACCTTCTTAAAATATCCTAAATGTTGATATGAACTTTCACATTACAAATGCATGCTAATAAATAGCATCTCCTCATGGAACCATACACACACTCAATGTTATATGAGTGTGTGAACATTATCATTGGGTGCAACTACCTATTTGTATTATAAAATTAATGTGAACATTCATATATCTATATACACACTACGTGACCAAAATAATATATTATTGTTTGTGTTAAGATGACTACTAACATATAAGCTTCTCTCTCTCTCTCTCTCTAAATCTCCATCCCCGGGCCTCACTTTTGGCCGGCTGACCGCCGCCTGTGGCTATGGCGGTCGGCTGGCCCAGCTCTCTTTCGTGTTTGTGTGCTGGTTTCTGCTTTCAATAAACTTGACTCCCACAATTTCTTCCCACTTTAGTGTCCCTTTTTTTGTGTCTTCGGGGGGGCTTCGGCTTGTTTTTTTTGTTGTCTGTTTCTGTCTCCACCTTGGGGTTTAAGGGACAAAACAGAGTAGAAGGAGGTCGGGTGGATCTTCATTCGGGCGCTCTTTTGCGAGTGGGAGTTTGAGGGATGAGCTTGGTTTCGGATCTATGGAGTTTCTTCGGTGCTTTGTTTGGAGGGAACAAGGGTGTTGTAGTTGATCTAGATCTGTCTAAGATTTCATTCGAGCGCTCCTTTTCGAGTGGGAGTTTGAGGGGTGAGCTTCATCCAGATGTATGGTGTTGTCTCGGCGGTTGTTCGATGTTTTGGGTTGTCAACACCAAGGCTATTGCAATGGGCGTGTTCGGAGTTTGGAGCCAGAAAGCTGTGCCCGATCATGGAAGTGGAGATGGCAGTGGGTCTTGTTGTCATGAGTGTTGATCGGCCTTGGGTGTATTCGAAGTGCTCGGAGTTTTGAATCAGTAAAGAAGTTCAGACTGTGGAAGTGGGTTTTGGCTGTGTTTAGATGGGTGGCTATGAAGTTTTCCGGCCAGAGAAACTCCTCAGTAGGTGCAGAGGAGTGTGTAGCAGGTAGGTAATCAAGCTGGTAGCTATGGTGATCAAGTTGGTAGGAGCGTGCAGCAGCAGGAGTTTTGAAAAGCTTTAGCAGTAGTAGCAGGTGGCTATGGAGTGGGTGTAGCAGGTTTTCAGTGGGGGTAGCTATGGTGATCAAGCTGTGTTCAGTGGGTGTAGCAGCTTTTCCAGCCATGGAGATGTTGGCTATGGAGTCTTTCGGCCAGAGGAGCGTGCAGCAAATAGGTGAAAAGATGTTGCAGTAGGAGCAGGTGGGCGTTGGGCGTTGGAAGTTGTCAGGTGGGCGTTGGGAGTTTTAGCAGTTTTAGATTCAAAAATTAGCTACTGGGCGGTAAAGATTTAGTTTTATAAATAGCAAGTGGGAGTTAAAATAGCAGAGGCATAGTGATTAAAATTTTTCAGGAGCTGTAGCAATAGCATAGGCGTCCGGGAGTTGCAGCAATAGCAGAGGCATGGTGATTAAAATATTGGGTTGTTGATATTGATGATTTAAAATCATGAGGCTTGCAGATTAGGTGATTAAAATATTGGGTTGATTTTGGGTTGATTAGAGGATTTGCAAGAGATGTTTAGGAGGTTTGGTGGGTTGATTTTGTGGGGTTTCATGTATTTTATTTTCTAGTTAAGTCCTTCTTAACTTTTTATTTAAAATTCGAGAGGCTAAGGGGTTGGTTGTATGGATGCGAATAGCAGTAGTAGAGGTATTTTTGTACTTCCGAATCTCTCTCGATGCATGTCATCTTCCTGTACCTTTAATTTCATATTGTTAATGAAATTTTTCTTTAATGATCAAAAAAAAAAAAGGATGACTACTAATATATATACAACTAATCTTTGAAAAAACATAACACATCAAAATACAATATGAATGTTCGCAATAAACAACAAACATACAACTAACTTTTACAAGAATAAAACTCATATCAAAATATAATGTACATATTCACAGTTTACAATTAACTTATAACTAACCTTAAAAAACTAAACTCATACTACTGTGAACAATCACACTGCAATGTGAAAATATAAAACAAAAGTGAAAAAGGTAGAAATCAACTATTTTGATTGTTCAATGATAACAAAAATGACTATTCAACCAATAAACATAGTAACAAAAATAATAAACATACAACTAATCTTCTAAAAAATAAAATTCATACCAAAATGTAATGTGAATGTTCATAATTTACAATTAATATACACCTAGCCTTAAAAAAAACTAAACTCATACCAATGTGAACATTTACACTATAACGTGAAAACACGAAACAAAATTTAAAAAACAAAAAAAATAAATAAAAATCGACGATTTCAATTGTTCAATGGCAATAAAAATAATTGTTCAACCAACAAGTATAGTAACAAACAAATACACAACAAATCATTAAACAATATATAAAAAATCATCAAATAGTTCATATATGTTGACGCACATTTTTTTAAAAATATATATATAATCAACTCTGGCATAGTACCGGCTAATAAATTACACAATATTGGTAACTACACAAACCGACAAAGAGACTACGGTTTATGTATAACAATGGCAAAAAAAATGATTATTCATCATTGGTTTACTATTATCTATGTTGCGAGTCTATCATCATCTCTATCATTGGTCTACATGTACAACTAACCTTCTTTTTCAAATGTTCTTCCATGGTAGGACCTTATTGTAAAATAATGGTGAAGGAAGATTTTTTAGCAAGTGAATCACTCACGTTAAGGTAGAGAAAATATTAAGAATAATAATCTTCTATATTTATATACAATATTTTATATATATCATAAATGAAATATATTTAATAATAATTTTATCTCTCCTAAATATATATTATAATAAAAATTTATAAGGGTAAAATAGTCACATAATACTTCAAATATGGAAAAAAAGACATATTAGAATATAAGTTCAAATGTATATAACTAAATGGAACACAAGAATACTTTGTGAACTTATTAGGCTATAAATCTTCTAAATGGGATTTATAAATAGATCTCTTAAATGAATGTATCTAAGACCTCGTTTAGCAAGTGTCTCTTTTAGCCTAAAAGTTAAAAAGTCACTAAGAAGTTCAAAAAATTTATAATTTTTATCCTACAAATCTATACATAGTAGCCAACAAATCTATGCACAGTAGCTAGTGTACTACGCAGCATCTTTGAAAATTGGTTTTCCGTTTCACACCTTTGCATGTACTAGGCAGCCATCAAAAATTGTTCACTTTGATTACATAGAAAAAATTTATTGGGAGTCTAGGGTGTATTTGGTTTGTGTTTTGAGATAAATTTTAAAAATAAAAAAAAATTAGGGAGAAAGTTTAGAATTTTTTTTGATTCGTTTGGTTGTATATTTTGAAAATAATTTTAAAATTTGGGAGTTTGGGATGATTGATATTTTGTTATAATTAAGTAGATATGTATGAGAGAAAAAGTGATTGAGAAATGGAAAAAAGAGAAAAAGTGATTGATTGATGCATAATAGAGAGAAGTAATTCTAATTTTTTTTTTAGAAAATTTGTAACCAAACATGTTTTTAGAAATTTTCAAATCAAAGTCAATTTTTTTTTAAATAAAAAAAGAAAAAGAAAAGTTAATATTAAACACAAGTTACAAACATGACATGATGGCTGCCAGTCTGCACAGTGTCGTGCCATCATACTATCACGGGTTATGACAAGGGTTGTCAATTTATCCATTTTTATATTATTTATTTTCATATTTTTTCATGAAATGTTAAAAAGTTTATCCCAAACAAACTAATTTTTTTTAATTTATATTTTAACTAAAAAGTCAAAAAGTTATTAAAATAATCTGCTCCCAAACAAAGCCTTAATACCTATATTTTTACTCAAGTATGACTAATTATGAAATTACAGTTCAATTTTAATTAACTCAATTGTCAAACTAATGATTCTTGTCTCTATTCATTTTCTGATTTATAATTTTCTAATTTTTAACATGTGAGCAACATGAGTGATTCATTAGAACAGTATGAGATGATTGAGAATAACATTTGTATGCTGGGAGGCATCATATCAGACTATCATACCCACAAATCATAGAAGTCATCATATTGATTATTTCAATTCTAAAGATAATTCCACAGTGCAAGTTTGTATAATTTATTATTAATGTCAAACGTCAACTTTTTCCTTTGATATATAAGAGCATCTCCAACTCATTCTTCAAAACTTCAAATATGAAGGATTCTTCCTAATTTTGAGCTCCAACCCATCCTTCATTTCTTCCTCCCAAATGAAAGAAGATGGATTGATCCTTCAAATATGAAGGGATGATGAACAAAATGAAGGAGACTTTAAAATACGATTCACTCTATATTTCTTATTATATTTGAAATAACTTTTAATGTGTAAATTTAATTTTTATAAAATTGACATCAATAAAAAGTATGAAATCATACCTTTAAAATGAGTATAATATTAAATATATTTTACAAAAATTTTAAAATTAAATATTTATTAATGAACAAAAATTACTTTTTGATTGGAGTTTGAATGAAGGAAATTAAGGTTTGTGGTTGGAGTTTGAATGAATAGTGACCTCCTCTATATTTACTTTTTGAATAAAAAATATTATTTCCATCCTATTGAGAAGAGGATCTGATTGGAGATGCTCTAAGCTCTTAGTACCCTCCACCCCCAATCGGCTTGAGACTTATATAATTACCTTATTTTGTGGACCACACATGAAGAGGGATGCTATAAATAATGCCATCAATCATTTTCACATAGTAATTACTTTTCAATAGGTGGGGTTTCATAGATAAAGTACTTGGCAGAAAAAAACAATTTGATAAACACAAAGTAATAAGGAGATAAAAAATAATATATCCTTTTGGACATTGACATGTCAAATGTAAGTCGAAAACAACACCATAGATGAGAATAATTTATACAATTTGATACCTTCTAAGTAGCTATTAATATTGTTTGTTAGTTTGCTTCTCATGTACGTCTCATGCTTCTTTAATTTATTTTAATTTTGTTCCTGTTCCACCAAAGAATGTGAAATCATTCTCAATGCATTTGATTACAGACATTACAGGACAAGAAGTTAAAGAGTTTAAAGAATGAATGCTACATATTAGGTACCAATTGAGCAAGATAAAAGAAACCATTTGATATATAATTTTGTTGATGCATTTGATTACGGACATTAATTACATGACAACAAAAGCTAAGATTATAGTGACAATGATGTATGCCACAAACCAAATACCAATTGAGAAAGACAAGAGAAACTAGTTGATATAAACTTTAATCATCAATCCACCATCAACAAGTGATGACAAACTCGGCCGTGTGTTTGACAAAATATATCTTCATTAACATTGAGAAGCGGTCTTTACTTTTGATAACTCAGGATATCCGGACTACCTTACATGCACCTCGACTAATCCCTAAGGGACTAATCCCACCGTTCACTAATGAGAGGCCCAATTAAAGCCAACACAGGAATTGATAGCACCTTAGAAGTTTCAAACATGAGACCTAAAGAGGAGCAAACTCCTAAATCTCAAACCTACACCACCATGCCAACCCCTGAGGGTTGAGAAGTGGTCTTTATGAAATATATTTAAGGTAACATTAAAGATCATGAAAGAAACATCAAAAGTTGAAAGCTCAACATGTTAAACCACATGCATTAGTTTCATAACATAAAAGAGGTGTATTAGCATTAACAATCCATCCAACTCATATTGTTGTGAGTTGCAACAATAAAAAGATACAGATCACAACTAAGGAAGATGTTTATCAGATAAAATGGCAATAGTAAGCACTTTCAGAAGCAGGTTTGGATTAAGTCTCCATCTATTGTGTATCATGGGGCTGAAGCTTCAATTCCTCAATACATTTGAAGATATTTTGAGTTGAAAATCAGGTATATGTGTTATGGGTTAAAAAAAAAAAATTTAAAAAAAAGTCTTAAAAGGTTTAACCTGATTCAAGAACATCCAAGACCTACTTAACTGCCCACAGGTTCCTCTCAAAATTGTTTTATGAAGGGTGGTTAATTAAAATGGACAAAACCAAATGTCCTCGTCCATCAAGATATATGAAATTACCTTCTTATGCAGCCATCATCAATGACATGGCGATAAGTCCTTTACATGAGCAGCCAAACAAACAATACCACATGAATCATGGCCTTGTGAAGCAGGGTGATTTTGTCAGTATAAATAAACAAATAAACAAACAAATAGAACTCTCTAAACTCAAGAATATGGGTCGTGGTTGTGGCCATGACCTGCAGTCACTCTCGAAACCAAGCCCTAGACACTCTGTCATTTTAAAAAAAAAAAAATGCCACCCCTTCATTTCCTACAATTGGTCACTTGACTCATCTTCATCTAATAAAAGAACCAATCCACCAAATCCTGCAACATCTTTATCATACATATGGTTCAATTTCTATCCTCTACTTTGGATCAAGATTTTCTATAAATAAGGTTTTCTATCCACATGAAGGAAGGACTAAGACAATGATGGACTTTGTGCTAATTTTAGACTTTTGGATACTACTCCGAGGCACAATGGCGGCTCCATATATATATATATTTTTTTAATTGGCAAAAGAAATCTTTATTGATAAAAGTATACAAAGTATGATAGATTACATCAATAAAGGGAAGCTTGGAGCTAACACAAGCTCCAAGCTCCAGTTGGTGAGAAACCAACAAGCAAGGAAAGAGCAACAAAAACCAGCAACCAAAAACAACCAAAAAAAAAAAAAAAAGGAAAAACCAAACACAGCTGGGCAAAACAGTGCAAAGCAGACCAACACAAGAGCTTCTACCCATAATTTTTTATTGATAGGGGTTATGTGGTTATGCAAACAGAACTACTACAACCTTATAAAAAAAACAAAAAAAAACAACAGAACATCACCCAGCTTTTAGAATCAATAGTCAAGATCTACTCAAGATTTGACCCCACAATAACAAGCTTATATACACACCATTGATGAAAATTTTATGGCAACTATCTGGGTGTTTTTCTAGCACCCTAGAATTTTTCTTATGCAAAATATTCATATACACTAAATCATAAATCAAAAAAAATCTTAATACATTGATATTATTTTTGAGAAAACACACAAACATGAATTTTTTTAAATATCCCTTGACAAGGTTCCATTTTTAGGAAGTGTTGCCTATTAACCGAGAATTTTCATAGCAATAGGGGTGGGATTCGGATCCTGATTCAAATTGAGTAGCTCATTATCAACATTATCAACTAAATTCTTGGTTGAACTAGCAAAAAAAATAATGAGGATACTTAGTAATTATTCATTTTTACTAAAACAAGAAATCATAAAAAATCCAATTGACATAGGTTGCCACAACAAAAAATCAATTAAAGTAATCTTGTGAGTATGCTCAAACACCTTAAAAATTCCAACATATTCAACTAAATAGCTTAGTCCACGTGTATAAAATTTATCACAAAATCAAATTTCTGATTAAATTCAAGAAAAAAGAAAAACATACAGATTTAAAACTACTCAGGATGCAATTGCGATGGCTATTCAAGAGAGTAGGACTCTCCATAACCTTTCATTTCTTTTAATCCATGGATTCATTTTTATTTTCATTGCAAAACTGAATCAACCTAGACTTATAGTGGCCTTTTCAGAACTATTGGTGATGATCTTGCAACTGGTTTTGTGGAAGCAGAATTTGCTGAAGATGAAATCTGGGTTGTGGTCAAGGATTGTGACGGAAACAAGGCTCCTAGACCAGATGGGTTTTGGCCTAAAAGTGTTGGAAGGTGATGAAAAATGAAATGATTTTTTCATGAAGGATTTCCATAAAAATGGAAGACTGGTAAGAGGGATTAACAGTTCGTTTGTGTTACTCATACCCAAAAAGGAGAACCTAGTGGGTTTGAATGATTTAGGCCAATTAGTTTAATTGCCTCAATGTATAAAATCCTAGCAAAGGCACTATCAATCAGGTTGAAATAGGTGGTGCCAAGGGTGGTTTAGTGAAACTCAATCTGCTTTCATAGGTGGCAGAAACATTTTTGGATGGAGTTTTGATCGCCATCGAGGTGGTTGATTGGTGGAGAAAGTCCAACAAGCAAGGGTTAGTTCTCAAACTGGATTTTGAGAAAGCCAATGATTCTATTAATTGGGAATTCTTATTCAGCATGATGTCCAATTTTGATTTTGGTTCCAAATGGTTGAGTTGGACGAAAGAGTGTAATATGTATATTATAGTGCATATTTTATACTTCTGATTTACACTTTGTTACACCTATTTTATATATTATTTTATCTTATTATCTTTATTTTTACGTTTTAAGGTATCCTGAAAGTTTAATGAAAAAAGGAAAATTTAGCTATAAATCCCCTTTATCTTCCTTTCATTGTTAAAAGGACTAAGAAAAAAATTATACTTTTTAAACCCCTTCATAATTATAAAATCTTACATAAAGGACAAAATTTATTATTTAAATATTTTATTAGATTATTATACCCTCAACTAAATTATGATTTATTATTTAAAATTATACTTTCTACAGCCTCTCTTGAATCTCCATTGTCGTCTCCATCACTCTCCCTCTCCCTTGCTCCTGAATCGCCTTCTGCAAAAACATCTCACTCTCTCCCGTCGCAATCAACTGATCGATCGTCGATTCATTCGCCTTTTCACCTGTCACTGTGTAGTATCGTCGTTCAACTGTCTCTTTGTACTCAGCCGTGATTAATTGCCGAATATCTGTGAAACAATTCATCGAATCGTTCAGTTTTTTGCGGAGGCCGTTCACGACCGAGCTGCGTGTGCGGTCTGAAGAGCTTCCGGTTAAATCTCTGCAACATCTCAACAGTAGTGAGACTCGCATAGTTCTTCTCAGCAATCAATTTGTAGGTCTCCTCCGATTGGACCTCGTAAACGAACTCGTGACCTAGAAACCCTAGTTTGCCAATACAAGCACATGAGAATGGGACATTGACTCTGGAATCGTGCTGAACAGAGTCTGGATTGGTGATTTGAGGATTGTAGATTTGGATTTGGGATAGTGAAGAGGAAAGTAATTTGGATATGTATGTGAGATTCAATCCGTCCCAAACGTAATAAAGCTAATGCGTTGCATTGTTGTTGTTCACTACTACATTTGGAATCTACTCCAATGGAAAAGAGGATGATTTGAGTTTTGAATATATATATATATATATATTTGTGTGTATGAGTGTTGTTGAACACATGTATTATTTTCATTGAGATTTGTGATTGTTGATGGAGTTTTAGAAGTGTTTTTTCTCAATTAGATATGGTGATTTGTTGATTAATTTATTTTGTTTTTGTTTGTTTGTCTTTTTTTGATTTATTTTTGTTGTTTTTGATCTAATTTCATTTTGCTCTGTTTTTTTCATTTGACAGAATCAGAGTAAAATTTTACTTTTATACAGAGTAAAATTTTACTTTTGTGTAGAGTCTCACAGTTTACTTGTTTTTCAGAGTAAAATTTTACTTTTATACAGAGTAAAATTTTACTTTTAGTTTCAGAGTGTAAAATTTTACTTTCATACAGAGTAAAATTTTACTTTTATACAGAGTAAAATTTTACTTTAGTTTCAGAGTGTAAAATTTTACTTTTATAAGAGTATAAAAGTAAAATTTTACACTCTGAAACTAAAGTAAAATTTTACTCTGAAATACATAGTGAAGATGACTTAATAGGAGAGCTGATAGATATGAGGGTAATATAGTAAAAGAAACAAGTTTTAAAATATCAGAGGGTTTTGAAAGTACTTATATAATTCTTGTCCTTTTGAAAGACAAATTAGATAGTGACGGGGCTATCACCAAATCCCCCTTATCTTCCTTTCATGAAAAAAATGCTATTAAATGGAGTAAATTGGAATATGCATTAAATTCTTAAATGAGATTATTTGCCCCATATTGCGGCGTCCAGCTCAGTTGACGATTTGGTGGCAAATATGTATTTAGGTTACGTGTTCAAGACTTGCTAGAAGCATTGTTTCTATTGTTTTTAAGAATAGCAATGGGTCGGGGATTACACTCCCCGATCCTCGACGATACAAAATTCTTTGCCCCCAATCCCTGGCGGAGAATCTATCACCCCCCCTCTAATGGAGATCGGATTTTCCCGACCCCTTTTTTTTTTTTTTTTTTTATTTAATTTTGCATATTTTATTTTATTTTATTTTTTTTGAGGCAAATAAAAATAATATCTATAAAAGCATAATCTATCAATGTCCAAATATAATATTAGCTAAGTTAACTTCTAAAATCAGTAGGCATCTCTCAGATATTCCATGGATACATTCCCTCAAAATAATCCATGCAACATAATATCTCAAATGTCCAACCAAAAAAACGAAAAAAAAAAAAAAAAAAAAAATAGTACCACTAGTCTATTATAACAATGAATAATAGTTGTTCAAATAAAACATATAATATCAATACCACAACAATAAAACAACACTATTTCTCCAAAAATCTAATATAACCGCAATTTTCATCGTCTCCTTTAACTTGAATTCCTGTTAAATAACAAAAGGGAAAAAAAAAATAACTAATACTAATAATAAGATGTAAAAAACGTTAACAATTAAAACAAAAAAGATGGCAACTAACACAAAAGTGCCACACAATTGATCCAAGTCGATCTCATCATCATCATATATAGTCGCATAGCCCACCGATTCCAATGTTGAATTTCTTAAAAAGTAAAGAACATAAATTAAGTAATGAAATTATACCAGGGTAAAATAAAATTGAAATAATAATATGTAAATTTACTTGAGTACCTTTCATCTCTGCAGCACACAACCAACTTTGTGCACACATTAATGCCTCTAATGTATTTGGATGAAGTCTACTACGATGTAGTCTCACCAAGCTTCCACTAGTGCTAAATGCTGACTTAGAAGCAACGGTGGACACAGGAATAGCTAAAATATCCCTAGTTATTGCCTGTAAATTTGGAGACTTTGGTCCATTGGCTTTCCACCAATTCAAAACATCAAAACCTGAAGTTCTTGACAAAATATCATCTTCTAGATAATGGTCCAACTTTGATCTTACATTCTTCATTTTTTTATTCTCTTTCTACTAATAAACAAATCATACCCTGAAAGGGTCTCTGTAACAATTTATGAATGGATAGAAGATTCACCAACAATATCGGTCTCCATACCAACTCGGTTCTGATACTTTTGTAACAAATCATAACATATCTGACGAACCCTATCAATTTCCTCTTCTGCTTTGTCTCCATAAAGTTTTTCAAAATAAAACTCTAATACACTCATTTTGTACCTAAGATCAAGTACAACAACTCCAACACCATGTATCACTAATCGATATTTATCAAATTTTTCCACCATTTTTTATGCCATTGTTCTAACCACTTCAATTTCACAAGAAACCCATTCTTCCTCACTTGGCACAGTTTTATATTAGGGCTCTTTATTTTTCAATCAAGAAAAGACATTCTTATACAATAAGGCAGTTTTTGAATCACCTCCAAGATACTTATTACAATAATTACATATTGCCTTCCACACCCCCATTGACTTGTTGTTTCTTAAAGTGTTCTCACACAACACTAGGTTTTTTTCTAGTTTCTCCACAAGTATTAAACTCTTCTTCTGAATCAATAACATTTTTTATTAGAGAGGAGAGACGGTAAGTTGGTAGCTGGCGATGATTGTTGTGAGGCCTCGCTCTCAACTGATACTTGAGAGTTAGCATCTGACATTTTTGACATTTATAAAAATAACATAAAATGAATAAATAGAGACAGCTAACAGCTTAGATAATGGTGCAGCAACAGAAGAACTGGTAATATTGCTAACAACTTAAATAATAGTGGTCCAAGATTTTTGTTAATAAAACAGTGCATCTTAACATTTTCCACTTCATCGGCTTCTCCTTCAAAAGAACAAAATGATGAGTGGAAATAAACCCACCTACATAAATAATGGTGCAGCAACAGAAGAACTGGTAACAAGCTTGCCTATGCAAATAATGGCATGGAGTATAGGAATATATGTCCGCAATGGGAGCCCATTAGGTAAATAGTCCACTCAATACAACAAAAATTTTTTTTAAAAAATTTAGTGAATTTATCATCGTCTCAAAACCCAAAACAACCAGAACAATAAATTCAAATACTTCAAGAATCAAACTTTCAAAAAGTAATTGTTGCTCCATGGATTGCTCTACTGACACAAAGAAGGAAAATCTTTATTTTGATATCACTACCACATCCACTCAATATAACAATTTTTTTAAAATAAAAAAAAAATAGTAAATTTATCATCTTCTCAAAACTCAAAACAACTAGAACAATAAATTCAAACACTACAAGAATCAAACTTTAAAAAAGCAATTGATGCTCCATGGACACAGAGGGAAAATCTATATTTTGATAATCACTACAACATCCACTCAATACAACAATTTTTTTTTTTTTTTAATTTTAGTAAATTTATCATCTTCTTAAAACTCAAAACAACCAGAACAATAAATTCAAATACTACAAGAATCAAACCTTTAAAAAGCAATTGATGCTCCATGGACTGCTCTGCTGACACAAAGAGGGAATATCTATATTTTGATATCACTACCACATTCACTCAATACAACAAATATTTTTTTTTTTTTTAAATTAGTTAATTTGTTATCTTCTCTCAAAATACATAGATCCGAAACAAAATCAAACAAATCGCAACATATATACCGTAAAAACCAAGAAAAATCAAGCAATTTTTTCCTAACAAAAATCAAATGGTATCTACAAAAAGGAATGAAGATGAGTGACACCAGAGAGAGAGAGAGAGAGAGAGAGAGAGAGAGAGAAGCACATACCGCTGGGCTGGGCCTTGTGATGATAAGATTCTCTGTGTAAGAGAGAGGCGATCCGCCGTAGAGAGAGAGAGAGCCGGTGAGGGAGAAGGGAGAAGCCGGTAAGAGAGAGGCGAGTCGCCGTAACCGTAAGAGAGAGGGAGAGCCGGTAAAAGAGAAGGAAAACGCCGGTGAGAGAGAAAGAAGGCGCTGATGAGGGAGAAGGGAGATGCCGATAAGGAGGGAGCGACATCGGCAGGGAGGGAGGAGCGAGCGATGGCAGCGACGCAAACACAAAGGAGAGAAGCGAGAGAATGCCATGTGAACCTGTGAACCTAAATCCCTAAAATGAGTTAATAATCCCTAGAGAAACACACACACACACACACACACACACACACACATATATATATATATAGAGAGAGAGAGAGAGGAGTATAATAGTAATTTCAATTTGGGGCAAAAGAGGGACGAGGACGGGGCGCAGGCACCTATCACCATCCCTGGCTCGAAAATTGTCAGGGATTCATTTTCGAATACCATCCCCGGCGGTCAGGGATATTTTCGTGGAAAACCCATTCTAATAGGGGTCGGGTTCTCGCCGGGTCGGATTCAAATTGTCATCCCTAAATCAAGTTTAGCACCATCCAATTGTAACAAACCCTGCAATACACTAGATTACATCTAACAACTTCAGCAAGAGCCAGCACCAATTCCACTACACGTGGGCCGGAGACCGTGATTATCAAGTTCTGGTGATAATTACATACCTCTTTGGAATTAAAAGGTTTATACATTGATTATTTAATACAATGAATTCAAGTAAGTATTTTTCAGTTATTGTTTTTAATTTTATTATGAACAAGTTAGGCTAGATTTGTTGCTAGGGTTAAGATGAAATTACATATTTGATTATTTATATTTGTTCACGTAACTTAATTTCTTTAATAAATATATGTTTTAATTGAATAAATATTTTCTTGTTCACTCGTGTATTTTTAATTGAAAATAATTAAGATTGGATTTTCATTATGTTTTGTTGGATTCAGTTCATGATTTGTTAAAAGCCACAAAGCCGATATAAATTGCGTTTTGATGGATTCAATTAATGTTTTGATTTTAAATTTTTGTTTGGCAAAAGAAAAATGTATTTTATGAAAATAAATTTTAAAAAAAAACTTCCATGATTATATCATGTTTTGATTTTAAACTATTGTTTGACGAAAGAAAAATATATTTTATGAAAATAAATTTTAAAAAAAAAACTTTCATGATTATATCATTCGCAATAATAAAGTTTGATTACTAATTTATTATGAAGAAAAATTGAAGAATTAATTAATATGAATATTATAAAGAGAAAATTGATGAAAAATTCACTCTAACAATTGTCTAAGGCATTAGGTCCAATGGTTTTTTTTATTAGTGAGAAGTCCACACTTTTGGTGAGAAATCTTAGAGGACATTTTGTTTCCAATTTTATCCCTTGATTTGTTTGACTTTTCGTTGACTATCTGTACAAATTTATATCTATCTGTTCAAATTTTTTTGTCTACCCGTTCAATTTTTTTGTCTACCTATTCAATTTTTTTGTTTATCTGTTCAAATTTTTTCTATGTAAATTTTCTATCTATCCAAATTTTATTTGTGCAAATTTTCCATCTATCCAAATTTTACCTATCCAATTTTTTATCTGTTCAATATTTTTATCTGTACAAATTTTCTATCTAAATTTTATCTGTACAAATTTTCATAGCTATATAATTTTTCTATCCAAATTTTAGCTGTACAAATTTCCAGAGTCATCTTCAGATCAAAGAACAAAGTGTTGGGTGTGAGGTCTTTGATCGAAGAGACTCCTAGATCAACAAGGTTGGGAGTGAGGTCTTTGATCGAAGAGACTTCTAGATCAACAAGGCATGGAATAGCTCAAATTACTCATAAACCACTTGATATGACTACAAGTCTACAAAGTAATAATAAAAATTTCAAGTAAATACAAACATACATAGTATTAAACTGTATATGCAAGTATAATTGTGTATGTAGTTTGCAGGTAGTGAATTCTTCACAACGATACTTCTCACTCCCGGGCGACAGCTGGAGTCCATAACTGCCTCTGCACTTTGTAGACGTCCCCGAACGCATCCCGGGGAGGGTGCGACTTCCCCCCGTTCTGGTTCGATATTGGGTCACTACAGTTCGAAGGACTCAAAAATGTCACGGTTCTTAATCTGAACCAAAGAGTCCAAATCCGGCAAATCGTTTGAGAAAACAGATTTTTGAAAAAGTAGTGCCAAACATGGACTGCTTTGCCAGATTACAGAGTCGCCACCTAAATATTTTTAAAATGGGGAATTTAGGAAACCCTGACTCGGTGCCGAAGGCCACGTGTCCGTCATCACCAAAGTGGTCTTGGCTCGGGAGCTTGGGTACGATCGGGGAAGGTCAGCTATGAGTACCGCCTCTCGCCCGATCCGAAGACCGGCCTCTACTAACCATGATATCCGTTTTTGAAAACTTTATGCGTTCTTATTCCGGTTATTAACCTAGAATTACTATGTGATGCGCACAACACAAAAGTATAGACTAGATTGCCTAACTTGGAAATAAACATTGCATATCTGTTTTGTCTCGAAAAACGTGTTAGATTTTGCTACTCGCAAGTAGGCTAAAATACGGATTTCAATGAGTTATTCCAACTCAAGCAATCCAACCTTCACCCACAGGCATTCAAACAGTAATATCACATAAGCACTTAGCCGCATGGCAGGCATACTGTCATGTTAACATTCACACGCATGTGACATGCTAAAGCATAAAACTTACATCGTACTCCGCGCCAAAACAAGAAACCAGTTAGCAAAACATGCATGACCTAGTTTATGTTAAGTGACTAATGCATCGCATACGGAATGTAATCTAGACAGGCTCGGCTATCCTAAGCATGGCACATGAAATGCAACAACTATCACGTATTCAATTTGGACTTGAAAGTACGATGCAGTTTGTATGATGTACCGAGCCCGATGTATGTAAACAAATGCATGAATGCACGCATGCATTGCATAAGGTATGCTAATTTAGATGTGCCCTAATCTACCATCATAAGCAGGTAAATAAAATGGTAGAAAGAAATGGGGGTTGGAAGACATACACCCACTCACCCACACTTATTACAATTGCGCCCTCATTCGGAGGGACCAAAAGAATAATACAAATTAATTAACTACGCAAGCTAATTAATTATTACAAATTAACTAAATTAATTAACAAATTAACTAAGTTAATTAAAGCAGTAAACGCCTCGGGAAGAGGGCTCAAATGCAGCGCGCGCTCGGAATTGGCTCGGAATCACACTGCCATGCACGGATTGCCTCTGTTTCCCCTGCTATCCTCCTCTGAAAATTGCCAAAGTCCCAGGGGTGCCTCTCAGGGCACTGGGGAGTACCACCGGCTGGGGTAGAACACCACCGGCTGAAGAAGGAGGCCACCGGCACTAGATGAAGTTATCGGTTGGAAATTTACTGCCGGTCGGCACTAAATAGTGCCGGCCGGCACTTAACACCTGCAGAACCTGCAACCCACAGCAGCAGAGGACAACAACATGCATGGCAATGTGATTCAAGGTATTTATGCACTATACACACCCCTTATCATGTTATTGACTCAAAGGGGCATGTGCCTCGATTCCCGGACCACCAATCGCGCATTTCCATGCATGATGGCCCTAAGAACCAAGAATGCAACTTTGATTTCAAATGCATGCAATGCAAACAAGCAAACAAGTGTGTTCAACCTCCATCATACTTCACCTCAAGAGGCCAAACATGCACAATGCAAATGCAACCCTAAACATGTCAACTAGGCATGCAACATGGGCTATGCAATATGTTCATGCAAAGGGTTCAAGCAAGCATGCAAGGTAAGCATGCAAACCAATGGAAGGATGGTCTTATACATGAATTGAGCAACTCTAAAAAGGCTCAAAACAGTGGCCAAAATGCTAAATCATGAGGGCCAAACACACATGCACACATGCACAAGTTAAGGCACCAACACTTAAGCATAACAAACAACCCTTAAGCACACTTAAAGGGGTACAACAATGGACTACTAGCATGCATATAAAGCTCTGAAAATCATGCTAAACATGGTGCCAAACCAAGCAACAAAGTACACAAAGCATGCGCACATAGGTCCAACATTCAAAGCAAGTCAACGGGGCATTGAACTATACTTACACAAAACAAATATGACATGCATTAAACAACTAAAAATAGGTTTTTAGTATGTTAAAACAAAGCCAAAAGGCTACTTAGATGGCATCTAAGAGGCTTGAAACCAAAGGCATGCGACATGACCAATTCATGGAGCATTCAACACATGCATTTAAAGCACTAAAGGAGCAACTAAGGCAAGCATACAAGCACACCAAAGGGACTGAAATGACATCTTAAATGGTTCCAAACCATTGAAATGATGGAAGCAATGCATACTACACATGCACCTACTCGGAGCATACAAGCTACAATGCAAAAGGGCTATATTAGGCATGCTAAGATTGACCCAAACGACTATGGACAGAGCTAAAACATGGCAAAATAAGCATAAAACCTTCACAAGTCTAAGCCTAAATCATGCTCAAATTAGGGCTAACAACCTAGAGCATGTTAAGGCAAAACAAGGCATTACAAAGCAACTATGCAAATCATGCAAGGAGTGCTAAAACCCACTTAAAATCATGTTATAATATGACAATATAAGCATGAAAAATAAGTCAAACATGCTCAACACACACTCAAGTATGAAGCTCCATAAGGAAGCAAAACTTGCCCTTTTCAAGGACATCAAGGAGAGGGGGTGGCCCTCTCTTTCTTGAGACTCTAAGGCATGCTCTTCACCACTGAAATCCCTCAAGATTTCAGTGGTGAAGAGATCCTAACACCAAAGTCTCGGATCTCCCACAAAATAGCACAAAAAGTGGCCTTTTCAAGGCCTAAGGGTGGTCAAACTTGCTCAAACCACAAAACACTTTTAATGAACAATAAATAGGCTTAAAAAACAGAACTTTTATGTGTTATATACTAAGCACAAAAACAGTTCTAAACTAGGTAAAAATAAGGTACAAAAATGGGGTAAAAAGAGAGTTAGTGTCTCACCCTTGTTGACCTCTTTGACAAAGATGTAGTTGATGCTTCCTTAGGCTCAAAATCTGTCAAGAACTTCAAAAACCAGCCCTTAGAACCTCAGTTGCAAGGAGAAGGTGAAACACTAGGTGTTTGTGTGCAATAGTAAGGCACAAAACACCTAGACACAAAAGAGAAGGATAGAGATAGAAGGTGTATGCAACTCAAACCCTAGAAAAACCAGAGCTTCTCTTTCTCTTTTTCTCTCTAACTCTCTAAAATTTTCTAACCCTTGAGCCAAGAGAAGAGAGCTTCTCCTTATAGGCAACAAAGACTTACAAACTAAGTCATCCAAGGGCTCATCCCTCCATACACGTGTATGGAGGGGAAACAAGAGCTAAACAGCTGTCTAAAAATATCTCATAAAGCAGCTGTAAAGCAGTCAGCAGGGCAAAATGGTCATTTTGCCAAAACAAGTGCCGACCGGCGCAAAATAGTGCCGACCGGCACAACATAGTGCCGGTGGCAACACCAGTCAGCCGGTGGCCTCTAGCCAGTGCCGGTGGTGTGTGGGGATGCCTCACAAAGCATTCCTTGCCCTCCCAAGGCAAAACACGAGTGTTTGGTGCAAAACCAAACACAAAACGGTCGAGTTCGGAGGTCCTGAGGCAAGGCGCGCGAGCCGAGAACTCCGGGAACTCCAAACGAACACAAGCATGGATAATCACCGAGTGTTCAAGAGGTGACGTCCAAGTCTTGAGGACGGTCAAAAATGGGGTGTCTACACACTTCCTATGGTCAAACCCAGTCAAGTGAGGAAAGAGAGAAATGCGGAGTGAAAGAAAGACAGATACAGAGAAAGAGAAAATGAAGAGAGAGAGAGAGAGAGAGAGAGAGAAAGGACTTCAACGCCTTTGGTCGAGGGCTTCACAGCTCGGAGATCTAAGATTGGCGACAGCAACGGCGCCACTACGGAGGTGGCAGCGAGGCGGTTGTCGACTAAGGTGAAGAAACCTCCGACGATCTGAGATCTCTGACGACAAAAGTGAAGAGAGAGAGAGTGAGTGAGTGAGTGAGTGAGTTGCGGAGAGAGAGTGTTTGGTTAGGATTTGGTTTGGTTTGGTTTGGTTTGGAAACAATATATAAATACCTAGTGTACTTTGATCATTTCGCGGAATCATGTCCTTATGGACATACTATTTCTGCGCATGAACTGTTAGGCAAAAATAATTTAAATTTGAATTTTTTGCCTGAGCACCCTATTATGAATATGATGTATGTGATGGATTCCACTACCCTAATATTTTATTTATGGGTTTTGATTTGTGGCACTAAATTGGGGGCACTAATGCCCCTAATTTCCATATAAGGCAAAAAAAAACAAAACAGTTACCCAGAATGGAAATTAGGGGCATTAGTGCCCCCTAATTTAGTGCCATAAAACATTTTCCTTTATTTATTTGATTAAATCCTTTTCAATATTTGTAATTTTATTATTTTTCGGTCTATTAAAACTCAAGAATTTGTTCAACTAGATTAGGTAATTTATTTTAAGATTAATTGATTATTTTTAACCATCAAATCCCTGTGGATTCAACCTTGTTCTTGCCTTGTCTATACTTTAATAAATTCGTGCACTTACGAGTAATTAAAATTAGAACATCAGAGTATGACTCTACAGCAAGAGTGTCAGTACTAGTTAATGACTCACCAATACCTAGGTTTTGCCCTTGAAAAGGGGCTACGACAAGGTAATCCTCTATCCCCTTTCCTGTTTAACTTAGTAGCTGAAGGTCTAAACATCTTATTGACAAGGGCAAAGGATTTGGGATTAATCAAAGGGGTTATGGTAGTCTCAAATGAAATTGAAATTACACACCTGCAAAACGATACAATAATAGTGTTTTGTGAAGTGAATTAGGTGGAGGTTCAGAATTTAAAAAAAAGTACTTAGATGCTTCAAAATCTTATCAGGTTTAAAGAGAAATTATCACAAAAGTGCATTCAGTGGCATAGGAGTGTCTAAAGAGGTTGTGGCAGATTTTGCAATGCAACTGAATTATGTGAGTCGAAAATTACTAATCAAGTACTTAGGCTTGCCCCTTGGTCCTAATCCAACCAGAAGAATCACTTGGAAACTAGTCTTGGAAAATTTCAAGCTCAAGCTTGCCTCTTGGTAGCAAAGACTTTTGTTCTTTAGAAGTACAACGACTTTCATAAAATTTGTGTTATCTTGCATGCCTTCTTTCTTTATTTCTTTCTATCTTTAAAATGCCTCAAGGCATTGCAAAGGAAATTGATACAGTGCAAGCAGCTTCTCTGGGGCGGATCAGATTTTAAAAAGAAGCTTCACATGGTCAAGTGGAAGGAAGGTACCACACACACACACACACCAAGGTGTATGGGGATTAAGAGAATTAGGGATGTAAATTTGCTTATTAAATGTTGGTGAGGGTTTGGCCACAAAGATGATATGCTGTGGAAAAGAGTAATGCGCAGCAAATATAATTATGTGGGTGGAAGATGGTCCCCTGTCCCTTAAAGCAGTGATAGAGCCTCAAGGATCTAGAAGGATATAACCTCATTAGCTATTTCAAATACTTCTTGTTAAATTTCTACAAGGATAATACTAAAATTGTAGTTGGAAATAGTAGTTGTAGACACCCCATTTTGACTGATCTAAGACTTTGAGTGCTTGAAACTATCCGATGATGAAATCGTAAATACTTCATCGTTAGAGATACTTAAAATTGTTACAAGCAGTTGTATTACCCCGTTTTAAGCCAAAATCATATTTTTCTAGAAAAATGACCATTTTGCTCCTAAACCCATTTTCAGCCAAAACCTAACTCTTTGGTCCTACTTAGAAGAGAGAGAGAGAGAGAGAGAGAGAGAGAGAGAGAGAGAGAAAAGGTCTGATTAAACCTGAATTGACAATATTTTCAAAAGAATGAGCCAATTTTACTTTAAAATATCGATTGAGAGTTAATCGAGCTTTACTTAGGCCACAAGCAAGCTCAAAGGCATGGAACCCTGCACCTTGGCATGCATGTTGACACCTGTCCCCAAAGGTAGCACGCGCGCCTGCATGTGCGTTGTGCAGCTGCAGCTTGGTTGTGCGCCCGCACATACCTTGTGCACCGCACTTCCCCCTAACACCTAGAATTCGGTTTGGAGTTGAACTGTTAGTGCATTTTGGACGAGAGGCGCAAGGAGAAAGTGATGGGGCAACCCTAGCTTGACTCCCAAGGCTCCTCCTTGCCTATAAATAGGACCCCTACCCCCCTTTTTACAGGACCAAGTTTTTAGCAAACTTTTTGAGTGTTTTAAGTGAGTTTGAAGTGTCATCTCTCTACCTAACCCTCAAATCCTAAAATATAAACCCTAAACAGCAACTCTACAACTAAAAGTAGATCTAGGGTTTGAAGAAGTTCATCTAAAGCAAAACCTAAGCCTTAGGGAATCAATCAACCAAGTTTTCACATCTTTTGTTTGCGTTCTCCGATTTGTTTCAAACCAGCAGATAAGTCTTTTGATTTTGTTTAAATATTAGTAGTTTTAATCATATTTTACATAGATGATCATGATTAAGGTGTTAGTTTAGTTCAAAGCATCATGTAAGTTAGCTATTTTGCATGTATTTCGCTTTATTTTGCATGTTTTAGTTAGTTGTAAACTTGCTGCAAATTTAGGTTAGTTTAATCATCATGTAAACACGCATGAAGCCCAGTTTAATCATTGTATAATGATCAGCATGTTAGATTTTTTTTTGAGTGAATACAACATTTGTATATGTTAGTTGCTTACTTGCATAATTAAATCGTGTTAGTACACCTTAAACCGGGCTTAGGTGCATTCTTGTATGTATAGCAACATGTTTAGGTTCATGTGTATTATTTAATTCATATTTTGCATGTTGGATGCTTGGCGGTGAAATCCGGGAAGTTCCTCATCCTTCATAGCATACTGCTTGTTTTGGTGCATTACTCTTAAATAATGCAAGTTAGGTGTTTTCATGATCAATTGGATATATTGAATGCTTTTTTAATGTTTTACTCCAAACCACTAGCAACATTTGTTAAGCTAAGTCTACCAAAATTAAAATAGCTAACTTAATAGCTAGTTTGATGGAATTGAAATTTAGGGATTTACTCACTATTTTAACTAAAAAATAAAAATAACCAGCTTGATGGAGATACTCTATAACATCAATCTCCAAAGTTATTCAATTAAGTAGCTTCCTGTGCTCCTTTCTTCGTCCCTTGTATGCTGTTAGTCCATGGGGCCATTTTTTATGACATGGACAAGTCCGCAGAACAACACAGTTTTTTTCCCACTTCATACTACCCAAAGAACCTCTAATTCCTACCAAGTTGACGCCTATTATTAGCTGATCGAGGAATAGTTTTTACATGGCCTTGGTAAATTTTACTCCTTCGGTGCAGATTAATGGATTTGAGCAGAGAAAAAAAAAGTGGTTGTCTTGCTGCAAGTTTGAAACCAACGGAAAGCAAAACCAAGATCCTCCTTTCATTGGATATATAGGTGCACAATTGCTTATGGGACAGGCAGAGGTAGATTTGATTCAAGGTTTTACTAACATATGTTTCTCTAGTAACTTTCCCATAAGTTTATCACTCTTTTCGTTCACACCAAAATTATGGAAAATTCTCACTACCCTCGCTTTTAGGTTGGCCTTTCCACTTGACTAAGTATTCCACTCGTGCTGTGGACACAGAGTTGAACAAAAAAAGGAGAGCAAGAAAATAATACATTACTCTCTTTCCCACAAATATTTCAATCGAACAGCCCAAATTCCACCAACAAAACACTTCTTTGTTTTCAGATCTATATTCTACAACTGTAGAAATATGTAATGTTGCCACAGAAGTAACACCTAAGATAAAAAGAAAGAAGCTGCACACCAGTGTAAAACATCATTTTCCCTTAACTATTAAGGTAACAATCAAATGAAATTAAAAACTACAATAATAAAGAGATTCTTACCATGTGAAAAGAGGCAGCTCATATGAAAGAGGAAAGATAGAAGTTGCTCGACAGAACTTCAAAATGTAAAAGCTATAAATAAAAAATAAAAAAATAAAGGAAGAAGAAGCTAGTCATATCAACAAGATTAAAAATAAATTCAAAAGAATATAATTTCTCAAGGGGCAAATGAAGTCACACAAAGACATGCACAAAACCAATGAAGTCACACAAAGACATGCACAAAACCAATGAAGTCCATATTGTTTAAATCTCTATAACTAAACATCCACAATTCTTCAAAGACGAATATAAGAATCCTCACCAACAAGGGTTGGTTCAGTTGGTAAGGCTCGTTCCCTTCGCCCATCTGGCTTAGGTTCGAGTCCCGCTGCCGGCAGTCCCTTGTTGGGGGGCGATATTGTGTAACGCTTTCCCTGACCCTGGAGTGGGGGTAGCCTTCCCTCCTCCTAAACTTTTTTTTGAATAAAAAAAAAATATATATATATATATAAGAATCCTCAATACATATAAAGACATCATCAACCTCAAATAATTCACAAAAGCCTACATATACATCAATAAGCCTCTTAATTTTAAGTCAAAAGTGGTCCATCTTTTTTCTTCTTTTTTTTTTGATAAATAATCAAACTTTATTAGAAAGCATCAAGACGATGCAAAGAATACAAAAAAGCAACCCGCAAAAGGACTAAACAAAACTAACTAATAAAATCCTTCACAGAGTCTACAAAGACCAAAACATTGGGATCAACTATACCCGTAACCCAACTATGCAGCACCATTAACAACCTACCCTTTAACCATAATATAGAATGACACTCATCCTGAAATACTCACCTATTCCGTTCTAACCATACCAACCAAAGCAAATAATGGGAAGCAAGCACCTAAGCCTTTCAGAGCCTCTTTCCCACCCTAGCCCTACCCCAACTCTATAACACTCCCAATAAAGACCCCGGTTGCACCCACAATAAGCCAAACAAAGCAACAAGAAAATTCCAAAGTCTGGACACAACCGGGCAATGAGAAGCAAATGATCTACCGTTTCCGCATCCCTGCAACACATGCAACACCAATTCACCAACATATGCCGCTGCCGAATCAAATTATCAATAGTGAGGATATGACCCAAAGCAGTTGTCCAAACAAAGAAAGCGACCTTAGAAGGAGAACCCGTTGCCCAAATACATTTCCAAGGAAACATACCACCAACTCCCCTTGCAAACACCCCATAAAATGAGGACACTGAAAAAACACCTTTAGAGCTCCAGACATCCCATACTAAAGAATCCATCCCATCCCGCCTCTCCTCCCCTCCCTCCCCCCTATAGTCTGCAATCCATACAAAAAGCCTAGAAGATCCACCAATTGGTATAGCTCACAATCCTGTACATCACAACGAAGGCGCACATTCCAAACAACTGATTTCCCTTGCTTCACCCTAACCAAAGCAACCAACTCCTCTCTATCATCAGCAATAGCATAAATCAAAGAAAACATGGCCGCTAAAGTCAAACCATCACACCACTGATCTTTCCAGAAGCGAACTTGATCCAACCCCCACTTTAAACCGAACCCTCTCCCAAAACACCTCCCTCCCCAACCAAATCCCCTTCCATAAACCACGACCATGAGGTTGAACCCCCCTCTACGAGCACCAACTCTCCCTCTTCTCCCCATGCTTAGCCACCACCACCTTCCTCCATAGTCTCTCCCGTTTCCGCGCAAAATGCCACAACCACTTACCTAATAAAACCCGATTAAACACCACCAATTTTCGCACACCCAAACCCCCCCTCTCTCCTTCAAATTACAAACCTTCTCCCAAGCCACCAAATGATAATGAAAACTCTTCCCACCCCTACTCCACAAAAAATCTCGCGGCAACGTCTCCAACCTCTTTGCCGCCCCCACAGGAATCACATGCACAGACATAAAGTACGTCGAAACATTAGAAAAAACACTCTTGATCAAAGTAATATGCCCCCCTTTGACAAGTATTGATACTTCCACCTTGCCAACCGTCGCTGAACTCTGTCCATCACCCCATCCCACACTCGAGTCTCCTTAAAAGAAGTCCCCAAGGGAAGTTCCAAATAAGAAACTGGCAAGCTTGCCGCTTTTCAGCCCAAGACGGCTGCCAACACCAGTAATCGAGCCACCTCACCCACAGGTATCAATTCGGATTTTGACAAATTAACCACAGCCCTGACACCGCCTCAAAACATAACAAAACACATCGCAAGGTGCCAATCTGAGTAGTTTTCGCATCACAAAAAATCAACACATCATCAGCATAGAATAGATGAGAGACCACCAAAGAGGCAGACCCCTCCCCCACCATAAAACCCGATAATAAACCCCCTTAGACCGCCCTTGAAAACAGTCGACTCAATGCCTCCATAACCAAAATAAACAATAATGGGGACAGTGGGTCTCCCTGCCGTAAACCTTTCCAAGTGGGAAAGAAATCCCCCAGTGTCCCATTAACTAGGACAGACATTTGAACAGTAGAGATACAAAAATGTATCCACCTCCTCCACCGTTCCCCAAAACCCAACCTCTCCAACATATGCAGCAGAAACTACCAATTGACATTATCATAAGCCTTCTCGATATCCAACTTACATATAATCCCCCATTTCCCTTGCCGAAGCTGCGAGTCCACACACTCATTAGCCACCAAAACAGCATCCAAAATCTGTCATTCACCCACAAAAGCATTCTAAGAGTCTAAGACCACCCCCTCCAGCACCCCCCGAAGTCTATTAGCCAAAACCTTGGCCAATAATTTGTAAACACTACCCAAAAGACTAATAGGCCGAAAGTCTCGGAGATCCTCTACCTCCCCTTCTTGGGAATCAAAGCTATAAAAGTTGCATTCAGACTCCTCTCTAATTGCCCAGTTTGATGAAACTGCTCAAACACATCCAACATTTCCCCCTTTGACCACACCCCAGCAATGTTAAAAGAAAGCAATTAAGAAACCATCCGGGCTTGGTGCCTTGTCCCTAGGCATACTTCTTAGCGCACCCAAGACCTCCTCCTCAGTAAAAGGCCTCTCTAACAAGAGCCCATCCTACTCAAAAATAGAATAAAAAACCACATCATCCAACCCCGATCTCCACATGTGTCCCTCATCACGAAAAAGATGCTGATAGAATGCCACTATACCATCCCTAACCTCTACTTCCGACAAAAACAACACCCTATTCACCCGCATTCTCCCTATCTAGTTCACCCACAGATGAGCATTTGTCATGCGATGGAAAAACTTTGTATTACGGTCCCCATCTTTCAACCACAAGCATCTTGACTTCTACCGAAAACTAATTTCCTCCATCCGAGCAACCCTCACATAATCTCTCCAATCCACATCTCTATCTGCCATATCCTCCTCAGAAAGATCCCCCTCAATTTCCCGCTCATCTAACCCCTGCAAAACTAACAAGACGTTTGTCTTTTGAACCTCCAAACGACCAAAAGCCTCTACATTCCACCTCTTCAAATCAGACTTAAGAAGTTTCAATTTCTGAGCTAATTTGTAGCTGGGTGAACCCACCACATTGTAACTCCCCCACCAACCTACCACCCTCTCAGTAAAGCCAGCTACTTGTAACTATATGTTCTCAAACAGAAAAGGCGAGGAACCACTCCGGACACCCCCACTATCCAACAAGACTGGCCAATGATCAGAAGTCGGACAATGCAACTTGTACCGTAACATCTGAGAAAAATGCTCCTCCTAATCCCCAGAAACCAAGAATTTATCGAGCCAAGAACTCACTAGACCACCCGACCATGTATAACCTCCCCTCTATAAGGGCAAATCTACCAGCTCCATCTCATCAATAAAAGAAGCAAAATCTCGCATAGACCTCCCACCTAACTCCCCCTAGTCTTTTCCACTGGCTTCTTACGGCATTAAAATCACCTCCTACACACCATGGCAGTCCTCATCTAAAAGCAATATGCTGTAATTCCTTCGAAAAGGCTGCCCTTTCTAACCCCCAAATTGGATCATAACCTCAATGAACACCC
This sequence comes from Camellia granthamiana, assembly GCA_036172215.1. Taxonomy (NCBI): domain Eukaryota; kingdom Viridiplantae; phylum Streptophyta; class Magnoliopsida; order Ericales; family Theaceae; genus Camellia; species Camellia granthamiana. The sequence goes on along the minus strand of JAXFYN010000031.1, from coordinate 1,105,555 downwards.
ACCGAAAATCATCCTCAAGTCATCTGAACAAACAAGACAAAGAAAATCCCCTTACTTCTTCCCCCTCCTTCATGACCACTCTATTATCCCAACAGATAAGAATATCCCCCGACACCCCTAAAGATGGTCGGAAAACCCATTCCACATGCCTCCCTCCCCATAACTCCCACACAAACTTCGACCCAACAGCCTCCATCTTCGTCTCTTGAAGACACACCACGTCCGCCCTAACACTCTTCAAAAAGGACTTCACCACCGTTCGTTTCCCTCGATCATTTAAACCCTTTATTCCAAGTCAAAATTTTTAGATGCATGCAACAAAAGGGGACCACCCTGTTCCTTCCTTATCCGTCGATCCCCTCTTGCATTTCGATCATAATTTATTGAACATTCTAGTCTCCGTAACTCTTGGACCCCTTTACTTTCTGACAAGCAAACTACACTTCCTAACCACCCATTTTGGTACAAAGGTCTTTTATGTTTTAAAAGTAGTCAAAGTGCCTCAAAGGCTCTTGAAAGGTCCATATAACTTAAATGGATAACAAGTTGTGTTAAGATTCTAAATCATACTAAAATGGATTCAGTTGTGTCCGTAATAAAAATTCAAGTAATTGGCAACATACCCAAGTAACACTACTACTTATCAAAAGCCATGGAAACAGAACAAAACATATGGAATTTACATTTTCATCCATTGGATGGATATAATTTGTATAATTTATTTTCATGACACAACTGCAAACAAAAGAAAAATAATTAAATAAGTCGGTAAAAATAAAAATAAAAAATCTAAATTGCAAATATGGTCAAAAACTGATATCAGATTATGTTACAGCCCCTGCAAGCAAGTAAATTGGATGGGTATAGCCCCAACAATAATTGTGTATCCCCTAATTGAGTGAGACATGCTTTGAAGCAAAAAAGAAGTCCTATTCTATCTTGCCTACGCCTCAAGTAAATAAATAAGCTAATAGCGTGCGTCGCAGCAACTTCTGATTGAAAACTAGTAGCTTCAAAGCCAAAGAAGTTTTGACCAATCAATCTATTGATTTTTGACGACTCCATAACACCACATGAACTTATCCCGAATCATAATATAATTTTGGAAAGTCTATGGACCCAAGAAAACAGACTAACAAAATAGTATGTGGTTAAGAGTTATTCTTGTATAGTGGGATCTATATATGAATTAATCTCAACCATTTAACATAGTTTATAGATATTTTTCTGAAATAATTTTTTTTGAGACCATAAAACTGCTCATATAATTTTTTTATAGAAAGAGGCAAAAATGATCCTAGTAAATTGAGTAATGTCAGTGATTCAAAAACAATATTAAAAATTTATGTCAATATTGTATAAATTTTTTAGTAATATTTTTGTTATAGAATTTCTAATATTTTTGCAGTAAATTAGAAAGTGAAAAGTGGCCAATGTGACAAAAGTGGTCATTGTTGATGCCTTCATTTCAAGAACCACAATGTATTGCCACAATAATAGCCATCATTACCACCACCATTTAGGCACTACCCTAACCCTACAACACAAATGAACTTCAGTATTACAGTATCACTTCTTCAAAGTACACCACCTCAGACATATAGCCTTCACTATAAACATCCACCCTACCTTCGGCAACTCATAATAATACACACTAAGATAACCACAATAGTCATCGAGATATGAAACCTTCAACCCCTCTCACAATTGTTGCCACTGCAATTCTACACAGCATAAAGATACCATTTTGGAACCAAGTTTTATACTTTTAAGGGAATTGTAACTACATTTTATACTACATGACAGGTTCCAATGAAATCCAAAATTTATATGAGATAATGAGCATCATGAACCAAGAGTTTAACTCCATTTGCATGCTAAAGACGACCAAGAGCAACTACCATTCCCAAAGTACAGATGGTACATTGAATTCCATGACAGTAAGTAAGAGAGAATACGCATAATCAACCAGCATAACTTCAACCTAGTGGGAAAGCTCAAAAATTCACAATCAGAGTGTTGTCTTACATTTTTCAGACATGTTTAATTTTTCTCAACCCACACAGATCACAAAAGAGAACAAAATTCAGTGTCGCCATTTAAAATTGAATTCAAATTCATTCAACTTTGCAGCTACAAGAAAAAAACTAATGACAATGCATTTGTAACGAAACGAAAATGTAATACAAGATTATAGCTTTCGCCTTAATTCAACCAAAATAGCTACATTTAGTAAATCATGACAGGACGAAGACTGAAAAAAAAAAAATTCAAATTTTGGTTTTTTGTTTTTGTTACTATTTTCATCGGAAACAAACAGAGGCGCGAATGAATTAAATCAATCACGAGTTTTCACAAAGAAAATATAGTTCTAAAATACTTTTGTTTAAATTGCTAACAAACAAATGCAATTTTACAAACATCTTAAATACAATCAAAATTCAAAGAACATAGTTAGATCTATAAATCTAATGCCAAAACAATATGACTTATTTTACCACCAACTAGACAACAAGCCCTAGAAGCAAAAGTATGGCTCCAAAATACTACACTAATCAATGTCAAAAGCCCAATGCCTGAACATATTCATGGATTATTTCATTACTAAAGTCAACTGAAATATATAAAATAAAATAAAATAAAATTTTCACAAGCATCATTTCAAATGTAAAAATACCAAATCTGTAAGAGCCAAGAAAGACTGGAATCAGAATTCTAAGAGAACCCTAGACAGAGAAAAGAGGGTAAAAATCAGATAGGAGGATTTTACAAGAATTCTGAGAGAACCTTAGACAACCCTAGACAGAGAAAAGAGGGTAAAAATCAAAGAGGAGGATTTTACAAGAGGGACGATTTCAGAAATAATCACTGAAGAAAATAGGATAAAAATAAGAAAGAATGGGGTTTTAGGAGAGGGAGGGTTTCATAAATAATCAATTGAGAGAGGCATACCTTCAGATTTTCTTATTGTTCTTCAAATTCTTTTTTCTTTCTTTGTTGGATTAGGGTTTTAGATAGAGTGAAATTACCCACAGCCACCCCAATCACACCACCAACTGCTTTGGTTGCAGACCAGATGGAGAGAGGAGAAGAGAGAGCACAACACAGAGAGAGGAGAGAGCGATAGCAGCAGAGGGAGAGTCGAGAAGGAGAATTGTTGGCAGGAGTGAGAGAGAACTGAGAAGCTGGTTAACCATTTTCTACTGTTAAACAAATCAATGGACAAGATGAAGTTTTTTAAATCCAATGGCTCCTAATTAAGGTGCACATGATGTGCAACTTTAAGTGCTTGCACATTGTAAACGGACCCTAAATTTGAACATCCAAGTTTTAGCTATGAATGTCAGCCACATAATGACTGGCTAATAAGCTGGTTTTGTGACAAAAATGAAGGGCATGCAACTAAAAATCATACCTCCGATCAATACCCACACCGTCTTGGTTTTAAAGATTTATCCATAGAAGAGGACCCCTGGGCTCTCTTCACTACCTCAGGAACCCGAACAGCAAATAGTTTGGCTGCATTATTTCCTTCACCACCCTCAGTTGTACCTTCATTTCTCTTTGCCCAATGTTTTTTCATCCGGCACCTCATTTGGAAACCCACAAGTTTGGTTGAGCCTCGTCAACATACGGATCCATAACGATCATGTCTACATTAACTGCTTCTTGAACAACATGCAGCAGTTCCACATACAAATTTGTTACTTTCCATATCCTTCTTGTCAAACAATGCACACACACATATTACATCAAGCAGGAACAAGCACCAAACGTCATCATATTTTTCTTTTAAGTAAACTGCAAAATTATCATTATATCCACTAAATCCAAGCGAATGATTATATAACATCAAACAAGATCCAAAGCCAAAAGTGAAATAGAAAATCAAGATCCAAAGCCAAAAGTGAAGCATAGACCATATCATGGAATCATCAGGTAAAGCTTGGATCAAAAATGAATATTCATGTAATCAAAGTAGTTTAAACCAACTTCAGACAAGCATATAGAAGAAAAATCAGAAAAGAATTTAATATATATATATATGAAGTGACCTGAAGAAACATGAGGATACGTTTAAGACCATAAATTTTCTCAATTGACACAGGCGTCAATTCCAGACTTGCAGCTTGGAGGTAAAAGGAAAATGAATAATGAATCAAATAAACAGAAGAAGAAGAGGAAAATAAATCATGCAGAAGAAAGTTACAAATTTTTTTGGTGAAATATTTGTGGTGATAGTTACGAATTATTATGGTATAGTTATAAACAGCACATGTAAGTAGTACTTTAGCCCCAAAATCTATAACCTTACTTTGGTTTGGCCCATTCAAAATGTAAATAATGACAAGTGTATTTTAAATAAAATTTTCATGAGCGAAACACCAAAAGGTGCTTTAATTTTACAAAAATCACACCTTTGCAGCATAAAGAAAAGAGCAAGCTACATGTATGTGCTTTAATTTTACGAGAATCACACCATTGCAGCAATTCCAGCGAGGGCAGGGTTATTGTCAGTTTGAGAAACTACTTCCAAGCCACTATGAAAAGGGGCAGCTTGAAAAACTACAGTATGATTAAAATACTAAAACAGCACCAGAAAAAACAGAAGCTTAAGTTATATTTCACTTTCACACACTAAATAACCTATATAACAACTACCTACAATAGCTAACATACCAAAGCATGCAATTCTGACTAAAAGGACAAATGTTCTCACTTACTCTGAGTCTGTACTACTTCAATCATAGAAGCTGCAAAAGGGAAGCTATATTTAGGTTTTTCAACAGGTTCTTCCCCTTTCTCTTTCTCTTTCTCTTTTTCTTTCTCTCTGTCTTCAATGGGTTAGGTTTTCTGTGTCTCTTGGGTTAGGGTTTCTCTCTATTTTCAACGTGTCCAAGAGTGTCCAGCAGCAAAAATTCAACAAAAAAAAAAAAGAAGGGACACGTTAGGTAGAGTGTCGGACACGTGTCCACTGCGTGTCCGTGTCCGACACATGTCCGACACCCATATGTTGCCTCCGGAGTGGTGTCCGTGCTTCATATAGCTGGTTCAGCAAACTGATATTTTTCAGCTTTGCTTTTCAGCACGTTAGATCACCTTCAGTAGACACCTCAAAAACAAGCCAAGAAGCACTGCCATTGACAAGTTTGGGCTTCTATAGAGAAGCAATTGCACCACTTGGGAAGTCTTTGAAGCATCGGCTGGGATTTTTTTGGAAACTCAAGCATTAGATACAACACGCTTACACGCTTTTATACATGTACTGATAAACCCCAATCAAAATTTACCATTCCTAAAGGCACTCCCAACACAATCCGACCCCAATCAAAACCAACTACATTCTCACGGCCATGTTGACATAAAAAAATCATATTTCACAATTTAAGAAAAAGGACAAAAGTCCCAGTTATACCAAATTCAGTTCTTTCCTCAGGAGCCAATTTTGACAATTTTTCTTCAACATGTCATGATCAATTCAAAATCGGCAATACCAAATTCAAAATAGAAAAACAAATAAAAGCAATCATAAGATTCTACAGTTTGAATTTGATAAGCAAACAAATAAATAAATAATTCAGATTATTGAAAGGGGGAAATCAAATTATGAATGAAAGAACACTTATGTGTGGATCACATTAAAGTCTCGCTCATTATATACAAAGGCTGCTCATCATATTTTTAAAAAAAAATGTAGATTGAATAAGAAAACGAGAAAGGGAGCTCATCTTATGGTTTGCTTTAAATCTCCATCCACCTATAAAATATTAGAAAAAAGCATTTTCTTATGAGGAAATTAAATATAATAAGTGAAAAATAATCCTCGACCTATAAAAGAGATGTGTTTGTATTTCAAAATAAAACAATAAAAAGAAAAAAGTTACCTGACCAATAATGGTGATGTTGTCCATGATCTAAGTTAGTTTGAACCTCGATTGTGGCTTAAGAGGTTGCTCGGTGGTGCCTTAACCTTAAACAGGAAGGGTCATTAGTGAGAATAATAGTTGTTTACTGCCAAGGTTCTGAAAAGCGGTTGCGGTCGCCGTAACGGTGGCGGTGACGCGGTTGCGGTTGCGGGGTGTAAAGGCCGCAGCGTAACGGTTGCGGTTACCGGAACTGTGAATTTTTTTATTTTTTGCACAATTTGTAAAAAATTTACCGATACGCATATTTTTTTTTTATAATCATATTTATTGGGTTTTAAAATAAATTTTGATAAATTTTTCATAATTTTTAAGTATGATTCAATATATTTCATATTTTTAAATCACTAGAAAATGATTTTTTTTACATTTTATTTCAATAATTAATGACTTTATATGTTATAAATCCATATTACACTTGTGGAAAAAGTTTCTTTTATTGGACTTAGATGAATAAAATTATTTACTTTTAGCCTAACTACTGGGTGGGTTGTTTTCACAATTTATACGTTTAGAATTTACATGTTAATATAATCATATAAAAATTAAAAAATAAATTATAAATTATAAATTATTTTTTTTGAGGTATTAATTTTTTTTCTTTTAAAAAGATATTTAAAAAAAAATAGTGACTTCAACATTGTTGTCACAACACATTACAATAACAAAATAAAAAATATTTATAATTAAATATTAAATGAAATGATTACAAAAAAAATGTAACCACTATTTATATATTTGGAATTTACATACTAATATAATCATATAAAAGTTAAAAAATAAATTATAAATAAATTTTTTTGAGGTATTGATTTTTTTTTCCTTTTACAAAGATATTTTTTTTAAAAAAATAGTGACTTCAATATTGTTGTCACAACACATTACAATAACAAAATAAAAAATATTTATAATTAAATATTAAATGAAATGATTATAAAAAAAAATGCAACCACTATTTATACATTTGGAGTTTACATGCTAATATAATCATATAAAAATTAAAAAATAAATTATAAATAATTTTTTTTGAGGTATTGATTTTTTTTTTAAAAAGATATTTAAAAAAAAATAGTGACTTCAATATTGTTGTCACAACACATTACAATAACAAAATAAAAAATATTTATAATTAAATATTAAATGAAATGATTATAAAAAAAATGCAACTACTCTTTATACATTTGGAGTTTACATGGTAATGTGATCATATAAAAATTAAAAAATAAATTATGAAGAAAAAAATTCATACATAGTTGGTTTTGGGGCTTCAATCACTTGAGTATTTGTTATCTTTTTGAATAACCTGCAAGAAAAAAATAATAATAAAAATTGACATATATAAAATGTATTCATATAATTAAATGTGTTCTGATTTTTAGATATTATAAAAAAAAATCAATCATTAATTATTATATATAAAATACTAAAAATAAGTGTATAGCTCTATATATATATTTAAATTAAAATTATTAAATATATCACATAAATTTTATAGATTTTACAAAATTTAAAATCTGAAATCATTGTTTAAAAAAAATAAAAATAAAAATAACTTGGCCAGCTGGTGACCACAAGAAAACAAAATGCAGATAAGCACAAAGATATTTTATTGAAAGGGGCAGTGCTTATCTTCCCCACGAAGCTATTAGAGAGGCTACTTTGAGCAAACAAACTTTGAGAAAGAAAGGCAAGATCAAACTCTATTGTTCATTCAGCACAAAGCCAAGATCAAGCTAACAAAGGCAAGATCGGCACAAAGGCAACATCCAGCTAACAAAGGCAAGATCAAGCAGCAGAGAGGTTCATCTCTTCCATCTCCCTCTTCCTTCTTCTCTCTTCTCTCTCTCTATTTCTCACTCATTGGCATTCAGATCTGAAAATTTGTGGAATCTCACTTCAATTGAAAGTGGTTGATGGGCTGTAAAGGCAAAAAAACGAAAGCTCCATTATTATAATAAAGGTATGTACATCTATTTCTTTTGTGTTTTCTTTTGAAAATTTGTGGATGTGTATCGGACATCAATCTTCAGCCTTTTCAGCTTTTTCTTTTGTTTTTTTTTTGAAAAGAATCAGCCAAAGAAACCCCGTAACGTTCGTAACGGGCCGTTACGGCCGTTACATAACCGTTACGACCGCTACGACGGCCGTAACGGCCGATACACCTGTGAATTTCAATCACACCGCAAAATCGGAGGTAACGTGTAGTGCCTACCACCGAAACCGTTACGTAACGGCCGAAACCGTTACGTAACACCGCATTTTTAAACCTTGTTTACTGCTAATTTAATCAATTCACACTCATCAAATGCTCTATGACTGCACCACAAAAAAAAAAAAAAAAAAAAAAGAATCCAATATAATAAGGAAAATAATGCACACCATGAAATGGCAAACTATGCATGGAAAAGTATTAATTATGGGGAAAAAAGGTATAGTGCCAGCAGAGCTCAAATTTTGCAGAAATTTGAAAAATGTATGCAGAAATGAGTTTCTTAGACTTTTTGGAATTCAAGCAAGCACCAAAAGTAATAAAACAAGGCATACCCTTCCATATCTTCCAGAAGGATTAACTTCAACAAACTTGGACTAATAGAAGAGAAAATAGGTGATTGTCTACCACTACAGAATCACCCCAATTCTCAAAATTTTCTTGTCTCAATGACCCCCTCTACCAGCCACTGTAGTTCCCTTTGACAACATGAACCAGTCGCTCTCCCATTGTGCATCATCACCACGGCACAGCCACCTCGTTGGTAAACCGCCACCTCCAATCAAATAATCACCAACACATCAATTTCAACAGCATCAAGACTATTTTTCTTATCATTAATGAAAATGGTAAAATTGATGAGACACATACCATACCTTCTAGTATGAACCAAACTTTGATTTGCGGAATTCCAAATGAGATGCTGCCAACGAAAGGGCCTCAAACCTGCTCTGGGGTGTAACCGACATATTTCCCATTGTCTATCTCTCTTGGTATCGAGGGCCACCTGAATGCTGCGGAAAGGATTTGGTCGGGTGGTCAAGAAGGGGCTGTGATGGTGGCAGGGGATTCTTGTGGTGGTGGGTGGTGTTGTCGATGACGGGTTTAAAGAGAGAAGAAAGGTGGGTCCAAACCAATCACCAATCTCAGATGATTTCTTCATGGGTGCAATACGAGGAGAGGAGTTATTGTGGTGGTTGCAAACAACAGAAAAACACAATAGGGTTTTTGTGCGGAGGTGTAGCGGCTGCTGAGGGTAGCGTTACTAGCGAATGCAAATGAGGGGGTGGTGGCAGAGGGATGACAGGGGAGGAGGTGGATCTGTGTGTGTGTGTGTGTGTGTGTGTGTGTGTGTGTGTGTGAGAGAGAGAGAGAGAGAGAAAAGACTGGGTCTTTTGAGAGATGAGATAGAAGAGAAGAGGGGTACCAGAGACAAATAAGGAGAAAAATGGGTGGGATCTCAGAAATTTGGGAAACGATTGCAGCTGTTGCAACTTTAACCAAAACAATCCCAGCTGTTCTAACGATTTGTAAGAGAGGCATTTTCAAAAACCAAACTGCTCTGTAATATAGATAAAATTATGAAACCATTGTTAATAAAATTTTCCACCATTGTATTGTATTGATTAGGAAACAATAAGCTGCAATGAGAGTCAGAAATGTATTATTGCAATTTTAGTAGATTTGTGCATTGTTTAGACTAACTCCGGGGTTGTTAACAACTCCGCCGGTCCCAAGCCCAGGTTAAGGAGGAGAGTTGTGTGCTAGGTAGCCGACAGCCAACACGTTAAAAAGCCGCTCGGATCTCTTATGAAAATGAATCCTACTTTGAATCGTTTAAATGCTAGGTCGTTCCCCTCAAGTGATGCGTTGCGCCTGCCTCCAGGTGTTTCGGAAAGTGAGCAAAAAGCGCCGCATCGACGCTTGGGTGCAGTGAAAAATGGGCAAAAGTTTTCGCGTTTTTCTAGGCGAGTGCTGGTAAAGAAGATAGTCTATGACTATAGGTTTAGGGTAGCCACTTGGAACATAGGAACCTTAACTAATAAGACGATGGAATTGGTAGATGTTATGATTAGGAGGAGAGTTAGTATAGCTTGCATACAAGAAACTAAGTGGACGGAAGAGAAAGCTAGGGAAATTGAGGATACCAGTTTTAAACTATATTATAGTGGTAAGGATAGACACAGGAATGGGGTAGGAATCATAATTGCCAAGGGTCTTGTGAAGAGTGTAGTAGCGGTCACTAAGAAAAGGGATAGGATTACGCTAGTTAAACTAGTTATTGGAGGGAATATAATAAATGTTACCCTCAAGTAGGATTAGATGATCAGACTAAGGGATTTTTGGGAGCAAATGGATGAGATCTTACAAGAGATACCCGTAGGAGAGAACCTGGTTATAGGTGGAGATTTTAATGGCCATGTGGGTATAGATAAACTAGGCTACGAAAGGATGCATGGTGGATACGGTTTTGGTGACAAAAATGAGATTGGAGAGAGTATCTTAGATTTTGCGTTGGCTTCTGACCTGATGGTGACCAATACTATATATAAGAAGAGGGAGGAGCATTTGATAACCTTTAAGAGTAGATTAGTTAAGAGCCAAATAGATTACTTCTTAGTGAGAAAAGTGGACCGCCTAAAATGCAATGATTGTAAGGTGATTCCTGGAGAGAGCCTGGTCTCTCAATATAAGATTTTTGTACTAGATTTATGTTTTAGAGGGCAATACCAAGCTAAGAAGGATGGTGGGCGTCGTAGGACGAGATGGTGGGACTAAAGGGGGATGAACTAGAAATATTTAAGAATCGAATGGATAAGGAAGGTACTTGGGACTTAGAAGGTGATGCTAACACTATGTGCAACTTGATGGCTAATTGTATGAGGAGAATCTCAAGGGAAGTGCTTGGAGAGTCAAAAGGAACGGGACCCAACTCTAGAAAAACTTGGTAGTGGAGAGAAGAGGTTCAAGCGGTAGTTAAGGCAAAAAAACAGTGCTTTAAAAAGTGACAGAAGGATAGAACTGAGAAAAACCTTAAGAGCTATAGATAGCTAATAAGGAGGTCAAGAAAGTAATGAGAGAGACTAAGTTGAAAGCTTATAATGACCTATACACTAGATTAGATAGTAAGGAGGGAGAAAAGAGGGTATACATGTTAGAATATAATATATGCTGCTTTAATAATTAGGTTAGTATAATTATGTTTTCTCTTTTGCTTTAGCCTTTCGGTGGCCACTTATAGGCTATGTAACTATTCTCTTCTATAAAGAAGAGTCCTTTGAACCCTGTAAAGATGTACATTCAATACAATCAATATACATTACATTTCTCTTTCTCTTCTATACATTAATTATTTTTACATGGTATCAGAGCTATAAGATTTAGACCTATATTCCTTTCTTTCCGGCGGGCAGCTGGCCGACAACCATGCCTTCGCTGCCCGCTGGAGTTTTTCAACACATACCACAAACACCCAATTTCCGGGCAGATGTACTGCTTCAGACCATTATCGCCATTGGAAGAAGATGATTCCTCATGAAATTCCTTGACATGCCTCTTCATATTACCTTGAAAAGCAAACCTGCTGTTGCAATTCTCAACAGGGCACTCAAAAAGTTTCCCTTGATGCTGAAGAAGGTGTCGCGTCAAGCGGTCTTTCCTTCTGTAGCTGGAATTGCAATCATCCAGTGGACAAGTAAATGGCCTTTGATGGAGCTTCTCAGGAGGTCCCCCTGCCTGGTACTAATCCATTCAAGGAAGAGACTGCTGCCTCTCGCATTTTGGAGTTCTTTCTCAAATTGATCGTTCAAATTTATACATGGCACCTGAGGTTGATAAAAGATGAAATATTTGACAGAAGTGTGGATGTATACTCTTTCGGTCTTATTCTTTATGAGATTCTTGAAGGAGTCCAACCAAGGTCTGCAGAAGATGCTGCTAAATTGATGTGTTTGGAAGGAAACAGACCAATATTCGAGAATAAACCTAAACATTATCCTCCGGATCTGAAAGAGTTGATTGAAGAATGTGGGGATCAAGGACCGCTGCGAGATCCGCCTTGAAGATCCCTCCTCCGGCGAGCTCTTCGCCACCTGCTTCGTCCTTCCCGGCCAGCGTGACACCTCCATCTGCCGCCCTCTTCCGGCATCATTGGCAACCTCCCGGCATCGTTGTCGGGGACAGCACCACCATCGTCGATCTCCGTTGATATAGATTTCGAGCTTGGAAGTATAGCTGAAAATGAGATACAGACAGCACGACCCAGACCCACACCATTCACACTTGCCTCGCAGCTCTCTCTCTCTCAATCTGGCAAACAGATTTTCTCTCTCTCACTTTACCTTTTTTTTTTTCCACCCACCAAAACCTCATCATCCTGCTGGCCATATATCTTTTCCACCACTCTGACCAAACAGACTCGATTCCCCACTACCCCCACTCAACTTTTTTTATTTTTATATATATATATTTCTTATAATATCTTGTGATAAAGTGGGTTGCACACGGTTGAAAATAATAATGATGGGGTGAAACAAACAAAAGAACATCATGTGGGTAATATATTATAATATATATATGCTTTGTTCCCACTCTTTTTTCCGGTTGATTTCAAAAATCAATTATTTTTAGTTATTTTTTCCAAATCACTTTTAATCTCTTTTAAATATCCACACTCCAATCATATATATATATATATATATATTTTTGGAGGGGCACTACCCCAACTTTTTTTTTTTTTGAATCATCCATCTAACCCGTCCCAAAATATTTTTTTTTTTTATTTTATCTATTTTCTTTATCTATTTTTTTTTATTTTATTTTTTTGTTATTAAAAAAAAAAAAAAAAAAAAAAACACACACCAAAACATTCCACAAACTTGTCATTTCTTCATATCGGGGATCAAACCCGATCCCCATTTTACCAAAAAAAAAAAAAAAAAAAAAACACACAAAACCCTCATCTCCAACACTGGCCTTAAAACACACAAAACCCTCATCTCCAACACTGGCCTTACTTTTTCGCCTCTTCAGCTGTTCTCTTCTTCTTGCCTTTGTCTTGGGTGTCCCTTGCCGGTGCTGCCTCCGTGTTTTCCACGCCACCGAGAACGTTCACTTCCCGTTGCTCCTCCACCGTCACATATGGCGGCCCTCCAAATCTGAGCATCACGGTGGCCTTCCGCTTAAGTTCCTTGTTTTCTGCCTTCAGCACACATATCTCTGCTCGGGCATCCGTATACATGCTCTGGAGCAGGGCCAGTTGGGCTTTTACCTGCTGCACCTCATTTGTTCTACTCTGAAGCCGGTGCGACAGGTTGTTGACCGCCGTCATTGTCTCAACACATGACTTCAGAGTATAATGATTCGCCTCAATATCCGATTGTGCAGCCATTCTTTGCTCCACAGACAGCATCGGAAAGTTCAAAGGCGCAAAACCAGGGGCGCTTGGTCCAGGGGCACTTGGTTGAGGTTCAAGGGCTATATTCTGGGTTGTGGCCTCGTTGAGGTCGGGAAAGAGAGTAAGACCACGGGACGAAGAGGCTATGTTCTGGGTAACGGGGCGGGAAGAAGAAGCCATTTTCAGAGCAACAGCGTGTTACAGATTATCTCTCTCAGAAGTGTTACAGAGAGAACGACGAGTTTTTCAGCTGGTTTGCTCTGCATCAGCGGCATCCTCGCCTTGGTTTAAATAGGCAAGGCAGACACGCGTATCGCGCGCCGCTCGGCGCGCCTTTTGATGGCTCGACTTTTGATGGCTGTCGGGCACGCCTTTTGATGGCACGTCTTTTGACGGCACGCCTTTTGATGGCAAGCCTTTTGATAAGATTGGGCACGCCTTTTGAGGGTCCGACAAGACTCTATAAACTGTCCCGACATTGATTCCGGTTAGCTCTTATATGGGTCCGGCAAGACTCCGTAAACTGTCCCGACATTGATTCCGGTTAGCTCTTATATGGGTCCGACAAGACTCGGTAAACTGTCCCGACATTGATTCCGGTTAGCTTTTATATAGGTCCGGCAAGACTCTGTAAACTGTCCCGACATTGATTCCGGTTAGCTTCTCCATGAGTCCGGCAAGACTCCGTAAACTGTCCCGATATTCATTTCGATTCGCTGCTACAACGGTTCGACACAACCATATAGTGTCTTCACCACCGGTCTGACATGACCACACAGTGTCTCCTATCCTATTTTATTTTATTTTATTTTCCCATTTTGTTACTCTCTCCAAACTCAAGTTGGTTGGTTCCTATCCCCCTTGAGTTTGAGGGGGGCTGTTAGAATATAATATATGCTGCTTTAATAATTAGGTTAGTATAATTATGTTTTCTCTTTTGCTTTAGCCTTTCGGTGGCCACTTATAGGCTATGTAACTATTCTCTTCTATAAAGAAGAGTCCTTTGAACCCTGTAAAGATGTACATTCAATACAATCAATATACATTACATTTCTCTTTCTCTTCTATACATTAATTATTTTTACAATACAAACTTGCAAAAATACGGGAGAGGAAAACAAGAGATTTTAATCAAGTAAAGTGCATCAAGAGTGAAGATTCTAAGGTATTGGTGAAGGATGAAGAGATTAAGGAAAGATGAAAGAATTATTTTGAAAAACTATTAAATGAGGAACATGGAAGTACGGCAATAGGGAAAGAAATAGCCAGTAATACGATAAACCAAGACTATAGATTCTATCGCAGGATTAGGAATTTGAAGTGGAAATTGCACTTAAGAAGATGAAATCCAATAAGGCTTTAGGACCCGATGATATCCCTATTGAAGCTTGGAAGTGTTTGGGTAAAAAAAGAATTGCTTGGTTGACTAGGTTGTTTAGCAAAATTTTGTTGACTACGAACATGCCAAATGCGTGGAGCAAGAGTATTTTAGTGCCAATCTATAAGAATAAATGTGATATCCAGAATTGCAACTATAGAGGAATCAAGCTAATGTGTCATATAATGAAAGTGTGGGAGAGGGTGATTGAACGTCGATTGCGAGAAATAACAGAGGTGTCAGAGAATCAATTTGGGTTTATGCCTGATAGGTCAACAATGGAAGCGATCTATCTTTTGAGGAGAGTAATAGAAAAGTATAAAGAAAAAAAAAGAGACATTCATATGGCGTTTATTGACCTTGAGAAAGCATATGATAGAGTGCCCCGGGATATAATATGGTGGGTGTTAGAGAAGAAAGGAGTGACAAAATATTACATTGACGTGATTAGAGACATGTATGAAAGGATGGTGACCACTATTAGATTGCCAACTAGAGAGACAAATGAATTTCCTATCATTATAGGGTTACACCAAGGTTCTACCTTAAGTCCTTATCTTTTTGCTTTAGTCATGGACGAGTTGGCGAGAAATATTCAGGATGACGTGCCATGGCGTGTGCTTTTTGAAGACGATATTGTGCTAGTGGATGAGACTAGATAAGGAGTTAACACAAAGTTGGAGATTTGGAGAACAGCTCTTGAATCTAAAGGATTCCGGATAAGCAGAACTAAAACAGAATACATGGAGTGTAAATTTAGTAACAGTAACAATCAGAGGAGAAGTGAAGATTGAGAATCAAGAACTGCCTAAGAGTGAACATTTTCGTTATTTAGGGTCAATTATCACAACAACGGGAGAGGTTGATGCAAATGTGGCCCATAGGATTAAGGCGGGATGGTATAAGTGGAGAAGTGCGTCTGGGGTATTGTGCGATAAACGAATACCCACTAGACTAAAAGGTAAGTTCTATAGAACGGCTATTAGACCAGCTATGTTGTATGGGACGGAGTGTTAGACAACCAAAAAATAACATGTAGATAAGATGAGTGTGGCTGAGATGAGGATGCTAAGGTGGATGTGTGGTAAGACTAGACAAGACAGAATTAGAAATGAGTGTATTCGGGAATGGGTAGGAGTAGCACTGATAGAAGATAAGTTGAGAGAAAATCGATTGAGATAGTTTGGTCATATTTAACGGAGACCAACAGAGGCAGTAGCGAAGAGATGCGATGTTGTAATGGTAGATGGAAGTGTCAGGGGACGGGGTAGGCCTAGATTAACATTGGCTAGCGTTATAAATAGAGATATGAATCTATTTAATTTGACTAATGAAATGGCCTTTGATAGGGCTGCATGGAGAAGAAGGATTCATGTAGCCGACCCCATTTAATGAGACTTCAGGCTTTGTTTGGTTTGGTTTGGTTTGGTTTGGTTTGTGCATTGTTTAGACTCATTGGAATGGTTTTTCCTGATTATTATTGGCATAATTACGAGGAATTGATGGATAAAAAGATCAACCAATAATCAAGCTGGCCCGCTCTGGTCCTCGATGAACTTTCTGGAACAGCAGCTCAACAACAGGACTTGTGTTGTTCAAAAAGGTCCATAACAAATTCATGAATGCAAATTACGAAGCCTTTCTTCTTTGCAAATAAAATATACATGAAACAAGGACAAAATAAACGAACATACAAGAAGGACAACAAGCTTTCTAGAACTAATGCACAGACTCACACACAACATAGGAATTTTTTGATGAGCTCAACTATATTACAAAGAAACTTGTTCAGACCTTTGAACAAGCAGAACACAGAATAATGCCTACAAAGGTACTAGCAGTATTTTTGAGAACATCAACCATTAAATGATTAACTCAGTATGCTTGTAACCTCTATGCACAAGGGACTTCAGATCCAGGAAAATCTGCTTTTTACAGCAAACTGCTCATTGATGATCCTTTTGGACATTTAAACCCAGGGAATGCATTATCTCGGATTCTTCTGTCATCATAATTGAACAACCTGTATCCACAGTGCTGGCAAAGGTTAAAACAAACATAGGAGTAGAAAGTTGTTTTTGACTACTACATTTCTCTGTAATGGAGATCACTCCTAGAAAAATATGTAAAACAAGAAAAATAACAAAAAGATTGATGTAATAGCCAGGTTGGGATTCAATGAGCTTGTCACACAACCAAGCACAGGAGGGAGTTGAGAATTTAACATCTGGAATGCCAATATACAATTATCATTGTTACTGGCCAGTTGAAAGAATTAGCCAGCAAAGCTATGCCAGCTTATAAAGTGGATTGGAGCACTATCGATTATAATTGCAGTGACTATACTCTCAGGTAGGGCTGTGCATAATACCGCCCAAACCACACTGAATCGCTCCGAACCGTACCGAGCCGTGCAAAATTTCAACTCTTGCGGGCGGGTTGGGCCTGTGGGAGGCCTAGTGCTGGCAGGTCGGCGCGGGTGGCGGGTGAAATTTTCCAACCCGCAGGTCTAACCGCCCCGACCCGCTTATGTTAAAAAAAAAAAAATTCACTTGTTATACACTCACACACGCACAATAATTCCTCCATTAAACCTAATACCCACACATTTCAATTTCATCTCATTGGCATACACATCGCCGCTGCTGTGAAGAACATTGCATCGATTCACACACACATACATTGCCATTGTTGTGCTGCCGACCGGCTCACCGTTGGTCGCCTATCCTCATCGCCGCTGCTGATTTCTCCTTCCCTTGCCAATCGGCTCACCGTTGTTACCCTCTTCTCGTCGTCGTCGACTGGTCGGTACTGTCGCTGCTCTCTCTCGCTCTCTCTCTCTCTCGATGCTCTCTATTTTCTATATACATATATATATAACATCACTGATGCTCTCTCTGTTCTATAACTTCTATATACATATATATATATATAACATCAGTGATACTATTTCATAAAGAGGTTATAATAATGCAAGGCTGTAAATCTTTAGTAGTCATAGACCATGGCCAATCTTTAGTAGTCATAATGCAAGGCTGTTCTATTTCTTTGAATTTCTGTTTACTACTTATTTCATTTGTGAAATTTTGTGCTTAAAAGTTTGTATTCCAGACAACCTCACAAATCATTTTTTGTTTTTTTCCCTTTGAATTTCAATGCTCAATATTTTCCCATTGGTTCAAAAATCATTTTCAGTTAATTTATAAATTAGATCTTTTTACTCTTTGATTCAAGTTTTGTAATTTTAATTATATTTTTTATAAACCGCCAATCCGCCCGAACCGTCAAGGCAAATCTGTCATTATTTGCCAACAGAACCGCCGGTTTTTGATAAGAAAAATGGCAAATTCTAATGACATTTTTATCAATCCGCCACCTGCCATACGGTTTCTATTTTTCTCCTAAACCGCACCGACCCGCACCGCGCATACCCCTACTCTCAGGTGTAGAATGTGGCCACCAAATTCTCTGGCCCTTTTAAACAAATTGGCTAACATGTAAATGTTCTCACTATCCATCATTGTGCAAGAGATTCGATGAAAAGGATTCGTTGTAAAATTAATGAATACTCCACTCTGGTGGATAGATTGCACATGCATGGTGTCCTTCAAACCCCAACAATGCCTTTTAAACAATATGGTTATCAACGTAAAAGTGATAAGAGATTAAATGATGATTTGAAGAGTTAATTTTCTTGAAAATAACAAAGAAGAAACTTTTACCATACAACTCAAGGATGGTTCAAGAGTTGTCAAGTTTGGGTCATCCTTGTGCTTGTCCCAAGCTGCTTTAAACTGTGGCCCTTTGCATCTTGGAGTTTCAGAGGGAAAAAAAATAAAACAAAACAAGATTAAGAGATGTAGGGTAAACTTGTGTATAAATATAAACAATGAATTAAAAGGAATATTAACTGCTGAAGCAAGATTAGAATCTGAAGAATATGTGCTCTAATTTCTTCACGAGCAATTTTTAATGCTGCCTCCTTGTATAAAGTAGCCAGCTCATCTACCAGTCTGAGACCACACAAAAAAAAAAATGTCAAAAGAGAAAACGGAAGTACATCTGCACAGACGGTGAGTTGATGGTTCTTCTGTAACTTTAGAAGCAGTAGCATTCACATAATTGGGAACTGAAGAGAGAAGATAATGATGGAAGCTGAAATGATATTTGAAAAAAAGCAACTTATCAAGGAAACTACTGAGGTGTGTGGAAGAAAATTCAGAGGGAGAACAGCTAAGAGCCACTGGATCACTATAACATAGCCTACTTAAGTTTTTCTTTTTTTTTTTAATCCTTTGCTTGTATCTTATATTATAATATTTTTTCTCGTATTCTGATGAAACCTATTAAAAAAAATTTACTGCATGATGCATATTATCACTAAATTTCTATAATGATCTTGTAGCTTTTTAAAATTGTGTTCGTTAATTCGTTTCTTATATAAAAAATGACTCCCAAGTGCCAACATGAAGTTTGTCAAGTCTATTGACCAAATTTTATCTATTTTGATTGGCACAGGTAGGGACTTAAACCTGTGATGTGACATCAAGGTTGAGGGACCAAAGACAAACGACTTGACCTACAAGGCCTGTTCATTGTTTGTAGATGTATCCAACTGTGAATTGTGACCTTAAAACAAAAGTTAGTGGTTCGATCCATTCCAGTTTTCTTTAAAAAAAATTCCTTCTTTTTGCTAGAGAAGAAATAATCAAAGCTTTGCTTCCCATAAAAAAAAAAAGTAACCATTATGAATATCCTGTACAGTGAGCTTCACCTTTCTGGAAGGGGTAAAATTCACTTACCTTCCTTCAGGTTCTATGCCGTGACACACACACAGACCCCTAGTCTGAAAAATCGGCACAACTCAACCTGATCAATCTTTAACCTTTTTTACAGAATCTTTAGACATCCCTGTTGACAAGATTTACTACATAAAAATAGGAGTGCAACGCGGGCGAATTCGGTCGGGTTAGGAGGTTGTCCAAGCCCAGTCCAAGTTGTGCTGAGACCTGTCCAGGCTCGTCCAAGCCCGAATTTTAACCCGAGGTTGCCTACCCATGTCTGACCCAAGTTAAACCCGAATTGCCCGAATTGTAAATAAATTTCAAATTTTTTTTTTTTTTCGCCTACATTATTAAATTATTAAAATTTGACTTTATTTACATTTTTTTTTTAATATAAAATCATTAATACCATCAAAACAAATCATTTATATAATGTAAGAGAGATGCCACTATAGTACTCCTTACAATTTATGAGTGAAAATAAAAAAGGTAAGATTTTAGGTTATTTGTATATATAATATATATTCAGGGTTGGTTTGGGATGTTCTAAATAAGTGCACTTTTTGACTTTTTATAAAATATGGGTTGGGTATAGAATGGGTTTGAAATGATGTGGTAGAGAGGTGATGTGACTTAAATAAGATGATATGACTTAAATATGATAATGATTTTTTGACTTTTTGGCTTTTTTAGTATATGCCAAACAAGGCCTCAATATAATTTAATAATCTAAATTACTTTAATATCATGTAATGACTAGTAATTTATATGTATATTTAACATTTTTATATATCTATATATGTATAATTCGAGGCTTCGGATTGTTTGACGTCTTTACCCAAGCCCGCCCAAATTTAATTCAGGCTTTTGAATTTTTGCCCAGGCCTGCACAGAATTTGAAAATATCTTGTCCAAGGACTAAAAAAATTCGGGTTGGGTTGGGTTCGGGTTGCTAGGGTTGAGCCCGCGCAAGTTGCACCCTTATATACACAAGGCCAAATGTCCTCAAATTAATATAAAAAGATTATTTAAACCCAACCTGATCACACCACCATGAAGGTTTGTGGTGTTTTTCAAACAAGGGCAGGTGCAAGTGTGCATCATTGTGTAAAACCTCAGGGAAGGTAAGTGAAATTTACCCTTTTGGAACATAGTTACAAAGACATGAACACATGTCATGGTCACACGAAAGTGGATCTATCAGTTTTATCTTACCATGCAAATTAAAATTAATCAAATCTATCATACCATGAAGATAGGATCAGTCATTGTGTTTACAGCAATTAACTTCGTTCATTTAATGTTTCAAATTATCAAACCAACTATTGTAATAGGTTTTAGGGAAAATTTCACTTTACTCCCTTGTAATTTGGTCCATGTGTGGTTTACCTCTTATCATTTGGAAATAATTACATAACCCCTATATGGTTTGTGGAGTAAAGTGAAATTTGCCTTATCTTTTATCATCATTATTGGCATAATCTAAAGTTGTACATAACCAATCTAAAAGCTCCAAATGCAACTGAGGACATTATGAAATAATTTATTTCCATGGGATACTCCCATATGAGCGTAAAACGTAATTACTCAGTTCACCTTTCAATATATGGCGTGTTCCTTATCCAAGTTAACTTAATAACCGTATGGACCCGTTCAAGAACCTGCATTGCAAGTTATTGAAAAAGTGAAATAATTTATCAGTGACTACTTTCAACAAACAATAATTGCACAAGAATTTATTCTTGGTTTGCCCCAACAATTTGTGTGACACACATAATGAATTGCAGAATGAGACACATTTCCCTACATATATTAACAATAGCGGCTAGCACACACAATGGGTGTACAATTCAAGTAGGTAAGAACAAAACAAAACAAAAAAATAGTAAGGCTTTGTTTGGGATCTTTCAAAAAAGCTAAAAAGCCAAAAAGTTACTCAAAAAGTTAAAAAGTTAACACTATTCACCAAAAGTCAACAATTACGGCTGCACAACTCCCAATTCAAATTTTTCTCTAAAAATCAATTTTCACAATTTTTTATTACAAATTTTTCCATAAAAAGTCAAAAAGTTAACCCAAACATCCATATTTTCAACCTCAATTTTTTAGTCAAAAAACACAAAAAGTGCACTTATTTAGTCTTCCCAAACTTGGCCTAAATGTATTATTAATATCACAATGTGTAGCAGCTGATGCATGTTCAATTCAAGTAAGTAAAAATAATAAATAAATAAAAAATGGCAAAGGCACATATATTGTGTGCTGCTCAAGTAGTAACAGCCTTCTTTACCAAATCAAAAGGCCTAGGTTTCAAGTCCCATTCTCCCCTCTAGCCGACCCCATTTGATGGGATTTAAGGCTTGGTTTGATTTGGTTTGGTTTGGTAAACACCATGAGAAGCCTTCACTTTATAATAGTATAGATAGATATTTAAATATAGATAGGGGTATTTTCTCAAAATATGAGACATAAACACCATGAGAAGCCTTCATTTTATAATTACAGAAAAATTACAGGCCTTTCCGCAGTGTACCATAGATTGATGAGATTCTCTCATCAAATATATTGCTCAAGTCTACATCATATGACAAAGAATCAGGATTCAGCGTAAACATAATAGACTTCAGTATGAATTCTCAAAAAGGAGAACCTGACCAAAAGTTAAGCACAAGTGCGACTGAATTTTAAAATTGGCAATCACTGCAAAAAACCTTATCAAGAGTAAAGGGAATCAATAATTCATGCAAGGAAGAGCAATTACTTCTTACCAGCAAAATTGTTTCATCATCATCAGTATGCATCCACTGAAAGAAAAGTGGAAAAATACGTCTGAAATGAGCTAGCAATACAAGACCCACAACATTGAAAAGTTGCTCAATGTGCTTAAGCCATGCTAGACGGCGCTCCTTATTTCTTGGTTGGCGCTCCAAGTGACTCAACATCTCACTTAGCATCCTTTCAATCCTATGTAAAAGTAAAACATACACCACAATGAAAAATCTGCCGAGACTGCAAGACTGATGATACAAGAAAACGGTACTTCATAAAATAAGTTGACAGTGTAGGTCACCCACAGAAACTACTAATTCATTCCAAGCAATTGTCTACAGTTCCTAGACAATTGATTTAGAGGAAGACTCTTATCAGCAAAGTGTATAGAGATGCTGCTTCTTACTGCAGCATATCTGGAGAGGATTGGTCCCAGTCTACAGAACTAACATTTCTTTGCTGATGCAACCAGTAAGGAGGCCAGACCATCTGATATCAAACCTTACATGATAAGTAAAAAGAATACCACTAGTCCATAACAATCTCATGAGGCCAAATTCCAGAGCCCATTGGGCTCTATCCAGGTTAAAACTCCATCAAGTTTTCCAACATCTCCTAAGGTCACCTTTTGAGACCTAGTTAGTCACAATTCCATATCTACATCCTTGGTCTCGACTCAAAAATGCATGTATAATCCATCACAACAAAGGCATGGTCACCTATTATTCAAGTTTAATTCTGTAAAGCTTTTTCACCATGGAGTACAATTTACAGAGAACAATAATGCAGGGTGACTTACATATCACAACACTAATCTAAGTCATCCTTTCACATAAGACTAATATAAGTAATAGAAAAGGTATATACCATGAGCTGCGAGGATTACTCGGCTGTATACAAGTCAGTAGAGCTACTGACATCTCAACCGCAAGGTGCCATATCTCATCACCAGAAACAATATTCTGACAGCATGCATCAAGGATTACATCTTCATACCAACTAAGCTCAGCAGCATTCACATTTTTTGCAAGATGTATAAAACTAATCATGCCCTGCCCCTGAAATCAGGAAACAAAAAGAATAGCATCCTCCACAACCATACCAGCAATCAAAATGGTGAAATAATCCACAAAAACCTAACCTTACTTCCTAGATGCATCTATACACGTAACACCACATATCTTCACAAAAATACTCAAGTACAAGAAGTCCAACCATTCAAGCATGAATCGGAGGGGGGGCACACGAGGCACAAGCACGGCTTAACTATGTTTAATGCTTGCTTTCTAGTTCTATTGCTCTTTCAAGTGTGCAAGAGCAAACCGATATATCAAGGACCACAAATATATCAAAGAAACTTTAATAATAAAAGAAAAAGAGAATACATCAGTTGCAATTCCCTTGCATGGATCCAGAGTCTTGTTTTTCTTGTATTTTTTTCTCTAGTTTATAACTTTTTCTATGATTAACATTGCCTGGATTTCAAAAGTTGATGAATGCATTGGTATCGAAGTTAAGAATGAGGAATTAGTTCCCAAAAAAAGAAAAGAGTTAAGAATGAGGAAAGAAGTTTGAAAGGGTATACAAAACCCATGAACATTTGGAAAGATGGTTATGGGTATTATGAAGTCAAAAGCTTGGGCAAAAGGAGAATATAAGATGATTGTATTGTACAAGAAGTGCTTGCCGATGAATGTAGAGATAAGTTATCTTTGAAGTAGTCTTTTACATTTTTTGCAGATAAAAACACACACACAAAGACATGCGCACTTTGAATTGGTATTGAAAATTTATTCATGTTTTCCTTCTACTGGTTTAGATTCATATGGTTTTAAGTAACAGTGGCAACCTGTAGACGTCCCCGAACACCCCGGGAGGGTGAGTCCCGTTCCGTTCATCATGGGCTCACTACATTTCAGGATTCAAATTGTCACGGTTCTTAATCTGAACCAAAGAGTCCAAATCCGACAAATCGTTTTGAGAAAACAGATTTTTAGAAAGAAGTGCCAAACATGGACTGCTTTGCCAGATACAGAGTTGCCACCTAAATATTTTATTTTGGGAAATTTAGGAAACCCTGACTCGTTGCCTAAGGCCACGTGTCCGTCATCACCAAAGTTGCCTCGGCTCGGGAACTTGGGTACAATTGGGGAAGGTCGCTTCGTGAGCACCCCTGCTCGCCCGATCAAAGATCGGCCTCTACTAACCATGATATCTAGTTTTTTGAAAACATTATGCGTTCTTATTCCGGTTATTAGCCTAGATTCACTATGTGATGCGCACGGCATACAAGTATAGACTGGGTCGCCCGAATTGGAACAAAACATTTCATGTTTGTTTATTTTGAAAATGGTTTGATGGTGCTACCCGCAAGTAGGCTAAGACGTGGATTTGCCACCCTCGGGTGGGCTTTAGAAAACATGATTTTGCCACTATCTAGTGGGTTTGAAACTCACAATTAATGAATTGTTCCAATCCAAATAACCCAACCTTCACCCACAGGCATTCAGGTAGTTATATCATATAAGCACATAGTCTCATGGTAAGCATGCTATCATGGCAGTCACTCACACGCATGCAAGGATGCTAAAGCATAAAACTTACCGAGTACTCCAAGCCAAAACAGAAGCTAATTAGAAATCCATGCATGATCCTAAATATACAGAAGTGCCTAATGCAACACATGCAAAATGCAACTACAAGCAGGCTCGGCTATTCTAAAGATGGCATGTGAAATGCTACAACTTACAAGTATTCAACTCACAATTGAAATACAGTGCAGTTAGTATGATGCGCCGAGCCCGGTGCATGCAAAACAGATGAATGAATGCAAACATGCTATTATACTGTATGCTAATTGAAACATACCCTAATCTAACCATCATAAGCTGGTAAATAAAAGGGAGAAAGACGTGGGGTTGGAAGACATACATCACACGCACGCACACTTTTTACAACATTGCCCTCGCGCAGAGGGTCCGAATAAATATTACAGTCCGAAATAAATAATATAGTCCGAATAAGTACAAAACCCTAATTAACTAACAAATTAATCTAGGAAAGCAGTAAACTAGCATGCAAGCTATGGACTGCCTCAGCTCTGCTCCGGATTATGAATGATGCATGCTTGAGTTGCCTTGCGCGGAAATCCATTGCGATGCCCCGGTTTGCCTCTGTTTGCAGTTGTTCTCGGGATTTGTGCCAAGCTCCGGAAGGCTGCTGATTTCTGATTTGCTGCAACAGAGAGCAAGAAAAGGGCATGGCGAAGTATTTTCACATATCTATGCATGACTACTCTTCAGGGAGTGTAGTCCTCGATCCTCGTGCCACCAATCACGCATCTCGATGCATGATGGCCGAGGAGTCGAATTGCACGACTCAATATGAAATGAATGCACATGAAAACACAACAAAACCTAAACTCCATCACGGTTAATCCGGAGTGTCGGTGACCAGGAATTGAGACACGTTCCGTCACTCGGAGTACGAAACATCCCTCGTTTCCCGTGCTTGGACTAACTCCTATCCCAAGCACAATGCAATATGCATGACATGCATGACATGCATGAATGCAACTAACATACACCCTAGCATACGCAATGCTATGAAATGGCATATACAATGCATGAAGTAACATGGCATGCACAATGCTCTAACATACAACCTAGCATACGCAATGCAAAGGACTAAGATGGCATACACAATGCAATATGGGCTTACACCAACATGAGTGGACCTCAGCCACACTCACATCAGAGGCCATTAGATGAAAATGAAGCAACAGAAACGCGTGCAGACGTGCACGCAAACCGAGGACCGAACCTAAGGCATCAAATGCCACTCTACCAAAGCATGGCAAGGGATGCGAGATGGCATACAAACATGTAAATTTCAGCACTGAAATATGATGCTAAAAGGTCCCGAAACATAGAAACATGGCACCCGATGCATGGAATGAGCCCCGAAACTCAAGACTAGGCACATGTAATGACTTGTAGCTATACAAAACATGCATTATTTGATCATGAAGCCTAAAGACAGAGCCAAGGCAGTCCCAAAACATGAACATTTCCAGTTCAAAGTGTGGCCAAAAAGTGCTAGCAAGATGGACTAAAATAACATGCAATTTTGACTAGCAAACATGGTTTACATGGCAAGTATATTACGCATACGGAATCTCACCAAACCAGCAAAAATCAGTGAACAAAAAATGCCAAAATATGCCCAAATAACCTCTGAAATGCAGCCTACACATGCAAAAATGATGGGTTCCTTTAGAGGGCCATACAAGGTGTTATTAAGCACATACAAGATAAACACTTAGCATGGCAAAACTAACTCTGGAAATCAAATATGACAGCCCTAAAACTCACCAAATTGGCCCTGAAATGGGTCTAGGAAACATGCAAAGAAAGGCCCCTTTGAAAGGCCTTGAATGGGATTGCTCTACACATGCATCATAGACATAAAATATGACAAAATGGGCTTCGGACAGAGCTGAGGCAGACCTCAAAACACTCAGAATGAGGCCTGGAAAGTGACTTCAACGCATGCAAAATAAGGTCTCTTTGGAAGGCCAAACATGCTAGTAAAGAGAATGAGGGGTGAGAGGGTCACCCCTCTATGATTTCAAAGCTCAAAATCTCATCAAAGCCACTGAAAATCCACTAGATTTCAGTGGCTAAGAGGACAAACCATGGCCAATGCAAGTGCTCTAATGCATAGCCCTAATCATGAAAGAATGAAGCATGCATAGGGGAAGATGACCCCAAACAGAGAATAGACCTTAATCAAACATGAAGATGATGTCAAAACAAGACTTTTTTCAGTTTAGGTCGAGGTCCAAAAAGGCTCACAAATAGGGCTAATATATCATGCAAAAATAGCCCTAAAAGAGAGGATGAACAAACAGGGAAGCAAAAGACCTCAAACAGCAAAGAACCCTTCAACAAAGTTGAAGAGGGGCTCAAAACAAGATACTTTACAGTTTATGGCAAATCTCAAATATGCTCACAAGTAAGGCTAAAATATGATGCGAAAATGGCCCTAAAAGAGAGATAGAGAGCAAGAGGCAGTAGCTGGCCTCAAACAGTGAAGAGCCCTTCAACAAAGTTGAAGAGGGGCTCAAAATAAAGCACTTTACAGTTTGGCTCGAAGCCCAGAAATGCTTACAAACAGGGCTAATATATCATGCAAGAAATAGCCCTAAAAGAGAGATAGGAGACAAGAGGTAGTAGAAGACCTCAAACAGCAAAGAGTTCTTAATCAAACATGCAGAGGAGCTCAAAATATGATCTTTTTCAGTTCATAACAAAGTCCAAAAATGCTTGCAAGTATGGCTTATAAATGAAGCAAAAAAATGCAAGTTTAAGGGAAATAGGTGCTTACCCTTGAAGAGCAGCAAACCAGCAGCTTTTGGACCAAATTTCTGAGCTTTCAACCTCTTCAAATGTCCTCCAAGGTGCTAGAATGAGTGATGGAGGTGTTGTGCTATGGGTTGGTGTGTAAATGGTGAAGAACCAGGGTGTTTGGAGGCTTGGATGAGAGGGAGAGGGAAAGTTGTATACAAAAGCTCCAAAAGGATTTTTTCTAACCCTTCAAAATGGAGCTGGGGGGCTGGCTTTATAGAGGAGAGGCCAAGGGAAAAGGGGGGGAAAATCAAATTCAAATTTCCCCCCCAAAAGACCCCCCCTCGGATACAGGATCTGGGGGGAAACAGAGGGTACAGCTGTAAGGAACCAGGAGAGAGGATCATGGCCGGCCAGGTAGAAAAGGTCCAGGTGGCCGGCCGGCCACCTCCCCTTGCCGGCCGGCCAGGGTCAAAAGGGTCAAGCAAATTTAGTGGCCGGCCACCCCAAAAAGGTGGCCTCCCATGTGTGTACAACACAGCTATGTGAAGAAAAACTGGAAAAAGTGAACCAGAAGAGAGAAAAGCTAGCTTTTTAGAGGGGTTCAAAAGGGTCAGGAATGATTGATGGCCGGCCAACCCATATTGGTGGCCTCCCAGGTGTGTACAACACAAATATGTGGTTTGGGGCTAGAAAAAGTGGCCCGGGAATGGTCAACACCAGCTTTTTAGTGAGGAAAACGGGCGACAGAAAGCGATGAATAAAGCTGGTTTTCAAAACAATTGCTGGCCTCCCATCCTCCTACAAGCTTTCTAACAATGAAAATAAGGTCTCCACCAAAAATGAACTCAAACCGATGTAAAACGAAGGTTCAGGGGCCAAAACGCGTGGTCCGGGGCCCCAAAAAATAGGCTGTTAGGCACCGGAGGTGGCGTGCGACCACGAAGTTGGTCTCTCGGGCCACAGTGTCCCTAAAAAGAGAGGAAACAAGGTGTGTGCCAAAAACCGGAACAAACGGAGGTAGTTCAGCGGTCCCGAACCGAGGCACACGGCCGACGGCTCCGAAAACCGGAAACCAGGCTCCAAACGGGAAAAATGGCCTACGACCATGAAGCGTAGCCTACGGCCACTAAGAGATGATCTACGAGACCTCTCCCTCCCTTCAGGAAGAGAAAACAAAGAAAACAGGGCCTGGTTCACAAACCGAGGCGAGGCACAAAAGAGTCCGGAAGTCCGGAGGCAAGGCTCGCAGCCGTGACTCCGCAACCTCAGAACGAGCACAATATGCAACATCACCGAGCGCTCAATCGGTGACGTCTGAGTCTTAAGGTCGGTCAAAAATGGGGTGTCTACACAGCCGTCGTAACAATAACAAAGCGCTAATGCGATTGCAAGGTATAAAGACTATACCATCATGGAGTTGGCAACCAGAGCTACAAGTTTTTATTTTTTCACACAAGTATGAGAAAATTTACCAATACGCATTCTTTATTTCAAAATCACATTTAGTGGCGTTCAAATGATTTTTGGTGAGTTTTATTGTTATTATAGAGATTTTTCCTTTTGTCGGATGTGTTTAATTTCTTTATTAAACTGATTGTACTTGTTAGATAACTTACCCCTTGTAATGGAAAAATATATATAAATATAATATATTTAATATTAAAAATGATAGTCCCATAAATATAAGTTCATAATAAAAAAAATGTTAACATACTAATGTACAAGTACAAAATGGTCATAGGAATGGTAACCACCAAAATTTGTGTCACACTATTATAGTGCTCATAATGGGAAGGTAACCACCAAAACTACTACTTAATGACATTACATAATAGTTGTGGCCAATTTTTAAAAGCATCAGATTTAGATATTGTTGTTTACATATATAAAGCCGTAGAAATTAAATTTAAATTCTACTCCTTTGAATCTTATTATATCAATCCAAGTTGGTCCCTCCCAATGAGATGTTACAATTCTCTCTCCAAACAATTTGGAGTTAGGTATTCACAATTTTGTAAGCCGTGTTCAAGCAATCATCATTGCTTAGATGAGACTAAACTTTACTTTTAGGCCTCGTTTGGGGACTAGCAGGTTTAGCCAAAAAGCCAAAAAGTTACTAAAAAAGCCAAAAAGCCAACAACCCATACCAAAAAGTTAAAGATTCTCTTTTCTCTCTACTTTTTGCACATTTTTTCGTAAAAAGCCAAAAAGTCATCCCAAACATACTAGTTTTTTTTAGCTCATATTTTAGCCAAATAGCCAAAAAGTTACTAAATTAGCCTGTTCCCAAACGAGTGCTTAAAAGTGTCTCCATGCTGAAATCATAAAATATGGTGGTAACATACTAAAATTAGATATCATGCTCTTGTTTATTTCTTTGATAATTGCATAGGCACACCCAAGTCTTTTTGGGACTCAAATCCTGCAAATTACACTGGGGATGGGGATGGTAGCAACTACTGCTAAAGCTGACAACTTACGGTAAATTAGGTATTGTTTTAGAGTGCTTCAACTTTGGCCTCGTTTGGGAAGTTGGCTATTTTAATAGACTAAAATATTGGTGTTTGGGAAGATGATTAGATTTATTTGTAGTTGGATGTGATGTTTGTGAGAGAAAAAATAAAATGATTATGGATTTAATGTAATATTTTGTCTTATTGGTTATTTTAGCCTTGTTTGTCTTTTTGTGAATTTTAGCCCAAAAAGCAAAAAATAGCCTTTGCCAAACAAGGCCTTCGAGTGCTTCCACCTATTTTGACGCTTTACTTCATTGATCCATTCCAAACCTATGTATTCTCTATTTAAAATATTTGCACCCTGCAAGCGGAGGAGTATTGTTGATTAAGAATTGTATCCCCCACTCACCTCAACGTCAAAATGCCTTTTACTACTATGCTGGGTGACACTAAAGAGCTTAAATATCACACGTCAACTTAAAAATTTAGCCCCATATACTACGGGTTAATTACATCTATTTTCTCCAGTTGGCTCTATTAAAAGCATGTTTAATGAAGAATATAGTATAAGTGGGGGGAAAAAAAATGTGCAAGTGTTTACTCATTGAAAATAACACACAATTTTACTCATTCAACTAGACTGTATAATTCGGACCGACCTTCATGCAACTGCAACTATGTTTTAGTTATCTGCATGCCTGGAGACTGAAAGCAAACTTCTTATTATTGCACCCTCAATTATACACCTTCATCAAAGACTTCAAATCCTCTAATTTCTTCAAGATAATTTTATAAACCCCTCTTGAGAAGTGCTAAGGGTATCTTATTGTACCAAAATATTATTCCCCACATCTAATCTAAAACATAATCTTTTTAATAACATGTTTTCCAATCTCTTTTATGACTACTAGTACTATTTTTATATTAAGACCAAGTTTGGGAAGACTAAATAAGTGTACTTTTTGACTTTTCTTGTATTATGTGTAAAAAAAGTAGAGAGGAGATATTGATTGATGTGACCCAAAAAAGATAAAAAGATGAAATAAGTGCACTTTTTTAGTTTAGCCAAACTTGGCCTAAATGTGAAATCAGTATTAAAAATGGTAAGTCATTCAGAGAGTATAAATCCCAGGACATACTTTCACTTCCGGTGACCAGTGATCGAGAGATGTCAATGCACAAGGAATCACCAAAGAGCACACCCTTCCCAAATGTGGGTAGTCAACCTAAAAACAGCATAAACACATTATGTCAAACCTCACTACAAATGCAAAATCTTAATATAACCCATATAAAAAAAATTAAAAAAAAAAATTACAACGTCATAACATAAGGCACAAACCTGGGTCACAAACCACCTAAACTGATAAGCAGCCACAATGGCATGAGCAACAGGAGACCTCGCCACCGCAGCCGAAACCTCATCACCATCCTCCGACTTATCAATCGAACTTTCCTTAATGCTCGCTTTCAACGAAGGCAACACTTGAACCATCAATTCAGCCGCCAATTTCTCCTCGTCCGACATCAATCTCAAATCGAAACCCAATTCACCAATTTTCGTCGACACCCCTTGCTTCAAGCAGCCGGAAAAAGCTTTCGAGAGGTATCGAAAGGCTGAGTCGGCGTCGAGAGAGAGCGAATTGGGGATCCATGAAAGCTGGTCGTAGGTCGAGCCTGCAGAGGAAGCTAATGCCGCGCAGCATAAACCGAAATCTTTGAGTTTGCTACGAATTTCAGCTTCGGAGAAGTCGGGGTTCGATGGCGAGTTGGTTTGAGGAAGAAGGGACTCGAGCATGGACTTGACGGAGACATTAGAGGCTTCTGGTGGATTGTACTGAGCTCTCAATAGAGATTGTCGGATTGGTTCAGATAACCTAGAAACTCGACAGTCATGTGAGAAACTATACTGATACACATTCCTATATGCAATCTAGAGAGAGAGAGAGAGAGAGAGAGAGAGAGAGATGACTTACTGGATGAGATCGTGATGAAGAGCTGAGAAGGATTTCGACATTGAGGACTCGGGATTTTTCGATACGTGAAGGTGGTTTTTATGTACTAAACAAAAATAAATTTGGCCCATTTATTAGATCTAAAAATAAATTAATTTAACTATCGATTGATAATAAACGGCGATATGAAGCCTTCGTTTGGGTATCAATCGATTTAGTTAAAAAGTAAAAAAAAAATATTTTAAAAGTTAAAAAATTAATAATTTATATTAAAAAATTTAAAAAAAAATTCTTTCTATTTTTTGTACATCTTTTTGTAAAAAGTCATCTAAAATCTATAATTTTTTTATATCATATTTTAGTCAAAAAGTCAAAAAATTATTAAAAAACACCTGTTCCGAAACGAGGCCTAAGAAATCTAGCTAGTTTTTGTAAAAAAATAAGATAATTTTTCAATAGATTTGAAATCGAAAAGTGATTTTTAACTTACCATAATAGCTAAGTATACTATTTGATATGCTTATACTTACCATTTTTAATAATTATACTCAGGAAGCTGTTAAGATGTGCACCTCAATAATATGTGCACATCATATACACATTTATTTTAAACCATTAGATTTTTACAAATTAATCTCAGCCATTTAATAATTTGATTAAGAATATTGACAACCTCTTAAACCGATTACCTTTTTTCAAATTTGTTCAGTTTTTTTCCCAAAGCCCCTGTTTTTGAGACAGCACTGAGACACTCTCCTCTTCTTCGCCCTCGAAGACCATCCTCGAAGACCATCCCTGCGAGCAAGACCTACCCTCGACTTCGCCTAAAGGTATCTCTCTCTCTCTCTCTCTCTCTCTGCAACTTTTTTCTCTCCCCCTTTTTCCATATCCATTCTATGAAACCCTAGACCGCAATCCCTTTCTTTGAAACTGCCCCTTTCACGTTTGTGAACTCACTGGGTTGGTTGATAAAAATAGGAAAATACCTAGACCGCAATCCCTGGGTTGGTCTATGAAACCCTAGATCGCAATCCCTTTCTCACATTTTATATTTTCATGATTCATTATCAGTGTTCTGTTGCTCTTTCTCGTATTTCTATTTCTTAGAATACTATATTGTAGCTTCCATCTTTTTCATTTTCTGATGGGTAATGTGGAAGATTTTAACATTATATGAACCTTTATCTAACTATATTAATATAAATAGACAGTTTATCATACTTGAAGAGAAAACATACAGAGAATTTTTCTATTGTGGTGTGGGAATTGGGCACATGAGTTAAAAAAACTAATTTTGTAATGATTTCATAACTTGGTTCTTATGGGTACTTAGGCTATTGTGGAGTGGTTCTTAACATTGTCTAATGTCTATCATAAGTATCATAATACCAGATCTGTTCTGTTTATCACAACCAAACCACTTGTATAGATAAACTCATAAAGCTAATAATTTTTTTAACCGAACTATAAACTAACTAATCAAATGTAAAAAAAATAAGAAAATATTGAGTTAACAATATTTTCTTTGAAATACTAAAAAATTGGACAAATTTTAACCCGCCAGAAGAAATTTAGAGTTGGAGACTTATTTTACTTGCTCTTTTATCTATTGGGTTGAAGAAGAAACTCCTGCAAGTGGTTATCTCCTTTATACCTCCATTTTTGTTCTTTTAGATTGACACACAATCCATGCATGGTTCCAATCACTTCAAACAAATGATCAACTTCTTTGAATTGGTTTTAAACTTCTTGTTCTATTTGTTCTTTAAACTTCTTTTCTCCATCTCCACTAAATGATCTACTATGAAGACAGTCGTAGACATTTAATTTAGAGTTTTTTTTTTTTTTAACTTTTTTAACAATATTGATACCCTCATTTATTATTTATCCAAAAAAAAAAAATTTTTTTTGATACCCTTATTTAATATCAAAATTTTCCTCTAGAAACCAAGCGGTAGAGTTTCTTAGGGAGGTAGTTTCAACATTATCACAGGGTACAGTTTCGAAATAATGTCACTTTTTTGGGTCTTTTGATTCAAAATGGATGAATATAAATTTGACAAATAATTATGTATAGATGTTGTGAGTAAATTTTTTATTTGTATATCATTACTCTTTAAATAAACATGAATCTAGCAACCTCATCAAAGTGTAAAAATATGTCAAAGTCAAACAGTAAAACAAATTCTCAAACATTTGAAAATTAAGGAATGCATATTTATCTTCATCTGGCAAAGTTTTAGACTCTGCCGTAATAACCTCAAGGATTTCAATAGCATTAATTAAGGCATGACCTTTTGTAGGATGAAAGGTTATTGTCAAAGTTCTCCCATTAACAGCAACAGTCTTGTTCAGTACAAGAGCACTGTAAAGATCCCCGCTCATGTTCACAATGTCAATATCTTGAAAAGCAATATCACCATTTATTAGGATGTCAAATACCCTTTGACCTATACCAGTGACAGAAGTATCAATCTCTGCAAAATGCAACCAAATGGAGTAGTTCCTATTGGGATCCACATCCATTGTATACGCTAAATCTGCTTCTGTGTAGAATCCTATGAAAGAACTTGTAGATTTTGGTGCACTGTGTGCTTGTGTGTGGAATACTATGAAAGAACTAGTACTTGAACCTCATATTTATATTACGATCTCATTTAGCAACTTAGTGTTTTTCTCTATTTTAAACTATACAGAAACAAAGAAAGGTAGAAGTTAAAAAACAAAAAAATACATGTACATATATATTGATGCCTCGTATATTTCTATGCCCTAAATTTATATTCATATACATAAACAATAAAAATATTTTAAAAATTTGCCCACCATGTAGGCATCCTAATTTTTTTTAAAATCATTATGTCCTATGTCCACTGGCGTCTCTACTTCGTTGTAGAAGATACTGATCCTATATCATCTCTTCACTCATAAAACTAGTTTATATTACCAAGAACAAGGCTGTCCATGAAAATGAAAGATTTAGAAGAGCTTTCATGGAACTTTCAGGGTGAACACTATGGAGCAATCTCCCAAGTTAATGGAGACAACTTTATTTGTTTTTTTTTTATTCATAGCAATAGTGGTAGTGACAACACATACTCATCACTTCTGCTACTATGTCCTACATACTAAAAATTTCTTCAAATGTCACTGTTTTCATGATATATTATAATACTAGTGAAAGCAACTATCTTTAAATACTTTGGTAAAGATCCAATGAAGGTACCTGTATAAGATAGTGAGGGGTGGTGGGCTGGCTTCTTTGTCAATTGGCATGAGTGCATTCAATATAAGAATTGTATGTTGCAATCCGAAGCACTAAAATAGACATTAGGTTAACAAATGTGTTACATGAACTCTTTTACTTCTTTCCATTTATACTTGTGTTCACTAAATATGACAAGATTAAGGGTGCAAAAACTCAATTAAATTCACTAATTTTATATAATATTTGAAGAAGAAGACAATTACATTAGCAAGTAAACACATTTCTTCTCAAACGAATAGAGATATAAATTGATGTATATTCCTAAATAATTGACAATATTTTATCAAAAAATATTATGCAATATGCAATATATATGGGTGTTTAAGAGCTGTCCCACACTCTCATTGAACTTTTGAATCTAAAATCTAGATTTAGGAATATGTGGTTACCGAGTTATCAAAAAAATGATCCAATAGTCCATCCAATCAAATAATATATATATATATTTTGTTTCTTTCTAGATATTTTATTTTTTATCTTTTAATTGGTTAATCGGTTGGTGTTGGTACATTTGTTTAACTGTTTATGTAATGGTTATTGATTCTTTGAACAAAAGTAGTACAGTTTCATCTCTATTATTGGTTATGCAGTTTGTTAATGTGAAAAGATGTGCAAAATAATATTTTTCATACATAGATCCTTCTTTTTCGCCCCATAATCATAAATCTCCTTAAGTATTGCCTTTTTTACTAACTCTGTTTCGATGTTCTGTTGTTGTTTGTCACAGGTCCTCAATTTCTACATCTTAACGTAGAAGTGAAGCTATACCTCCCTCCTCCCTCCCTCCGTAGCAGTTGCATTGGCAGGTGTGCTTTTTAATTTATTTACTTTTAATTAATAGCAAGGCACTGCCAGGTGTGCTTTTTATTTATTTGTTTATTTTAATTGATAATAGGATACTTGCAAGTGTGCTTTATTTATTTATTTTCTTTCAATAAATAGCAGGGCACTAGCGGGTGTGTTAATTTATTTGTTTGATATTAATTTAAAGTAGGGCACTGGCAGGTGTGCTTTTTTGTTAATTTGTTTTATTTTAATTGATAGTAGAGTACTTGCAGGTGTTTTTTTATTATTTCCTTTCAATTGATAGCAAAGCACTGGTGGGTGTGGTTATTTGTTCATTTTCTTTTAAGAATTGATAATTTATAGCAGAGCACTGGCGGGTGTGCTTTTTTCTATTTTCTGTTACCAATTGATAATTGAAAGTAGAGCACTGGCGGGTGTGCTTATTTGTTAATTTTGTTTTAATAATTGATAATTGAAAGCAGAGCACTGGCGGGTGTGCTTTTTCTATTTTCTTTTAACAATTGATAATTGAAAGCAGAGCACTGGCAGGTGTGCTTATTTGTTCATTTTGTTTTAATAATTGATAATTGAAAGCAGAGCACTGGCGGGTGTGTTTTTGAATTTATTTCCTTTGAATTGATAGCAAAACATTGGCGGGTGTGCTTATTTATTTGTTTGCTTTTAATTTATAGCAGGGTACTGATGGATGTGCTTTTTTATTTGTTTGTTTCATTTTAATTGATAGTAGAGTACTTGAAGGTGTGTTTTCTTATTATTTGCGTTTAATTGATAGTAAAGCACTGGTGGATGTGCTTATTTGTTCGTTTTCTTTTAAGAATTGATAATTGAAAGCAGAGCACTGGCGGGTGTGCTTTTTTATATTTTAATTTATAGTAGGGTACTTGCTGGTGTATTTTTGTATTTATTTGCTTTGAATTGATAGCAGGGCACTGGCAGGTGTGATTATTTATTTGTTTGATTTTAATTTATAGGAGGGCACTGGCGGGTGTGTTTTTTTGTTGATTTGTTTGATTTTAATTTATATAATGGCATTTACGAGTGTACTTTTTTATTATTTGCATTTAACTGATGCTAAATCTGCACATCTGTTGTCTACGTGCACATCTGTTGTCTATGCGATTTGTTATGTAGATATGACGAATGAACCTGAAAGTAGTAGGCAGAAAGAGGTCAACAGTAAAATTGACAATCAAGTTGCTCCGGATGGCAAGGATGATGTTGTCGATGGGAAAGAAGAAGGGTTAGCTTCCCAAACCTATGATAGTTTACGAATGCTTACTGAGGTTGATGTTTTGCAAATGAAATTCAATTCAGAGGAGGATGCTTATTCTTTCTACAATGCATACGCTAAGGTCATCGGTTTTAGCGTACGAATAAGTAGGAAACGAATTTGTGGAGACAACAAATTTGTAGAGAGTAGGAAATGGGTTTGTTCAAGGGAGGGTGTAAGAGAGAAGAAATACTTAAAGCGTGTGGAACGGATGAGAACTCCTAGGGCAAAAACTAGACTTTTTTGTAGTGCCACATTTCGTGTGCGTTATGACAAGACAATTAAAAAATATGTTGTGACCCACTTTGTAGGGGAACACAACCATCCCTTGGCAGCACCACACTGCGTCCCTTTTTGGTGGTCACATAGGTTTGTAACAAGTGCAGACAAAGCTCAAGCAAAAGCCATGCGCAATATGGGTATGAGAACGAGTCAAATCATGGATTTTATAGTCCATCAATCAGGGGGTTATGAGAAGGTGGGCTTCATTCACAGAGATTTGCACAACCAGTTCCAAGCTGAGCGCAAAGAACAACTCGCAGAAGGGGATGCAGAGGGTGCCTTAGGATACTTATCAGCTAAACTAGATGCAGATCCATTATTTTTTTTCAAGTACAACGTCGATAAGGATAACCGGTTGGACAAGATTTTCTGGGCAGATGGTAGGTCTCGGATGGACTATGCTGCATTTGGTGATGTATTGGTATTTGATACAACTTATCGTACAAATCAGTATAAGAAGCCATTTGTGATTCTAGCTGGCATGAGTAACCATTTTATGACAATCATATTTGGATGTGCTTTGTTGCCTGATGAGACAATGGAGACATACACGTGGGTGTTGGAAACGTTAATGGAGGCCATGGATGGACAAAGACCCATCTCTGTTGTAACAGATGGTGATAGGGCAATGCGTCAGGCAATCGAAAGAGTTATTCCAAATTGTAGACATCGTTTATGTTCTTGGCATCTGGAGAAAAATGCCTCAACAAATGTCCACATACCAGAATTTACTAGTGATTTCGCACAGTTGATGTTAAAGAAATGTCAAATTGTTGAGTTTGACAATGCGTGGGCTCGTATGGTAAAACAATACAAGTTGGAGAACAATAACTGGGTGTTGGAGATTCACCGCAAGCGTGATAAGTGGGCTGAGGCGTATCTTCGTGGTCACATGTTTGCTGGGATGAGGAGCACAAAAGGTAAAGTTGTACGAATTTGTAGCACAATATGATAGGGCTCTTGCTAGGATGCGTGTTAATGAGGCAGAAACAGAATCTAAAACAGAGAATAGTTTCCCGGTTTTGACTACGCCATTGAGAAGTTTGGAAAAACATGCAGCTGAGCTCTTTACTCGGAAGATTTTTTCATTGTTTCGACGTGAAATCAACAAAGAGGGTAAATTGTTTGTGATGGAAAGAGTTGAGTTGGAGGATCGTCGCACCTATCGTTTTGGTGAGTACAAGGCACCAACAAGCACATGGACGGTTGAGTATTTTCCAGCAGATATCACAATAAAATGTTGTTGCTTGAAGTTTGAATCGTTTGGCATCCCTTGTTGCCACATGGTTGCTGTCATGAAATCTGAACAATTAATGTGTATTCCACCGAGTTGTGTCTTGAAGAGATGGACAAGACATGCTAGGTCAGGATATCAACAACCAAGTCTTACCCAAATTTCTAGCACCCTAATACAGACAGCCCGGTTCGGTATACTAAGCTCATGTTTTAGTGAAATGTCATATTATGCCTCACACGCAGACAATGATTTTGAAGAGGCAAGGGAAATGGCTTTCCAGATGACAATGAAGATGAAAAAGCGCTGGGCAATGCGAACAAAATATAATACCGAGGTTGGGGACAAAAATATTGCACCCAAACTATGTGGCGTTGGTGATCCTAATGTAGTGAAGACCAAAGGGAACCCCGGAGGGACATCTTCTATGGGTAAACCTCTAAAACCAAGGCGCTGTGGGTATTGTAGGTATGGTACTTTAATTGCATGTCCTTTTTCCATCCTGTTGTATGTACATGATTATTAAAATTGTTTATGCGTTATTTGCTATTGTAGGAGCATTGGACACAAGAAGCGAACGTGTAAAAAATTGGGGTCAACTAGCCGGAGAGAGGGTAGCGACTCAGACATTGAAACATTCTTGAACACAGAGTTGGAGCCCCACATGGAAGATATTGATGAACCAACAAATTTTCAAGTGTAGTTTAGTTTAGTTTTATGATGAGCCTTATAGTGATTGATACGTTGTTTTTGCAAGGAGACATTTGTGCATATTAGTTACGTTTTGTTGATGTCTTAGGTGTTTTTATCTTTCACAATATCCATAAATTCTTAGTTTGGAGAATCATTTAAAAAATAAAGGTGAATGACTCCCAAATATGTTTGCTCGAATATTGTCCTTAACTTGGATGAGCTGTCCTTATGTTGGATGAGTTTACAATCACTACTAATATTGCAATGTCTCTCTCTCTCTCTCTCTCTCTCTCTTTTTCAGCTCTATTATTTGTTTTTCTTTTTAATGAATAACAAAGAATGCATAAATATGGCTATGTCACCCGACACGTGTGAGGCTCCCTTCATATTTCAGTTTTGATTTTTTGAAATTGCCTCGTTTTCTTATCAAAATTGACATTTGTCTACCTTGTTCTACTTGTAAATTTCTTAGTTTGGGGATTCATTTAAAAAATAAAGGTGAATAAATCCCAAATCATTGACCGGTATTTCGGAAGTGTAAGCCTGCTAGACCTTGGAGAATCATTTCCTGATATGTAGTTGTAATATCTTAATCTTAGTTTTGACACTCAAATTTAGTGTGATGGTTCGTTTTTTGGTTTCTTGGCACTTATGATTGGTCTCTTATGCTTAAACTATTGGCATTAAAATATACAATTGCTATCAATTTTCTCGTCCTGTGCTTTGAAACTGGGCACTTATGATTGGTCTCTTTTTGTTGAATGTTTTTATCCAATCAGTCTTTATTTTCTTTCCTCCCAGCCTGTTGTCTCAGGCAATTTGTCATTTTTCTAAGCAGACTAGTCTGAAACTCAGTGCCCTGTTTACTTTTTGTTTTTGTTATTTGTGGCCCCACCCCCAGGGAAAGAAGGCAAAAGGATAGTCATAGAAGTTTTATGTAATTGTATAACCTGTTGCTATTTACCACCCTTTTTTGATTTGGTATATGTCCTTTGCAATTGGTGGTGGTGTGCCATATTATTCCTTACTGTGATAATTTCTGTGGACAATTGATAAAATCTTGTTTAACTTCCTTGACTCTATCTCAGCGGTCGGATGGCCCCGGTGGGTAGGCGAAACTAGTTGTCAGAGATGGGGGCACGGAGGGGGGTCTTGGCAGGGGATGGTGTGGGCTTGTGAGGGAATTGGTGCTGGAGTCGCTGACGAATGTGTAGATTAGAGGGGAAATGAGGAGAGGGAAAATGATTGGAATGTAAAAATTCTAAGGACTGAACATGGTTGCAGCTTGTCGTGTTCTTCTTCTGGACCTCTGGTGGAACCCAACAACTGAAGATCAAGCAATAGATAGAGCCCATCGGATTGGACAGACCCGTCCGGTTGCAGTTTTGCGGTTGACAGTAAAAGATACAGTTGAAGATTGCATTTTAGCTTTTCAGGTATTATTTTTTTTGCTCCAATCTTGTGGCCTGTTTTTTTCCATTGTCAATGTAAAATTCGTAAGATTTTTTAAGTTAGTGTAGAAATGTTCACCATCTGCTGTCACATTATTATTGGCACTGAATCTAAAAGGGAGGTTGGTGTATTTATGCCAAACTTGTGAGATTCAATGTAATTTACCCATATAATAATTGTGGATGAAGATCCTCTCACACCTGTTGTAAACAATATTTTATAGTTAGTGATGGCATTGTTTACAGATTCAAGTGTGTAGAGGGTTATTATTATCTGACAGGTGTGCAGATCTCTCGTCTAGGTCCATTTTGTCAGGTGTTCTAACTAGGCCTGTAAATGTATCGGATTTGTCAAAATTCGAATACAATTCGATCAAGACAAATTCAAATCCAATCCGAATCCGTTTAGCCCATATCTGATTATATATCTGAATCCAATAATTTCAGATATCCGATTTGATAATCCGATCCATTTATTTATTCATTGAGCTACAAATTTATATAATTTGTTTGTTTGTTTGTTTGTTTTTTCATTTTGTGTTTTCTTTATTCAAATTGAGAATAATTGGATTGGATTACCAGATTGAATTGGATTTTTGCATATTCGATCTATTTAATAAATGGATTAATCTATTTATTCGATCTACATTAATTTGATTTAAAAAGTTAAAAAAATAAAATAAAATATGAATTTTAAAACAAATTGTAAAACAATCAAGATGAATTTTTCCTTCTTCACTTGTAAAACAAATTGTAAACAATCAAAGCTTTCCTATGAATTTTTTGAGTGATTGTAATTGTAACAACTAAGAGTACTGCTTCACAATTACATATCAGATGTAGTTTCATCACACCAATCTTTAGCACTAAGTAGATATTCCATAGAAATTGGTAAAAAAAATTCAAAACAAATATACTTATTCAAGCATCCACAAAAAATTGCCAAACCAAGTTAGTTACATTCGTCCAAGCTTCTTCAACCATAAAATATGCTCATAATTGTAAAAAAAACTTAGTGGCAAAAATGATGTTTGTTATCAATCTTTCTTTTTCCTTTTGGCCTTCCGGAGCCTAACGTACCTGTTCAAAAGGAAATTACATATGTAATGAGTTGAGCTTATGAAGGCCATAAGTTGTTCATGGTTTCGGCACGTACCTCTCTTTGTATGTGTCCAACCGATCCATAACATCAATATACTTACTGTTCGACAAATCTTTCACTAGGTCGACTAGCAGCCTAAACCTTTCCACCTTATCAAACTGAGGAAATAGAAC
Source organism: Camellia granthamiana (assembly GCA_036172215.1). NCBI lineage: Eukaryota > Viridiplantae > Streptophyta > Magnoliopsida > Ericales > Theaceae > Camellia > Camellia granthamiana. The sequence goes on along the minus strand of JAXFYN010000031.1, from coordinate 1,063,273 downwards.
AGACAATATACCATCAACAATACCATAATACGACAATGTAATTGTAGTAGTGTAATTATGTGGTTAAACATGAAATAGTCACCTTGTGTACGCCGGTCGGCATGACAAAACCTTGCATATACTTTATAACGAACATACCACAGTCATAACTTCATGAAAAGATGCATGTGAAGGTCAACCTTGTGTGTAATATTAATAGGAGAGCCAAAATTGGAGAGTGAAGGAATAATTTTTTTAGTATACCTATCAGTCTTATGTTGTAGACAAGGGTCTTTCAATCTCTCTAATTCAAATTCCTTGACATTTGCAACATACTGGTCTCCAAAATAGTGTTGCAATAACAAATGCATTGTTTGAACCTATGCATGAGCGTAGTAATATAGATTATGATGTTTATTTTACCAAAGACAAAAAAAAAAAAAAAAAATTAAATGGCCTACCAGTTTCGTTGCCATCAATTCTCAACTTTCATCATTTGTGCGATTAGGACGCGAGTCAAATAGATAGGCCATGCGATGTGCCATATCTATCTTGACACAAAACCAATGTTCTCCATTGTCATTCACCGGAATATATATCTAAGCAACAATAATAACAAAACTTAGTGCAATGTTGCCCAACCAATTTAGAAAATAAAAATTAAATAAATAATAATAATGCCATAAAACAGATATTAAAAATTTAATAATAGCAGTACAATAGAGAGGATATTTAGAATAGTCGTGCAAAATGTAAGAGTGCTTGACCCATTACTTCTTCACAGGCATGAAGCTTCCCAGTGTATCGAGACTCCCCAAAATATTCGTCGCATAGCTTTGCATGGTCCGTCCCATTCAAAATATGTTGCTACATTCAATAATGTACAAGTATGCTTTAGTAAGTGTACATCAACACCGAAACATAAACATGACACACTATACTACTCACCGATACATATGTGGGAAAGTACCATGTACTATGACACTTATCCGGAAAAAGCCTTCTTTGGGCATTTGTCAATTTTGCTACAACTAAATTGATAATCTACAATACATGCAACAAATAATAATTTCAGACCTATATCATTGAAAATGACATCACATAGCAATATTGACGTATGAAATGAACACTTACGGAACCACGAATCCAGGTTTTTGGTTGTAATGAGCACAAATCTAAGCGGGTGGCAAGTTCAATCGGCGTGTAAAACAGCTCCATCACCACAATATCCTCACTGAATCATGTGAAAATTGAAGGGTTAAACTTACTATTAATTGATAGAGGAACATATAAACTCAATAAAACTACCTGTCTTCCAAATCCTTATCGAAACAATAGTCCTTCAGAATTTTTTCCTCGGCAGATAAAGGACATGGCCTTATGATTCGTGCAGTAGATGACTTGTGAATATAACCTAATACATAAATAACAAATTGTCAAACTTCGTACAGTGTGTTATAGGGGATTGGAGATCAAAAACAATAACAGAATGAGTAATAACCTCAATAGCATCAAAATTGGCGCCAAGTAGTTTTCCAAGTAAGTTCAAACTCTACCACAAATTGCAACCAAAAATAAAAAACCAAAAATCGTGAAATAGAGTATCACAAATGAATAACATTGTATAATACATATATAATCTACATGACTTACTTGATCAAACTTATCATCCTTTGTATCGAGAGACGAATCTGCTGCATTTAAGTCAAGCATTCTTTGGGTTGGCTTTTTTGGAATGGCTTTTCTCTTGTTACTAGCGATGGCTATATAAGGTGACCGCACATATTGACTTTCCACCCCCTCATCTGAATGTCGAGTGCACCGACTGCCATATGGACCAGTTGATGAACTAGATTCATCAACAAGTTGGAGTTTTGGATTTTTTTTCCTTCGCTTATTCTTCAATCCCACTGTCATTTTGTTTTGCTTATTATTCCTCCCTTGTATCTGATGTGTAATGGGAGCACCATTTGTATCAGAAGAACCATCAATGGAATAAAATAATGGTGAATTTGTTACTTGTTTTTGAGCCTGGGTGGTCTGATCATGAAGATGGGAATCCAATTTCAAGATTGATGGTGCGAGCAGAATTCTTTTTTCATTCGTGTTTTTTGATGCTTCCATAACAGCAGGTTCTGGCAGTAGCACAGGGGTGACATGTTCCACTATAGGTAGAACCGTAGATTCTACCACAACATCATGTTTTGGCGGGAGCACATTGGTCACATGTTGAACAATAGGTACAACCGTAGATTCTACAACTCCATGTGCAACTATGTCAGCTAATTTATTACATTGGTTGTGATCCACTTCTCGTTGCTTTGGCATTTGTGGTGTCTCCAATCTTTCCATGACCTTGGGAATGGAAGAATTAGCCATTCCACTTTTAACAATGACAACTAGTTCTTCCAAAATACTTTTAATGTCACAAACAGTCGTCTCAATTTTGAAATCCGACTATCATCAATATTTTTCATTCCCTCGCTTTGTACTGATGGTGGCATTTGCTCTTCAACAACAAAATTAACAGCAACCTATTTAAAGACATGTTATAGAGAATTTAGTTTTCCATTTCAACATGAATAAGAACAAACAAAACCAAACCTAAAAGAATAGAAACAAAGGATAACCTTCTCATTCTGGTAACCTCCTGAATTTTCGAATAGTTTCAATGTCTCTTTTATTTCTGCATCGCCCCAATCAGCCAAGCAAGGGACCGAGCGAGCACGAGCAACATGACAACCACTCGGAGCAACACGATCAAAGTAAAACAACTGCATCACAAAAATGTATGAATTTAACACATACTATGTAATGAAATAGGCATTAAAATCAAGTATTTATAACAAAACAATTATTAATTGGTTGCAAGTATACCATTATAAGAAATAAGCATCCATTTGGTTGCGATTGACTTTTTGAACTGTACTTGCGTAAACCACGAACAAGGAATTGAAGAGTGAACTTTGACCAATTATAATCCTTCATGCCATCCACATTCTGAACGAGGTGAATGAAGGATTGCTTAACAACATCCTTTGTGGTTGGGCATAAGAATGCACCTAATATGTATAGAGCGAATATCCTCTTAAATTCCTCTCCACTTCCATCGGTTTTGGTTAAATAATCTCTTAAAGCATTTAATTTGATAGCACCTTGGACAACTCCAAGTTCTTCAAATAGTTTGGGAAATTCTTTTGAAGATTTATTCAATTCTATTGTTTTTCCTTTGGCAGGAATGCCCAATAACTTGTGAACGTCTAGTTCTGTAATGAGGAGTTGTCGCCCATGAACATTCAACGAACAAGTATTGGGATCAAATTTCTGAATCAACCATTCACAAAGGATTTCTTGTATTATATTTAATTTGTTATGGGTGTGACTTAAATTTGACCCAAGGATTTCTTGTAGTTGGTACTCACATTCAAATGCTACTCCTGCCACGGTTTCCAAAACCAAATATAAGACATTCTTCATAATTGTAATGTGTATTTATTTAAATTAGTTTCAAGGAAAGAAAAATAGGTACCACAATGGACTGATAAACTCATTGCATATGTATTTCAAACAAAATAGACTGAGGTATGTCCAAGCATACAATAGTTCTGCAGTATTTTCTAGCTTTTAGTGCCTATAAAAAAACTTTGCTGTTACAGGGTGTCATTTCAGTGGCACCGAGCAAGCATCCATCCAATTCACGAGCAAGAAACATTAACTTAAAGCACCGAGGAAGGTACTTTGTTCTCTTCATTTGATTGAAAGGATAAAACCCACAATTTTTCGACCCCAGTGGTCAATATGTTTCAAAGTTTGTAAAATACTAACACATATGTTAATTATGAAATTGCCTATGCTCTATGCTTTATTAGCTTTGTTTTCTTTTGCTGGTTGTCAATGAGAAGGCTGAAATTAAACACATTGTTGTGCACAAAAAAGATAAGGTCATGACCTGTAGTCTTCCAAAGTTTTGTTATAGCAGATTGACTTGCACGCCTCCATTTGAATGACTATATTACAGAATGAACTAGAGGCTGAAATGAGGAGATTAAGAGATCAATTGAAGCAAATGATGGAGATGTACAATTCAGTTTGCAAAGAAGCAATCTCTTCCAAAGAGAAGGTAAAAATCTTGACTTGAACTAGATTGATGTTTCCTATCTTCTACATGGAAGTTATCTCACAATAAGTCTTTCCAAATGTGACTACAAATCACTTGTGTTTCCCAGGCAAAGGAGATTGATGAATGGAAGCCAGAGGAGGAACGCAAGGTTCTGGAAGCAAAGCAAGCCCAAGAGGCTGTGATGGCTTTGGCCGAGATGGAAAAACAAAAAATCAAGGTTGCAATTGAAGCAGCACTGATGGCACAACGACTAGCAAAATATGAGATGCAGATGCGAAAGAATGCAGAGATGAAGGCCATACATGAGGTAGGAAAGAGGAAGAAGGCTATGGACGCGTTGACTTGCTCTGAAATTCGGTATAGAAAGTACCCCATTAAAGAGATTGAAGTTGCAACAGACTACTTCTCCAATTCATTGAAGATTGGTGAAGGAGGATACGGACCTGTTTATAAAGCCTTTCTTGACCACACACCCGTTGCCATTAAGGTTCTAAGGTCAGAAATGTCACAAGGGAATAAACAATTTCAACGAGAGGGATTATGTATTCCTTGTTTCTGTTGCCAATTTGTAGATGTATACTCGGATCATGTAGAAAACTATCCTGAACAAACACCATATATGAAGGTTGCAGCTTTAAATAAGCTAATTATGTCTGCCTGTGTCCAAACACCAACTTAAGCATCTAACTTTCTATTATTGTTCTCACCATGCAGGTTGAGGTAGTAAGCTACATAAGACATCCAAGCATGGTTCTTCTTCTGGGTGCTTGCCCTTAGTATGGATGCCTTGTTTATGAATACATGGAAAATGGCAGCTTAGAAGATAGGCTCTTCCGGAAAAACAACTCTCCTCCATTGCCATGGAAAACACGCTTCAGAATATCTGCTGAGGTCACCGCTGCTCTTCTTTTTCTTCACCGAACAAAGCCAGAGCCTCTAGTGAATCGAGACCTCAAACCAGCAACCATTCTTTTAAACTGAAACTATGTGAGCAAGATCAGCGACGTTGGTTTAGCCAGGTTGGTCCCACCATCTGTCGCTAACACAAGTCATCTGTATTCATTGGCACGTGTTGTATACTTTAATTATTGGTATTCAGATATAGGACAAAAATCCTTCCCATGGGGAGCTATCCTCGAATAATGGACAGCAGCAACAATACATATGAACTGTAAGTATAGAGTACTGATTCTTCATTGGCCTATTTGAATTGATTCAGACTTTCAAAGTAGATGCAGCTTAGATTTGAATAAAGTACTAGTACCTACCAGTACATGGTGCATATGAAGGGTTGTTTTGATCCACTGTTTGATGGACTTGCTAAGAATTTTCTCAAGTAGCCTGCCTAGATAATTGTAATTTGTATCGCAACTTTATAAAGCCTACAAGCCCAACACTGAGGCATGGATTGTGCTTCACTATTTACCCCTATCTGGGGCCAAATTTTTTAATAAAATTATTTGTCATTGCTCCTTCTCTAATTATTATATATCATGCACTACTACAAATTATAAATATATATATTTTATGGGTGTACCTGGCCGTACTTGTACCTGTTATTTTTTAGGTTTTGCTGTATTGCCATACCTGTAACATATCCATACTGACATTCATACTTGCACCCCGTGCTTCCTAGTTGGAAACTAACCATTCAAGCATACTTTTTATGTATGTTTGGCACCCGAATTTGATATTTGGCCAATTTATCCTCTTCACTTCTCTTGATTTTCTTTTTCCCTATTGAATTTTTATGTAAAATATGCACTACTACAAATTATAAAAATATATATTTTTTATGGGTGTTCCCTGGTTGTGCCCGTATCCTTTTTGTTTTTTAGGTTTCGCCTTATTGGTGTACTATAACATATCCATACCCGCACCCGCACCCGCACCCGCACCAGCACCAGCACCCGCACCCGTGCTTCCTAGTTGGAAACTAACCATTGAAGCATTTTGTGTATGTTTCACACCCACCAGTGCTTCCTAGTTAGAAACTAACCATTCAAGCATTTTATGTATGTTTCACACCCAAATTTGATATTTGGTCAATTTGTCCTCTTCACTTCTCTTATCTTTGTTTTTCCCTATTGAATTTTCAACCTGATACAAGTTTTCTCAGGTTTGGTCCCGTGAACTTGTTTTGGAGCACTCGCTATGACAAAGCCATGACATTGTTCTTGACTTGTCTTAAGGAGTTTGCAGAGTTTGCAAATTCCAAGGATAAAGAAAACAACATACCAGCCGAGAAATGTTTCAAGCTGCCTTATAAGTAAGTCATTCTGGGTACTTGAAAAAGCAATTTAGAGCTTTGCATGTGTATTTGGCTAAATTTGTGAATCAGTTCCTATATCTTTCGCATGCTTAATGGAAGAATCACACATACAGTTGTGGACGTGTACAAAAAGTCAGAACTCTAAATGTATATATATTTTTCTCACTCTGTTTTTTGCAGGATTGAGAATGATCGAGTGGAAAACTACTCTATAACGCAGAGCTTCAACAAGCAGGAGAATTGGACTAAAGCTCTTAAGTACACGCTCTGTAATCTGAAATGGGCTCTATACTGGTTTGTTGGGAACTCAAATTTCCAGCCTCTTTCGACGACGGTTTCTTCACATGACGTTCCTGCTGCAGGATCTTTGTACTGAAAACGCACTGGTGACTCCAAGTTTGAATCTCGAAACTGGTCAAACCAATAGTACAAAATTACCTCCTAAGCAACGTACCATTTGTTAGTAAATCTATTGATACAATGAATCTGGTTCAATTCATAGCTAATCATTTCTAGTTGTGTATCATATTACTTGTGGGTTAGGTTCTTAGTACCACACCACAGTTAGCTTTGTATGAAAGTACAAAATTAAGTTCTGTGTAAACATTAATTATTCCAGTATTAATATAATGGCCTACACTGTATATTTAAAGCACTTTTCAGACCTTCATCAACATGTTTTGTGTTTTAGTATATAGTTGCCTTGGCTGCATAAATGTTGCATGCTTGATGATCACGAAAAGTTACCGTTCCCTCTTGCTTGAATTTTATTGTGCCTGTGTCTTTGGCAGGATTTGTAGTTTTGAAATGATACTTTCGTAGGTTGAAGGTGTGCTTTGGCAATTGAATAGAAAAATGAAGATGATGATTCATTGGATTAAAGATAGTCTTTTTGGCAGAAATGTTTTGCTCTTTAGGCTCTGTTAACTAGAATGAGCCTTGACCTCGGTAATACCATGCCAGGGGCCAAAACTGGGATTCCAAAGACAAAGACCTTTGTCGTGGTGCAACCCTTAATTGGTTGGAGGCCCGTTGTCCCCTTTGGAAACCTAGGGTGAATCCCTTGAATCTATTGTGCAGACCAAAGGCTTCTTGGTCCATAGGCTTTGTATAAAATTATTCACAGTTTCAGTAATAACATTATGAGTGTTTACTCTCTCTTCCCTTACACCATTCTACACCACTGTCATAGTTTGCCCTTTTTAAACTGCATTTAAAAAGGGCTCATTAGATCCGATGGTGTTTAGTTTGTCTCATTAGATTTGAAAACATTTTTTGCTTGAATCAGCCAATTTTTTGCTTACCAAAGAAAAAAGACAACCCAGTGTATGATCATTAAACCAGAATTCTTTTTAACTTTTGCAAAAGCATCCGAAGAAAGCATGCATGATTGATTCTTGAATGCGAAATCCTGTTTACATTTAGTGTGTAGGTGAATTCAAATGGAAGACTGAAATAATTTTAGTTGCTAATTACTTTTACCGACAATTCTTTGACGACGACTATTGCGACCAAATAATTTAGTTGCTAAAACCCTACGGCGACTAAAAATTAACTTTTGGTGACTAAAAATTTAGTCGCCAAAAGTAAAAATTCTTGTAGTGTATTGTGGTTATGATTCATTAATAAAAGTTATGACATTTGTTAATCTTATTATGATTGTGGAGAAAAAAGTTGTGGTTATGATTCATTTTAGTAAAAGTTATGATTTTATTACCAAAAGTTATGATTTGTCATGGTGAATCATAATAAAAAATGTTACGATTCAAATGTTATGATAATTGATTAGAAATAACTATATTTGTTATGAGTTGTCATTATATTGTTATGATTTATAGTGTCTTTGTTATGACACTTTGGTGACTATTATGACATTGTTATGATTAATTGTAATATTGTTATGATATTTGAAAAAAAGTTATGATTCTTTTTGTAACCTGTTACATGACCGGTTTAGCAGGTCATTTTTTACGATGTGGCACGATATGGACCATACAATAAGTGCATATCATATGCCATTTTATAAGGTGCACATTGTAGACTTTCCCTTATAAGTATACTATTTGATATGCTCATACTTACCATTTTTAATAACTATATTTATGATTTAATTATTAATAAAAACACATTTAACCTATTATTCTGGTAACAGGTAAACTTAAAAAATTAAGTTATATTAAATTTTTAAAACCTCTAAAATAAGTATAAAATTTATAAAATAGAATTTAAGAAAGAAATATACAAAATAAATGTAAATTTTATACATTTTATTATAATTTATTACATTTTGTGAAATATGATTTTTTTTATTTATTTATCTACTTAATGGAAATAAATTAAACCTAATTTCCTTTTCATTTACCACAATTGAAAATAATAAATGCAATTAATGAAGAAATATAATTAATAAAATATAGGAAAATTTAAAATTTATTTGAAGATTCCATGAACAAAATTTTATGTTTATTTTTAAAAATTTTGAATATTTAAAGATTTAAAGATAAGATTGTTATTGATTTGGAACTCCTTAGGTAAGAATCTATCTGTAGCTTGACTTTCCGTGCTCCTTTCAGAAGACGAATAGTCCTACCGTTCGGACTCTCGCGATTCTGAATCTGATTTCACAAGTGCAATGTGAAATAGTGAAAACACAAAAAGAGTCCAAATTCGGCAATTCTTTTGAAAAATCGATGTTTGAATCAAAATGCCAAAAAATAGATTACTTTGCCAGATTTCAGAGTCGCCACCTAAATATTTTTAAAAAATTTAAAAAATCCAAGACTCATGCCAAAGGCTATTAGTCCGTCATCACCAAGTGTCTTGGCTCGGGGAACTTAGTTACAAGACGGGAAAGTCATAAATTGAGCACCCAACTCGCCCGATCAAAGATCGGTCTCTACTAATCATGATATGATTTTTATTTACATTATATACTCTTGTTTCAATGATTTATGCTAACTTTACTATGTGTTGCACACAAGTATAGACTATGTGGAGAAGTGGTTCGGAAATACCCTTGGATCCTGAAGGATGTTCCTGATCCTCTAATTGCCACCTAAAAAAGGGATTAACACTCCGGTCGATAGTGCCGTAATTAGCACTCCGACAGACAAGTTAGTATATGTCTCTCGTTTGCTTGTGTCTTAAGTTTCTTTAGTCTGTTCTCACATACCTCTCTTTGGTTGATGTTCCTCTATTTATATTCGCTTCTGAGCCCTAGGGTCGAGCCCACTCTTAATCCATCGCATAATTGCTCATTCGGCCCTTCTATCGTATTCCAATTCCCAATCGCCTTCTTGTTCAACTGGTTTTATGGCCGATTTATCTATTCGGCTTCAGGATCCCCCTGGGCGGAGCCGAATAACATATATCTTGATTTTTCCCAAATTCATTTGGCTCTTATATATAAAATATATTCAGCTCCCACAATTTCCCCCCAAACATCCTACTAATGCTAGTTAGTCGACATGTTTGGTTTTGAACTTGGAGAGTCAAAAATACGGCGGCTTCCCTTATTCCAACGCAAGTGTCAAAATGTTCACGCTTTTTATGAATCATTATAATTTCCCACCCCTTTGTACGCTTCATTCATTTAATGCGATTTGAAACCATGTTGTCTCTTCAAATGTATGTTTTTTGAATACATAAAGCTTCTTGGTTGCCTGCCAGTTTGCCTCCTTCATTTCACGACCTCTGCAACCTGTCCTCGTTCCTCACTGTCTTCCCTACTTCTTGTAAGTTCTCCTCTTCTCCATTTCGACTCCCATTTCCTTGTTTGTTTTTTTTAGTTTAGCGTACTTCTTATACTAGCTAGGATGGCGAAACATCTGAAAGCCCTTCTTTCTATGGATCGAGTTTTTGGTTTTCGATGCCATTTTTTCATTCCTGACGATGTCCATCTGTCACTTGTGGCAGAGAGCGTGATTCACATGGAGAGGACCAATGAGAGTACAATCATCTTTCCTCTTCTGTCAATCGCTGAGGGTGGAGTCCATTTCCACCTTCACCCATTTTTTAGGGCCGTCCTTCGTCACTGGGTTCTAATCCCTTCTCAGCCTTACGTAATGTAAATTTTTATCGAATCATAATGGGAATTGTAGAATTAAACCAACGCCTTAGGCTCAATCTTGGAATATCCGCTATTCAGCATTGCTATGCCTTGGCCAAATCCTCTAGCCGGCAGAGGCGCTACTTCCTCAGGGCCAAGGACACCGACCATCATTTGGTGACTATGCTTGCCAGCTCTAGCAAGCGTGTTGACGATGTCATGGTCGTTGTCCGAGGTAACTAAGAATTCGGCGAGGGCGAAGATCGCCTAGATCCTGTGCCTAGACGAAAAAGCGAACCAGGTGGCCACATAGTCCACCATGTGTATTTGTTATATATTTACCCGGCTTAGATTCTATGTACTTACCGTTTCATTCACGTAGGTAACGATTTGAAGAAAATTCTGGTCTTAGCCAACGACGCTGTACTTGTGCAAATCAAAACTATGCTCCAGTTCTTTGGCTGTCCAAACCTCCAAAAGTAAGAAAGGGCGGCCCAGATACTTCTGAGATATAATTCAACTTACGCTACGTTTTCGGACGCAGATAACATTCCGATTCCAATGGGCTTATTTTCCCGAACTTCAAAAATCTTAAACAGTTGGTCTGGAAGCTTCAGATTCAGAGCCGGTGGACAAACAAATAGCCGAAGAAGTCGCTAAGCAGCCGAATCAGTCCACCTAGGATAGATCCGATAGTCTCAAGAAGGAGGCTGACGCGGTTCTAAATTTGGCTTTTGAGGAAGCCGGCCTTAATCCATCCAACCCTTTATCCATTTCAGGCCGAGTAGACGTCTCCTTTGAAGATATTTTCACTGACTTAAGGGACCTTCCTGGCGCATATCTTGAGAACATGGCTAGGGAGTCGCTCACGTAGATGGCCAGAAGGAAAAACGCCAAGAGGATGGTCATTCGGAGGAGAGCCAAAACCAACCGATCTGAACCTCTACCTATTACCCGGACTGAGTCTTCTCCACCTACTCCTGTGGAAGAAATGGCACAGATTGATACGGCCAAAACAAAGCACATTGTCGACCAACAGGGCAATCAGGAGGCCAAGCAAAGGGGGAAAAGTGTCCTGTCGAGCACGAAGCCGACTATGCAGAAAACCTAACCGATAAACGGCCGCGCATAGAGGAGTTGGACTTGGTTATGTTGTTTATCGTTCAATCGAGGATAAAGAATGTGCTGATTGCTTCTGATACATCGGTTGTGAAAGACTCTGATGTGGCTTTAAGCATGGCCTTTTCAATTTCCCTGCCGGTTGATAGAGTAACCTTTCGGGCGAAGCCGGATTTGCTGTCAATAGCATTAGCCGCTCAATTGGCCATATTGGTACATGACTTAAGCCTTGTCTGCAGTCTTGCGCCTATATATATATATATTTTTTTTTATTTAACTCTAATTCCTTGTTTTACAGACGGCGGGCAGGACAGCTGAGATTGGCCACCGTCAACATGATGTTATTGAACAAATCGGCTTTCTCACAATTGAAGTTGAAAATGAAAAGAGCAAGGCCATGGAGGCCTCTCTCAGAGCCGCGTCCGAGGTGATGAAAGCGGTGGAAAAACGTGCGAGGGCCAACGCCGAGGCAGAAAAGGCCAAGAGTTTTGACCAACTCAGGTTGGCCGCCGAAGAGAGGGCAAACGCGAGCAATGACGCGCTCAAGTTAGCCAAAGAGGTGATTGCCAAACTGGAGGCTGACTTGGAAGTATCGAAGAAGGCAAAGGAAATAGCCGACTTCGAGATTTCCAAAGCATTCCAACTGGAAAGGACGCCACCTTGGAGAACTACGTGGAAGAAGTACCCAAGTTCGAGAATCGGGGCTTCAAACACGGCTAGCTCAAAGCCCTCGCTGCCGCTAATGTGACATTGGCACAACCGATTCTATACAAGCAGGTGGACGTTGAACCGCTGGAGTCTGACCCTGAAGATTGACTAGGGTGTGATTTTGATTTTTGTTATGCATCTTGCGTATGTAGTTTTTGTAGATTTTTGTTTATAGATTCCTGTTGATTTATTTCGGTGAGAAGTTAAATGTAGGGTAATTTTTATGTGTAAAATGACTACTGTCTGTACTCAATTTATTAATGAAAATTTCCTTTACCTTTCTATCTGCTGCATGTGCTAGTTAACGACATTAGTAGGATGTAAGATCATGAAATGAGTAAATTAACTTGGTGATAAAATAACTGCGTATCTTTGCGATTTCACTGAATATATTAATGAATCTGTCATTGCCTCAACTAATGAATGAACTGGACCGCTGAATATTGGTAGTTCATGGATTGGCTAGGGCACATCAACTTAGCGACGCAAAACTTTGAAATGTAGCCAAATAGATTGATGAATCTGCCCTTGCCCCAGCTAATGAATGAACTGAACCGCCGAATATCAGTGGTTCATGGATTGGCTGGGGCACATCAACTTAGCGGCACAAAGCTTTGAAATGTAGCTGAATAGATTAATGAATCTGTCCTTGCTCCAGCTTATGAATGAACTGGACCGCCAAATATCGGTAGTTCATGGATTGGTTGGGATACATCAACTTAGCGGCGCAAAGGTTTAAAATGTAGCCGAATAGATTAATGAATCTGCCCTTGCCCCAACTAATTAACTAGACCGCCGAATATTGGTGGTTTATGGATTGGCTGGGGCACATCAACTTAGTGGCGCAAAGCTTTGAAATGTAGCTGAATAGATTAATGAATCTGCCCTTGCCCCAGCTAATGAATGAACTAGACCGCCAAATATTGGTGCGTAGGGCCTTAAAAAGATAGCCTCGGAAATGCTGCACCTGTAATGAATAAATGGGGTGAGGGCTGCGTGCGTGTAGGTGTCATTTTTGCATTCAAATCCAACAAATTGTGAGAGGGAAGAAAGCAGTGTGTCGAGCCTATTCTTCAACAATGTGGACGACTGTGGATGACAAGAAGGCTATTCTTCAACAGCAGAGAGGAGGGCAGGACATTGGCGAAACTGGACACAGAGATGAATCGAGGTGGCGAGTCTACATGCACGGGGAGTAGGACATCGAGGGAGCGTGAGAGGCCCCACTCCCCACGTCGTTGAAATAGATTACCCAAGAAGGAGAAATAGCAACACGGTAACTCCCATCGTTCAAGGGGAGAAACCAGTGGGCCACCGTGCCCATTGAGTTTTTCGGTCTTTGTTAGGAACAAACCGATGACGGAAGCGGATTCGATTATCCACGACCCAAATGTAGCAGTCAGGTTTGCTCGACAGATTTTTCCGCCAGAAGTCCAGCAGTCGATGGTTGGCCGGGCTGATTATGAAGTTTTTCGGGAGGGCGTCCATAGAGCAGTAAAGGGGTTATATACCTTCTATGAAATCGGCATACATCTTCGTGCCGTGCGAAGAGAAATAGAGAAAAAGGACGGTTGCATTCGGAGCTTGCAAGCCCGCGCAGAGAAGGCCAAAAATGAGCTGAAGAAAGCTAACACCTCTGAAACTCAATCGGCGAGTCAAGTGAACCTGATTGTCACGGAATGAGTAAACCGGTGAATTTTGGATCATGCGATTGCCGACCAAGAAACGATGAGTATGTTCGCAATAGAAGCTGTGAAGACCAAGTCCTATGAAAAAGGCTTACATAACGGCCGAAAAATTGGAATAGACAAAACAAAGAAAAAACTAGCCGAGAAAGTCTGTCAATGTGAAAATCGTGGATTTAAGCATGGATGGATCAAGGCTCTCCAGGCCACGGGCATTGATTCGACGTCACCTTTATATCAGAGTTATACTTTTCCGTTTGAGGCTTTCGACGCCGAGAAGACTGACGACGAAAATGGAGCTGAATAATTTTTATGTACATTGTTTCGTTTTTATGTAAATCATGTACTCACGATCTATTTAATAAAACATTTTATTTTGAATGTCTGTATATTGTTTCAATCAATGTTTGTAAATTAAGTCATGACCATCTACTATCTGTCAATCGCGTTTGCACTTGTCAATCGCAATATCCACGAAGGGCGCTTCGAATTTCAAGGCTTATTCGGCCCAATCGTGTTATTCACGAATGGGGTTCCGAATTCAGAGTCTTTCTCAGCCCAAGCGCGTCATTCACACATGGGGCTCTGAATTCGTAGGCTTTTTGAGTTGGCCAATCGTGATATTCGCGAAGGGCGCTCCGAATTCGGAAGCTTACTCAACCCAAGCATGTCATTCACACATGGGGCTCCGAATTCAGAGGCTTTTCGAGTTGGCCAATCGTGATATCCACGAAGGGTGCTCCGAATTCGGAGGCTTACTTGACCCAAGCGTGTCATTCACACATGGGGCTCCGAATTTGGAGGCTTTTCTTTTTTGTTGGCCAATCGTGATATCTACGAAGGGCGCTCCGAATTCGGAGGCTTACTCAGCCCAAGCGTGTCATTTACACATAGGGCTCCGAATTCGGAGGCTTTTCTTTTTTGTTGGCCCATCGTGATATCCACAAAGGGGTGCTCCGAATTCAGAGGCTTACTCGGCCCAAGCGTGTCATTCATACATAGGGCTCCGAATTTAGAGGCTTTTCTTTTTTGTTGGCCAATCATGATATTTATGAAGGGCGCTTCGAATTCGAAGACTTACTCGGCCCAAGCATGTCATTCACACATGGGGCTCTGAATTCGGAGGCTTTTCTTTTTTGTTGGCCAATCGTGGTATCTACGAAGGGCGGTCCGAATTCGGAGGCTTACTCGGCCCAAACATGTCATTCACACATGGGGCTCCGAATTCTGAGGCTTTTCTTTTTTGTTGGCCAATCGTGATATCTACGAAGGGCACTCCGAATTCGAAGGCTTACTCGGCCAAAGCGTGTCATTCACACATGGGGCTCTGAATTCGGAGGCTTTTCAAGTTAGCCAATTGTGATATCCATGAAGGGCGCTCCGATTTCGGAGGCTTATTGTTACAACATAGCTCACAAGACAGTAGAGAAAAGACATTGCATTGGAAAAATGAAAGATGTACACGGCGAAAATTCAAAACAAGCTGTCATGACGTACAAGTTTGCCTAATGATAAAATTTGCGCAAGTGTATGGAATTCTAGGGACACGACAAACTTCTTCCATCCATGTCTTTGAGCTGATATGCCCCTATCCCTGCGATTGAGTCAATCTGATAGGGGCCATCCCATTTAGGACCCAACTTTCCGTCAGCAGGATTCCTAGCAGCGGGCAACACTTTCTTGAGGATCAGTTCTCCTGGTGTATAATGACGTACCTGTACATATTGATTATACGATTTAGCGAGCTGTTGCTGGTACTGTGCCATGGAAGCAAGGGCATGGTCTTGGCGTTCTTTAATCAGAGTCAAGTCCAAAGCCAACATCATGTCATTTCGATCCATGTCAAAAACCTTTGATTTCAAAGTTGGAAGGCCGATCTCCAGGGGGATAATTGCCAGGGTTCCGAAGCATAGAGCAAATGGCGTTTCCCCAATGGATCGCCTTGGAGTAGTGCGATGAGCCCACAACACGCTAGACAAGTCTTCGACTCATTTGCCTTTAACTTTCTCTAGCCTTTTCTTGATGCCGTCTAGAATAACTTTGTTGGTGGCCTTCGCTTGACTATTGCTTTGTGGGTAAGCCGGTGAGGAAAAGTAAGGCCGGATACCATAAGTGTTGTATAATTCTCGATACACGCCACAATCAAACTAGGTACCGTTGTCTAAGACACTTATGTAGACACCCCATTTTTTACCGTCCTCAAGACTTGGACGTCATCATTTGAACACTCGATGATCATCCATACTCGTGTTTGTTTTGAGTTCTCGGAGGTCTCGGCTACGCGCCTTGCCTTAGGATCTCTCAACTTATCTGTTTTATGCTTGGTTGTGGACCAAGCACTTGTGTTTTTGCTTCTGAGGGAAGAAGGTGGCTTGTTTGCCATCCCCTGAACCCATCGGCCAAGGCATGAAGCCATCGGCCTTGTTTTATTGCTATCGGCCAAAAGTGTTGGCCGATCGGCACCTTTTTTGGTCGGCCAGCACTTGTGTTGGTCGATCGGCCATGTTTTCTGGCCAAACCTTGTTCATCTGCTTTATGCAGATATTTTATGCCAGCTGTCACAGCTGACATGCACAATTCACCCCCTCCATACAGTGTATGGAGGGATTTGCACCTTTGTTTAGCTTGCTTAGGAAGCCTTGGAATTGGATTTCTATAAGAAGGGAGCTCCTCCTCCCTTCTCAGAGGTTCTGAAAAATAGGGTTAGAGAAGTTGTATCTATTTATCTCTATATTTTCCTCTCTTTACATCTTTGTGTGCGTTTTTGTGCTCTAAAGGGTGTTTTGTTCACACTATTGCACACAAACACCTAGCAATACACCATCCTTGGTTGCTGAGGTGCTAGGGAGTTGGTGTTAGGGTTCTTGAGGTGATTTTGATTAGAGAAAGTTGCTGGAGTGGTGTTCTTGAAGAGGTTCTTCAAGGGTGAGCAAACTTGCTTTTAAACCCCCATTCTTGCTCAAGCTTTTAGACCTACTTGCTTATTGTTTTAAGCCTAACTCTTAACTGATAAAAGTTCTGTTTTTTGGTGCTTTAAATCTTTGGTTAAGGTCTCTTTTTGGTTTGGGGTTGTTTACCCCCTCCAAGGCCTTGTTAGGCCTTGTTTTAGGCCATCCCTTTTGGCCCTTGTTCTTAGCTTTGCATGACCTTTCTACCACTGAAATCCAAAGAGGGTCATCCTCTCTCCTTATTGTCTTGAATGCTAGTATAAATGGCTTATATTGGTAGCATGTTTGCTTGGCTTGTTTTAGCTTCATTTTAGTATGTATTAGGCTTTGTTTTGCCATGATATAATACTGTTTTGACTTGGTTTGGACATACCATGTATGCTTCATGTACTTGCCTTGCAATCCTTTCATTTGCCTTAACATGCATCATGCTTTAAGCCATGTTTCTAGCATGATTTGGCTCGACTCCATGAAGCTTTTAGCCTTGTTGTAACATGCTTAAGCTCTGATTTGAATTGTTTTGACCATATATGCCATGCTTTGTATAGCCATAAGGCATTCTAGCTTGTTAGCCTTAAGTGTCCAAGTCACTAGCATGCTTTACTTGGACCATTTCAATGATTTTGGCATCATTTGTTATACTATTTCAGTCCATGTTTCATGCTCAAACACTTGCATTTGTCACTCCTTTAATGCTTTAAAGAGTTGATGTTTTATGCCTCATGAATGGGTCATTGTGTATGCCATCATGTTTAGGTCTTTGGGATGCCATCTAAGTGGGTTTTTGGTCTTGTTTTACCATGCCATAACTCTGTTTTTCATTGCTTAAGTCATGCCATGTTTGGTTTTGATAGGTGTAGTGTAATACTTCTTTTGTAGCCTTGCATGCCTCATGCTTTTGGCCCTTTGTTCTAGCTTATTTTGGCTTCGGTCCTTGCATGTTTTAGGCTCATTTTGGCATGATCTATGACTGTTTTGGATTATACTTGTCATTTGCTTCAGATTTTGCATAACCTTGGTTTGAGTCCCTTGGTTAGTTTCAAGCTTTAAGCCTTTTGGCATGACTTGCTTGCTTTGTTTGGTTGGTTTGGCACATTTCCTAACATGATTTAAGAGCTTACAATGTATGTCACATGTCCATATTTGTCCCCTTTTAAGTATTCTTGAAAGTTGCCCTCCTATGCCTAGGTGTTGGACCATTTACATGGGCATGTTTGCTTTGCATTTTCATGCTTCCAATTCATAACTTTGGCCACTGATTTGGGCATGTTTGAGAGCTGTCCATTTTAGTTTAAGTCCATCTTCACATGTTGTTGCATGCTTGTCTTGCATGTTGTTGCATGCTTGTTGCATACTTGTTGCATACTTGGCACATTACATGTTGTTACATGCTAATTCCACTACATGTTGTTGCATGCTTGCCTATCCTTGCATATTGTTACATGCCTTGCATGTTTGCATGCTTAGGTTACATTTCGCATGCTTGGTATGTTTTTGCATGTTTTTGCATGCTTATTTCATTTTGCATGTTGTTGCATGCCTTGCATCTGTACATGTTTAGGTTGTATGCCTATTGCATGTTAGTTACATTGCATGATATTGTTGCATGTTGTTGCATGCTTAAGTTGTTTGCATGCTTGCTTGCGTACTTAAGTTGCATTGCATTGTGTATGCATTGTCTTGCCTCTTGATCAAGCATGATAGGGGTTAAGGTCCCTTATGTGTTTTGTGCATTTCATTTAATATTGAATTGCACACTTGGCTCCTTTGGCCATCATGCATTAAAATGCATGATTGGTGGTCCGAGAGTCGAGAGCTACACACATTTGAGTCTCAAACATGATAAGGGGTGTAGCTGCAAACATTGTCTTGTAAATGTATTGCCATGCTCTGTTTGTCCTCTGTTGCAGCAATAAGAAGCATTCAGCAGGAAGAGATGGCCGATCGGCTATATTCAGTGCCGGTCGGCTAACAAAATTTGGCTGAGAGCCTTATATTTGGTCGATGACCAATTTCCCATGGCCGATGGCCCCATCTTTTGGCCGATGGCCTCTCAGCATGCCCACAAGGTGGTTCAGAAGTGTCACAGAAGTTGACACAGTTTTTAGAGGTACAGAGTAGTGCAAACAGAGGCAACATGAAGCATGGCAACGGATTTCCGAGCGAAGCCGACTGAGCATGCATTCGTCCCTCTTCCCGAGGCTACTTTACTGTCTTCATAGCTTAATTAATTTGTTAATTATTTAAGTGTTGTAATAATTAGTTGTAGCTAGTTATCCATTTGGTTTTGTAATAATTAATTAGCTTGTTAGTTAGTTAATTAGATGATTTGTATTATTCTTTCGGACCCTCCGTCGAGAGGGCGCAATTGTTGTAATAAGCGTGCATGTGTATGATGCATGTCTTCCAACTCCACGTCTTTCTCCCTTTTACTTAAACCGCTTACGATGGTTAGTTCTAGGGCACGTTTCATTTAGCATCCTTATGCTCGCACGTTTGCATTTATTCATCAGTATTGCATGCACCAGGCTTGGCGCATCATACTAACTGCATCGTATTTCAATTCCAAGTTGAATACATGTATCAAGTATTGCATCTGACATGCCATTTTAGAATAGCCGAGCCTATTTCTAGTTGCATTTTGCATGTGTTGCATTAGCCATCTTAACATGAGCTAGGATCATATATTGATTACTAACTGGTTCTTTGTTTTGGCTCGAAGTACACTGTAAGTGTTTATGCTTTAGCATCTTGCATGTGTGTGAGTGTTAACATGACAGCATGCTTGCCATGAGGCTAATTGCTTATGTGATATAACTGCCTGAATGTCTGTGGGTGAAGGTTGGATTACTTGAATTGGAACGATTCATTGAAATCCGCATTTTAGCCTACTTGCAAGTAGCAAACTTCAAACCATTTCCAAACAAACGGACATGCGATGCTTTGTTCCAAATTAGGCGATTTAGTCTATACTTATGTGTTGTGCGCATCACATAGTAATTCTAGCTAATAACTGGAATAAGAACACATGTGTTTTCAAAAATAATATATCATGTTTAGTATAGGCCAATCTTTGATCAGGCGAGCGGGGGTGCTCATAGATGACCTTCCCCAATCGTACCCAAGTTCCCGAGCCGAGGCAACTTTGGTGATGACGGACACGTAGCCTTAGGCACGAGTCAGGGTTTCCTAAATTCTCCTAAAATAAAATATTTAGGTGGCGACTCTGTATCTGGAAAAGCAGTCCATGTTTGGCACTTCTTTCTTAAAAATCAGTTTTCCAAAACGATTTGCCAGATTTGGACTCTTTGGTGATTTATCGGTCTTGCATCGCACTTTGCGAGATTAGATTCAGAACCGTGACATTGAGTCTGAACTGTAGTATGCTAGAGAACAAAACGAGATCTTCTCGAGAGTCCTCGGGGCTCGTCTACAACTTGGTATGCCGAATTTCATTATGATGTTCTTCCATACAAAACGCTTAACGTCAGCATCTCGAATATGTGTTAGTGCCTCCGCTTCGACCCATTTGGTGAAATAGTCTGTTGCGACAATTAAGAATCACTTGTTCCAAGGAGTCCATGGTAATGGTTCGACGATATCAATCCCCCATTGAGCGAACGGCCAAGGACTAGTGATAGAGTTTAACTCCTCAGTAGGCAAATGAAGTAAGGGGGAAAACTTCTGGCATTGTTCACATTTCTTGACATAACACTCGGCATCGGTTCGCCTGGTCGGCCAATAGTATCCCTGTGTTACGGCTCGATGGGTCAAAGAACGTTCGCCCGAATAGGCACCACAACTACCTTCGTGTATTTCAGACAAGAGTTCCTCGACTTTATCCCGGTGAACACATTCTAAGTATGGCCCAGAGAGAAATTTTTTGTAGAGCTTCCCCTGTGGATCTAAGTAGTATCAGAGGGCTTTGTTTCGCAGTTTGTGTGCCTCTTTCTTATCCGTCAAGAGTTGCTCTGAGGATAGGAATACAGCAATAGGGTCCATCCAACTTGAACCTAGTTCAATAACGTTGATTTGAACTGATTCTGAAGAGGTAATGCTCGGCTCAGGGACGAACCCTACTTCGATTGTCTGCTTAACTTCTAAGTTGATCGCAGAGGCTAGGCAAGCTAGGGCGTCCGCATGCGTGTTCTGATCTCAGGTTATTTGATTCAGTTCGTGGTGATCAAATTTCTTGAGCAAAGAATTCGCCGTTTTCATATAAGCTGCCATGCGGTCATTTTTGGCTGCATGTTCCCTTTTCAATTGGTTGATTACTAGCTTTGGGTCACAGAAAACAAGCAGACGCCGCGCACCGAGGTGAAGTGCATTCCCTAGGCCGGTTAACAATGCTTCGTATTCGGTCTCATTGTTTGATGCATCGAAGCCCAGTTTGACAACCTGTTCTATTATCGCTCCTTCGGGGGTCATGATTACTACGCCAGCTCCACTGCCACGTTGGTTGGATGACCCGTCATAATACATTTGCCAAACATCTCCAACATACATTCTCCAATTGAGCTTAGGTTGTAGTTGATTAGACTTAAAGTCGGCGAGGGATCCTATGAATTTGGCTATAAAGTCGGTGAGCTCTTGCCCCTTGATGGAAGTTCTAGGTAGAAACTGGATATCATACTGGCCAAGTTCGAGAGCCCATTTCGAAATGCGCCTAGACGCTTCCGCGCTGCAAACCGCTGACCGGAGGGGATACTCCGTTAGTATCCCAATGGTATGCCCCTGAAAGTAGTGCATCAGTTTTCTTGCAGCCATGACGAGAGCAAGGATAAGCTTTTCTAATGGAAGGTAACGTGTTTCAGCGTTAGCCATTGCTTTGCTCACATAGTAAACTGGTCGCTGCTTCCCAAGTTCTTCTCTTAACAATACGGCGCTGACCGCCCAGTCGAATATTGCCAGATACAAAATGAGTGGATCGCCTGCCGCAGGTGTTGCCAAGAGTGGTACTGATCGGAGATAAGACTTCAAGCCGTCCAAAGCGGCCTGACACTCAGGAGTCCATTCAAATGCTCTGCCTTGCCGAAGTGTGTGAAAGAATTGTCGGTAGCGATCTGTGGAACGGCTAATAAACCTGTTGGGCGCGACGGCCATTCCCATTAGCTTCTGAACCTCTTTGACTTATCGAGGGGATCCAAGAGCTAGAATTGCCGTTATTTGCCTCGGGTTGGTTTCGATTCCGCGGTGGTTAATGATGTAGCCAAGGAATTTGCCGGATCCGATGCTGAATGCACACTTCGAGGCGTTCAATTTCATCTTGTATTTTCGAAGGATGCCAAATGTCTCTGCCAAGTCGGCTAGATGGGCGTGCTTTTCCTTAGATTTGACCACCGTATCGTCGATGTATACTTCTATGGTATGGCTGAGCTGTTCTCTAAACATGGCAGTCACTAGTTTTTGGTAAGTTGCCTCTGCATTCTTTAGCCCGAAAGGCATAACCTTGTAGTAATAGGTTCCTTTTGGGGTGAGGAATGCGGCCTTTTCTTGGTATTCCGGATGCATAACGATTTGATGGTAGCTCTTGTAGGCATCCAAGAAGCTCATGCGTTGATGATGTGCCGTTGCATCTACGAGTTGGTCTATTTTGGACAAGGGAAAACAGTCCTTGGGACAAGCTTTGTTTAAGTCTGTGAAATCCACACAAACATGCCAAAAGCCATTCTTCTTCTTCACAACCACAGTATTGGACAACCATGTGGGATAGGTTACTTCGCGAATGGCCCCGGCGTTAAGTAACCGATCAACTTCTTTAACAACAGCTGAAGTATGCTCCGCGGTTGACTGCCGACTTCTTTGAATAATTGGCTTACATTTTGGATCAACGTTTAAGCGGTGTTGGGCCACAGATGGATCCACTCATGGCATCTCTTATGGTGACCATGCAAACACATCAATATTGCCGAGTAAGAAGGATACTAACTTCTGCCTTTCAACTTTATCCAAGGAAGCGCCGATCATGAAGAACTTGTCAGGATTTCCGTCAATTTTGACCCGATCCAGGGCATCGGTTGCCTTTTCACTTGGGATCTTCCCAATGTCTTCGAGGCTCTCCCTATCCGGTACCTCAATTGAATGCACTTCCAGCTCCTTTGGTCTTTTTGTAGCAAGAAAATAGCATGCCTATGCTGATTTCTGAAAGCCGCGAATTTGTTCGATACTGTACTCAGTCGGAAAACAAAGTAGTTGATGGTAGGTGCTTGGCACGGCTTGCATTGTATACAACCAAGTTCTTCCCATGATGAGATTATACGGCGAAGGAAGCTTGACAACCAGAAATTCTACATCTACTGATATGGTGCTCGCATGTACTGGTAGTGTGATTTTGCCCAAAGGATACTCCGGGTTAGCATTGAAGCCGAATAACAGGTAATCAGCCGGAGACAGATCCGAGTCTGTGAAGCTAAGTTTGACAAAAGTTTTGTAATACATTATTTCTGAAGTGCTGCCCTAGTCAATGAGAACACGCTCAATGGTGAATCTATTTACGTATAGCTCGATGACGAGGGGATCAGTGTAGGGGTGAGTTACTCTAACTAAGTTACTATCATCGAAACTAATCCTTCCAGTTTCATGGGGCCGTTTCGCTGGCGTGATTGGGCTATGGAGGATAGACTGCAACTGAATTGTATGCACCTCGGATGATGTCAGCAAACTGTATATCATATGAATTACACCAAGAGGAGGTGACTTCGGCCGTAGAGCTACTGCATTTGTTGGATTGTTCTTTCGGACGTGTTGCGTAAGACGGCCGTCTTGCACCAACTCTTCCAAGTGATCCTTTAGTGCATAACAACTATCGGTGTCGTGACTGTGGTCTTTATGATACTTACACCATTTATCCCGTCTCCTTGCATTGGGAGGTCCCGTCATCTTGGGCAGCCACTTGAAGAATGGAAGGTGTTGAACTTTCGACAAAATCTTACTATCAGCTCTGTTAACTCCGTGTATTTCTTGCTTGAGCGCCTGGTGCGCCTGCTATCCACTTGATACTGTTCATTAGCTCAATGTGAACATTGATCGTTTGATTGGTGCGAGTCACGCCTTTTGTCTCGTTTAACTTGATTCCCCCGACTCGGGGCTTCTTGATGGCACGACGCTAATCGGCTGAACAATTCCCAACGTGGCCGTCTCAATGGTTTTATGTCCGGCTATTCTTCGACCTTCTTCATTAACGCCCAGACTATTTTGGGGGGCTGTCTGGTTAATGAACTGCTGAGGGGACTATCAGGATGCAATCTCATCTTAAAAGCAGTAATGGCCATGGAGTCATTGCAAACATCATCTACCAGATTGAAGCATTCCCAATAGCGCGCCGAATATTCACAAAGGGTTTCGCCTGTTTTAATTTGCATTGCCCAGAGGGAATGGGCTTGCTTTGGCTGGACCTCATTAGTGATGAATCTAGCCCTGAAGGACTTCTAGAGTTGATAGAAGCTCTTAATCGACCCCGGCTCTAGTTTATAATACCACCTGACGGCCAGTGGTCCCAGACTGCTTAGAAATATTCGACACATGAGGGCTTCGTCGTCAGTATGAAGTGTCATTGCTTGTTTATAATGGCGAATGTGATCGGTAAGGTCCGATTTTTCGTCGTATAAGGTGAACAACGATGCTTTGAACTTTTTGGGTAGTACAACCCTCGCAATTCGTCGCACAAAAGGGTCATGCTTATCTTCCTCACCCCGAGTCATCGCTCATTTCTCGTTTATGCCGTATATACGGACTTCCTTCAAATGAGCTGGATATATCAACTCGTCCTTTCTTTCTGGGCTTCGGGGATGGTGAGTTAGAATCACTGTCATTATTGCATTTCCGAAGTCGACGTCGTCGGCAGTCCTTCTTTCCTGAAGGTTGACCCCGGTCTTGGTATGCGGCTTGTTGGGATTTTGCCACCTCCAAGGCTAAATCCTGGCGCAGGCGCTTGTTCTCAGCCATCATGTTCTCCAGCCGCTGTTCATTTTTCTTTGCTTGATCCATAATCGTCTGCATTTTCTCATGCATTGAAGTTGAGGGTGAGGTCTGAGCTACTGAATCGAAGTTCAAGGCCCGCCTTGCGGCGATATTCTCCGGTCCAAGCATGTTTCTTGGAGTGAAGTCGTCTCTTGGCGTAGTTTCGTCAGTGACTATCGAAGGATCTTCTGTGACGCTAGCCATGGATATGCTTGAGTATTCCCACAGACGGCACCAATTGTGGAGAAATGGTTTGCAAATACCCTTAGATCCTGAAGGACGTTCCTGATCCTCTGATTGCCACCTGAAAAAGGGATTAACACTCCGGTCGGTGGTGCCAGAATTAGCACTCCGACGAACAAGTTAGTATATGTCTCTCGTTTGCTTGTGTCTTAAATTTCTTTAGTCTGTACTCACATACCTCTCTTTGGTTGATATTCCTCTATTTATATTCGCTTCTGGGCCCTAGGGTCGGGCCCACTCTTAATCCATCGCATGATTGCTTATTTGGGCCTTCTATCGTATTCCAATTCCCAGTCGGCTTCTTGTTCAAGTGGTTCTATGGCCGATTTATCTATTCGGCTTCAGGATCCCCCTGGGCGGAGTCAAATAGCATATATCCTGATTTTTCCCAAATTTATTTGGCTCGTACATATAAAATATATTTGGCTCCCACAGACTAATTTGTAAAAATTGGAACACTTGATTTCATGTTTGTTTTGAAAATTGTTTCGAATATGTACAACTTGAAAAGGTGATCGCATATGAACATTACTCAAATTATTCCAATTCAAGCAATTAGCCTTTATCCATAGGCATTCAAGCAGTTTATCATTTAAGCACTTAGCCTCATGGCAAGCACGCTAGGCATGGCAACATAAACATTCAATGCAAGATGCTAAAACACAAAATTACTCACCTAGTACTCCGATCCAAAACAAAGCAAAATAATCAGAAAAATATGCATACTCTTAATTAATGCAATATGACTAAATGCAACGCATACATTATGTATTTTATAGGCTCGGCTATGAGCATGACATATGATTCAATTTAAGACATGCGGTAAAGCGCATATTCAAGTAATGAATTTGAATATTGATATTGGGCTAGCATGATGAGCCAAACCTTGGATGCATGCAAGGCAATGGATGCAAAGCATAAAGATGCTAATTTGAAAAATGATGTTCTATTCTAACCATCGTAAGAAAGTAAATAAAAAAGAGAAAGACGTGAAGTTAGAAGATATACAACTGATTACACATTTGCCCTCGTGCAAGAGGGTGCGAATCAAAGTCCGAAAGTCCAAATTAAACTAATTATTACAAAACCGAATGAATAAATAAACAAAGAATTAACTAGCTAACTACTTTATTATAACAAGGATAATCATGAGAAGTAAACTAACTATCTAAGTTAATTAGCTATAACAATTACAAATAAACAATAATGATAATTACAACACTAATAATTAACAAGACTAATTATAACAACAATAATAATTACAACGCTAATAATCAAAGCATTAATCTACAACTTTGAAGTAAGCAAGGATGCACAAGGGTTGCATGCACAGTGTTCAAGAACAGCTCTGTCTACCTAGGCCTGTTCTGTTTCACTTTTAGCCACTACTCTCTGTTTTGCTGCAAAACATACTGTTGACCAAACATTGATGGCCGGCTGTGCCTTAATTTCATGTAAAACCATGTTTTGTGTTCTAAAGTGAAAACAGTGCAGATAGAGTTATTTTAGACTCTGTTTGTCCCTCTTACACTCCTCTATCATGGGAAAGCCTCAAGAGAAGGTTGGAATAGTTTCCAAAACCATCAATGAGCAAGTTGATTATTTGATGATTTTGGATACAATTTGGACAAAATTCAATAAATGTGATGAACAACAACCACCCCTCCCTCCTATCATAGAGTGAACTCAAAGAGGGAGGTAGAGATGCTTCAAGGTTCATCAATATATCATGAATTGATGTAAGACAACCCTTGACACAATAGATTCGGCATAACGTCCGGCCGAACCCAAGCAACATAACTCATTTTCTTTACGTGGGTTGGTTCATTTTAAGCCAAATTCATTAGTCTTTGCCATCCTTTAATCCATTAAGTCCAAGGTGATTATTACATCCACTAATAGATTACGTCTACTAAGTGAGAAACATGTCAAACGGGAGGTGCTTCTCAACATGAACAAGAGACTATGCCGTTGACAATGAACCTCCGTAGAGATTAAGTCATTAAACATAGATTTCTAGTTCATGTTTTGAATAACCATCAATCGATTGAAATAACTCTCAAATGAAAGAAATGAATGGCAAGTTGATTATTAAAATGAGGTTCTTAAACATGGAAGTTAGTTAAGGAAAAGCTTATAACAATACACAACAAGCTATGTATGCAAACTTATGAGACAACAATCAAACTAATCAAAGCATGAACTAACTAAGCAACCTAAGACAACCCTAAAGCAGCCCTCAAGAGATGAAAAACAGTGGCTCAAAGTGCATGAAAAGAACCTACAAAGCTAAACAACAAAGAGAGAAAACAAGGCTAGTAAGTAAAAACAAGGAAGGGTGGCTAACCCCTCCACTTTTGAAACCTCAAAGCCTGATTTTTAGAAAGCAAAGGAAAAGGGTGTAAAAGAAAGGGTTTGAGCTATAGGTAAAGGTGTAAGAAAGAGTGTTAACTCTCTTTACCCTTTTGGTAACTCTCCAAACCCAAACTTAAACACTTAGAAGAGAATCAAAACAACACAAAACTACAAGAAGTAGATAGCAATAGATAGAACAAGAAGTAAAAAAAATGATGACAAGCTTATACCTCTTAAAGAAGTGAGCTTTTGTGTATGAATCAAACTAAGTCCCAACACACTCTCAAGCTTGAATTAAGGTGTTCAAGGCTCAACTAAGGTTCCTAGGCTCATGTGTGAAGGTGTATATGATGTATGAATATAGGTTCAAGGTGATAGGCTTGCTTAAAGGGTTGCTTGCACAAGAAGAAGGAGCTCTCAAGAAGGTATAAAGGCCTTTTAGAAATTCTTTAACCTTCAAAACAGAGATAAAACTTCGTTTTTATAGAATTTGAGCAATAGGGGTCATAAATATCTTGAAAAATGGACATCTGGAGGGCTTCCCCCCAGAATAGTGTTTCTCGCTACTAAGGCACGGGCAGGCCTCAATGTCTTCTCTTGTTTCTCTATTTCAAACTCAGCACAGGGTGGTACAATGTGTAAAAATGGATTTTCTGTGGTACAATCAATGAGAATACGGAAGGTTTGGAATTGTTTCGGAGTTTAAACATGGCCCCTTCGTTGAGACCTCGAACCACGCACAACACCACTTTCATCATCGAGTGTACCAGGCAAAGCGCTCGAGCTTTGCAGGCAATAAAAAATAGGGTGTCTACACTATCCTTATAGTCTCTATCTCTTTTTTTACTTTAACTTTCCATGATATTTTGAATTTAAAATTTTTAATGTTTTTTTGGAACAACATTTCACCTAGTTAAAAGAAAAATTATGAGATTTAAGTGGTAAGAAAGCAAAAATCAAGTTTGATGAAATAGTAAATGCAGTCTTAAGTTTAGTTTAAATGATTGATTAATCAAGTCTACTAAAATAGTAAGTAGAATCCCATTGAGTAGCAAGTATTGTTTAAGTGATGAGTCAAGTTTGATAAAGTAGTAAATAGAGTCTAATTGAGTAGTAAGTATTGTTTCAGTGACAATTCAAGTTTGATAAAGTAGTAAGTGGAGTCTCATTAAATGAGTGGTAAGTCAAGACTGATAAAATAATAAGTAGAGTCTTATTGAGTAGTAAGTGTGGTTTAAATGTTTGGTAAGTAAGTCTGATAAAATAGTAAATATGGTTTAAATGAGTAGTTTCTAACTTACTACAACTAAACACACTTACTACTTGATATGGTTGTACTTACTATTCCACATAACTACACTTACCATTCAAACATTAATCAAATGCACCTAACCTCTAAAATAAATATAAAATTTATAAAATAGAATGTAAACACAAAAAAATGTAGAAAATAAATATGAAATTTATAAATTTTATTATAATTTTTTACATTTTATGGAATATGATTTTTTTATTTATCTACTTAATGGCAATGGATGGCAATAAATGAAACCTAGTATCCTTTTTATCTACCACAATAAATGCAATTAATGAAAAATATGATTAACAAAATATAGAAAAATTTCAAATTCATTTGAGGATTCCATAAACAAAATTTGATGTTGATTTCTAAAACTTTTGAAGATTTTAAGATAGAATTGTTGTTGATTTTGAACTCCTTAGGTAAGTCTCTCTCTTTTTACTTTCACTTCTATTATATTTTGAATTTATAAATTTTTATGTTTTGTTAGCACAACATTTCACCTAGTTAAAAGAAAAATTATGAGATTCAAGTGGTAAGAAAAAAAAAAAATCAAGTTTGATGAAATAGTAAATGTAGTCTTAAGTTTAGTTTAAATGATTGATAAGTCAAGTCTAATAAAGTAGTAAATATTGTTTAAATGAGTGATAAGTCAAGTTTGATAAAGTAGTAAGTACAGTCTCATTGAGTAGTAAGTGTGGCTTAAATGAGTGGTAAGTCAAGTCTGATAAAGTAGTAAGGAGAGTCTCATTGAGTAGTAAGTGTGATTCAAATGAGTGGTAAGTCAAGTCTGATGAAATAGCAAGTACAGCCTCATTGACTAGTAAGTGTGGTTTAAATGGCTAATAAGTCAAGTTTGATAAAGTAGTAAGTAGAGTCTCATTGGGTAGTAAGTGTGATTCTGATAAAGTAGTAAGTACAGTCTCATTGAGTAGTAAGTATGCTTTAAATGAGTGTTAAGTCAAGTCTAATAAAATAGTAAGTAGAGTCTTATTGAGAAGTAAGTGTTGTTTAAATGACTGATAAGTCAAGTTTGATAAAGTAGTAAGTAGAGTCTCATTGAGTAGTAAGTGTGATTCACATTAGTGGTAAGTCAAGTCTGATAAAGTAGTAATTATAATCTTATTGAGTAGTAAATGTGGTTTAAATGAGTTTAATTACCATTCAAAAACAGAACACTTACCATTCATTTTCATTCTACTTGCAACTCTTTGTGACTCAACTTACCACTTGCCATCCATTTTACCACCTAGTATTAAGTGAAACCAAAATTGAGTAGTAAGAGTGAAGTGTAATGAAGTAATAAGTGGAAACTCATTGAGTAGTAAATGGCGTCTAGTGAAATATGTTAATCATATTATTTAATTTTGATGATGTCTAAAATATTATTTGTAACAATTTGGATTTTTTAATATACATATTTATTTGACACAAAATATTATCTTTTTAAAATATATATATTTGTTAAATATTAGTTAAATAAAAATATTTTTGAAAACTTTACTATTCACTTTTTGAAAATTTAGGCTGATCACTATTCACTCTTTGACAAAATTAAAATTGATTAATTATATTATTTTGATAAAAATAATTGATTGGTTGTATTATCTTGACAAATGTGATATTAATGAGTTGTCTTCCTTTGACAAAAGAGATATATCCAAATGTAGTGGTAGGATATATTTAGTTTAAAATCTCTACAGCATATACAATATTTTAAAGAGGGCACACATTTTCAGATCCATCATAAATATTATTAAAGAGATTTTTCTGTATGCAAATTTTTTATTAGAACGTTATATATATTGCATATAATATAAATAGAATATATCACATGCGCTATTAAACTTTCTACACTAAATTGATTATATCACATTATAATCAAACAAGAAGAAAAAGATGGAGTTATATATATATGTGTGTGTATATATATAGATGGAGCAAATCATTTGTTTGTTTAAAAGTTGTGAACTTTGTATTAAATTGTCTACAAAAATGGTGGCTCCATGTTTGAAAAAATAAACAAAAGGAAAAGAAAAAATTAGTCTTACTTTTATCTTTTTAATTATTAACATTTGCTAACTATTTAAAATCAAGGAGTGTGCTTATGTAAGCCATGACATCAAGAGCGTGCTTATGTAAGCCATGACATCAAGAGCGTGCTTATGTAAGCCATGATGTCAGGAGAGTGCTTATGTAAGCCATGACGTCAGGAGCGTGCTTATGTAAGCCATGACGTCAGCAAGGAGCGTCCAACGGGTATATTTTTGTGTATAAATAGAAGTGTTGTGTGTGGAGAAGAAATCAAGAACTTGAAGAGAAAATTTTCTGTGAGCTCCAAATTGTATTCTACTCTTTCACTTTCAGATCTAAGTCTAGCCTTTGCTCTTACACTTTCATATCTACTCTTTGTGAGAGAATTATCGTAAAAGTGGGTTTAAGTACCACTTATTCTTATTCCTTATTTTTGTGAGAGATTTTGTAAGGGTAAGGCATTTATTGTTGAGTGAGGCTCAATAGATAAGAGTAAGTCCTGTGCCAAATCCACAAGCTTGGTGGTGTATTTATTCAATTGATAGTAAAGAAATTCTCAAGGAGGTTCCTTGAGGAGTGGACGTAGGCCTGGCGTGCCGAACCACTATAAATCGCAGTGTTTGATTTTCTCTCCCTTTCTCTCTTACTTTTATATTGATAATTATTATTCTGTTTTTTTTTTATTTATTAAAATTCTGAATATTGTGTTAATTTAATATTGTGAAATTTTTAATAACCCAATTCACCCCCCCTCTTGGGCTGCCTATCTGGGATAACAAAATAGTAAGTGGAAACCATTTTGATTAAGTAATTGAAACTCATTAAGTAGTATCTTGTTAAATAGTAAGTCATTTTGATTAAGTAGTAAGTGAAGTTTGATTGAATAGTAAGTTGAGTCTCTCATTGAATAGTAAATAAAGTTTAATTGAGTAGTAAGTCCAGTCTAATAAAATAGTAACTGAAGTCTACCTGAATAGTAAGTGTAATTTAATTGAGTAATAAGTGGAGTTTTAATTGAGTATTAAGTCAAGTCTAATTTAATGATAAGTCAAGTCTAATCCTAGACTCTTAGCTATATAGAGATATTCGGATTCTGGTATCTCCGCAGATGATCTCAGCTTATCCGAGATCATCTCTGCAAATATGACCAGGCTACGTGGCACCTCGGCTGACACTTCAGTGTCATCTTAGCCACACACTGTCATTCACAAAATACTTCCCCATAGCGTTTTTATACGTTAGACGACCACCTTAGATCCCGAATATTTTATTTTGTAGTGTAAAGGAGGGGATTGAGGTACCATAATTATCTGTTGCAATGATAAAAGGATTGTGAAGATGATTGGTAATGTTTATTTGATAGTAATTGTTTTGATTTTTTTTATTACAATAATATCTCTCTTTGTAAAGGTTTTCTTTTTTTGTGGAGGTTTTCTTCTCCCTACATAGAAGTTTGTTTTTCTCCCTATATGAAGACTTGTACGTAGAGGTTTTCTTTAGAGACTGGCTTCTCTCTAGTCCTCCATTGGACTAGAGAGGTATTGTCCAACCCAATAGGCTAGTTTTTAGGCCTTGTTTCGATGATTTGAACCGTTCACACTTTAAGGTTCATCGAGTATATCATTTCTGTAAACAATCAAGTGCATCAAATAACAACAACCATGTGTTCAAGTTAATTTTGTATGAAAAAATGAACGATTAGAAAATAAACGATTCGTACAAAATTGGCCCAAATACGTGGTTTCTGTTATCCGATTGACTTTATTTTTTGCAGGAATGATGTACTCGACGGACCTTAAAATGTGAACGGTTCGAATCATTGAAACGGGGGTCAAAAAATTGGCCCATTGGATCGGATTGTATGGTCTAGTTCAATAGAGGATTGAAGACAGTCCAATCCATTATCGTTATCCCTTTTGGAATCTATCTTGCACTCTGATTACTTTATTACACAACTTACTTGTAATGGCCCTCACATTGTTTTAGCCATACTTATATGCATTCATGTGCTTTGTCTTGTTATGTTTGCATTTCAGACCTTGTCCTTGTTTTGCTTAAGTGCTGCTTGCATGCTTTGCTTCTTGTTCGGTGTGAATAGTCAGCTTAGGCCAACCAAACCGAGGTCACCCTAAGCCTAGAACTGCCTTAGAACCCCTTTGATTGACCTCCACCTTCATCCTGGCATGTTGGCCGAGATGTCATTGTCTTGGCCGAGGTGTTCATCGCCAAGGCCGAGATGTGTATTATCTAGGCCGAGATGTTTCCCTTGAACCCAAGTGATCTTGCCCTAGACTGGTACGACCTAGACCGAGGTGTGGCACACCTAGGCCGAGGTGTGGCACAGCTGGGCCAAGTGTTGTCCTTTCTGGCCGAGGTCATTGTTCCTTTGCTTGCCGAAGTCTTGTTGTTAGCCGATGTCATTACTCGCCGGAGTCTCTTGCCGCCTAGCTTGTTGTATACGCTTTGTCAGAGACTTGTCTTATCAATCAGTCACCTTTTTGAGCTGAGCCAACCAACCGCTGCCACGTGTCCGAGCTGAGGGTTAAGACAGCCGGAGGACCTAGAAACAAATCATTTTGTCTCATATCTTGTTCTTGAGGAGAGAGAAGCTCTAGGAGGGAGTCTTAGAGTGAGAGAGTAGATAGCAAGCTTGATCTTTGGAGTTCAAACCGTTAGATCCTTGATTTGAGGTGAGAATCTTGATTTACTCTTGTTGTTCTTATCAATCACCTAGCTGCATTGCACGATTGGGTCTGTTTTGCATGCCATGCATTGATTCAAAGTTGGTTTTGGAAAAAGAAAGTTAGAGTTCATGAGTTCTTGAAGAAAAACCCCGTTTGATCCGAAAGTTTGCAACAAGTCTCATGCTTTTGTGTTTGTTTTCGTAAGATCTTCTATCACGGGTACCCAGGTCCATGTTTTCAAACTCATAGTATGAAATCTCAGGTTTTACAATCATAAGTCATGATCCTTGCATTCATCTTCTTCATGTTCTTCATGTTCTTGAGCAGAGGGAAAACCCAGATTTTTCCCGACTTCATTTTTGGATGTGGCCCTCGAGACCACACCTCGGCAAGAAGGTGTGGGACCTCGGCCAAGACCTGGTTAGTGCCCGGCATGTTCCCCGAGATGAGGAACAGTGTTTGTTTTGGTTTGACTTAGTTTTTGGGGAACGCCGAGGTCATTTTGTATGCATGTGAAGCTTGTTTGAAAGAGCATTCAATAGACTTGCCGTGTGTTTGTAGGACTTGGATTCGCCTTGACGCCGACGTCCGAAGAACTATGTGAGTGGTATTTTAATAAAGATATGTTGTAAAGCCTTGATAAAACCTTGTTTTGCTTTGTTCGAAAATTATTTACAAGCATGAATGATTATGCCTACTTGCAATAAGTATTGTATTTTGCTTCGATGACATTCTTGGAAAGTCCGTACGTGCTAGGGGACTATAAGCATTGGTAGCACAAAGCTTGGAAAGTCCGTACGTGCTAGGGGACTATAAGCATTTGTAGCACAAGTCCTTAGTGTTCGGGGACTATAATGCAACGACACCCTTGTTAGAGATCTCTCTTGTCTTGTCTTGCCTTGCCACTGACGGTTTTACCGCGTGGGCTTGTTTGTCCGAGATGTCATCTCTTGTATTACATTGATGTTAGTAAGCATCTCTTGGAGCCTTGAAAGATTTGAAATGAGCTTGATTTATTTCATGTATTGTTTGTTAAAAGATCTCGGATATCATTCATGTAAACCCTTTATTATTTATGCCATTCACTGAGTATCCAAGCTCACCCTCTCTATATATATGTAGGTGATGAGCAGGGCGGCGACGACGCCTAGATGTATTTGCTGATATATTTTTGCCGATGTGTTTCGCTGATGTATCTTGCCGATGTATTTTGAATTCGTGTTTTTGCATCATCTTGAAGATCATGCTTCTTGGTTATCTTATTGTATTTTGTATTTGACGGCTGAGAAGCCTTTTGGTCAAGATGTATTTTTGTACTCCATTTGTTGTATTAAAGCTAGGTAATGATGTATGACATTTCATTCAACTTACGCACTGCTCTCATGGATTACTTAGTCTTGATTTATTGCTTCCGCATTTGTAAGCCCCATATGTATACTCTGATTTGCGTGTGTGATTTTTGAAAGTTGGCCTTCGGTAACTACGGGTTACTGGCCATCACGGCACCATCCTACTAGGGGCGGGTTGGGGTCGTGACATTACTGTTGAATGTGCTATATATTAAGTTTTGTTCTTTCCAATAAAATTTAATTTTTTTTTTTTTGTTAATGAGTTATTTATTGAATTATATTACTAGAAAAATAATTTCCTATATATGACATTACTTATCACTCTTTACGAATTTACTTACCATTTATTATGAGGGTCCAACTATAGTACGCAAATGGTGGTATTCATGTACCATACATAAATTAATATTAGCCCTTAGATCTTTCTTTTTGATCTGGGCTGTCCACCAAAAGTTTTGTTAACCGGTTATAACCGGTAACAACAAAACCCATAGCCTTCCTCTTTTCTTCTCTCTCTTCTGGTATCTTCTCTTCCCTCCATATATTTCATGGTGGATAGATAACTCTTGCTCTGCTATTATTCTCTTCTCTCTCCTTTGATTTTTATTTTTTTAAAGTTTGATAGATGGAATTCCATGAATTTCGGCACCGCAATAGGAGGCCATCTTCAAATGCACTCCCACATAACCAACATGGTAGGGCGGTGGGGCTGGCTTTTTGTTCCCATCATCATCATCATCCTTGTATGGTTTTTGAATTTCAATCCCAACTGTTGAGTTGAGATGGGTCAATCTTAAATATGATGATGTTTTATGTGTGTATAATAAATAGATCATCAGTGAATTCAGAAATATCATTCAGGATATTTATTGAAAAACTTAATTAAAATTAAAATTAATGTTAGTGATTCACATTTGAGACTTTCAAATACATCTTTAATGATGTGACAAAAAAGTATAATCTTATATAATTAAGTATATGACAAATCAAAAACTGATACTTATCATTTCGCATCATGGTAGGTGAAATTATGGAGATTTTATTAAAAATCTCAAACATTTTTCTTAAATTATGCACCAACAAAAAAAAAAAAAATCACACTTATCAATGGAATCCACCTTTAATAAATCTTTTAATTTGAATTTTTTCTATAATAAACAAAAAAAATAATTTTAATATATTGTTAATACTATTTCAAATATATATATATATATAAAGTTCCAAAATTACTCTCAACAAATTATACTTCTTAAATATAGTTAAGTAGTAAGCAACTTCATAACTAGTCATAAATAGATTCAAAACAAATAATAAGTAAGTTTAGAACAAATGGTAGTTATATGTTATTTCAAAATGAGTAATAAGTTGTTTCATGTGGTAAGTCGTCTCATAACAAGGATTTTTCTATGATACATGAAGGTAGTTTCATGTACTATACATAAATAAATTTGGTCCATTAGATCTAAAAGTAAAATAAATTTAACCATTGATTGGTAATAATTAAAACCAGGTCAAGAAATCAAGGTAGTTTGGTAAAAAACAAGGTAGTTTTCAATGGTTTTGCAATCAAATAGTGGTTTTCAACTTACTACACTAACTAAGTACACTTACTATTTGATATGATTATACTTACTATTTTTAATAACTATACTTACCATTCAATTATTAATAAAATACACTTAACCTACTATTCAGGTAACAGGTAAACTTAAATGAGTATGGTTTAAATGAGTAGTTTCCAACTTACTACAAAAACTAAACATACTTACTACTTGATATGGTTGTACTTACTATTCCACATAGCTACACTTATAATTCAAACATTAATAAAATGCACCTAACCTCTAAAATAAATATAAAATTTATAAAATAGAATGTAAAAAAAAATGTACAAAATAAATATGAAATTTATAAATTTTATTATAATTTTTTACATTTTATGGAATATGATTTTTTATTTATCTACTTAATGGCAATGAATGGGAATAAATGAAACCTAGTATCTTTTTCATCTACCACAATAAATGCAATTAATGAGAAATATGATTAACAAAATATAGGCAAATTTCAAATTCATTTGAGGATTCCATAAACAAAATTTGATGTTCATTTCTAAAACTTTTGAAGATTTTAAGATAGAATTGTTGTTGATTTGGAATTCCTTAGTTAAGTCTCTCTCTTTTTACTTTCACTTCCATTATATTTTGAATTTGTAAATTTTTATGTTTTGTTTCAACAACATTTCACCTATTTAAAAGAAAAATTATGAGATTCAAGTGGTAAGTGTAGACACCCCATTTTTGACCGACCTTAAGACTCAGACGTCACCGATTGAGCGCTCGGCGATGTTGCATACTGTGCTCGTTCAGAAGTCTCAGAGTCGCGGCCGTGCGCCCTGCCTCCGGACTTCCGAACTCTCTTCTGTGCTTTGTCTCGGTTTGCGAACCAGACTCGGTTTTCTCTGTTTTCTTTCCTGAGGGAAGGGAGTGGTCCTGTAGGCTATCTCTCGGTGGCCGTGGGCTACATTTCGTGGCCGTAGGCCATTTTGCCCATTTCGGAGCCCGGTTCCCAGTTTTCGGAGCCGTCAGGCCGTGTGCCTCGGCTCGGGACCGCCTAACCATCTCTGATTTCTCCGGTTTTTGGCATGCATCTCATTTACTCCATACCGAGGGACACTGGGGTCTCAGATACCCACTTCGTGGCCGAACGCCACTTTCGGTGCTTACCGTCTATTTTCGGGACCCCGAACTGCGTGATTTGGGCCCCGAGCATTCATTTTGCATTAGTTTTTGTTCAATTTTGGCAGGTACCTCTGTTTTAGCACCAGGAAGATCACTGGAAGGTGGAAGGACAGCAATTGTCTCAGAAAACCAGTTTCGCTCCTCCGGCGTCCGTTTTGCTCACTTCCGGGCTAATGTTGAACACCCTAGGGATATTTTCTTCGAGCCGAGACTACATATTTGTGATGAGGGGACATGGGAGGACCCTAAAAGGTGGTGGTCGGCCAGTAATTGTTATTTTCATTTTTGAGCCTCTCTTTCAAGTTGAATGTTGTGCCTCCTGTTTCAGAGTTGACAAATTCCAACCATGGGGTCTTGTTCTACACACCTGGGAGGACACCAAAATATGGTGGCCGGCCATTAATTGTTCACTTCATTTTTGGCCATGGCCGGCCGGCCATGGGGAGTGGCTGGCTGACCAGTGGAGTGGCCGGCCGGCCATCTTCAAGAAAAGCACCTGGCCGGCCTGCTTCCTGCTTTTGACCACTTTACAGCTGTCCAGCTGTTTTTTCCAAATATCTTTTGCCTCCGAGGGATATTTTGGGAGGGAAAGCTTGGATGCATTTCCCTCCCTTTTACACCCCTTTCTTGCCCATTTAAGGGGCTGACCTCCTTCTTTGTTAGGGTTAGCAAATTTCTACTCAAGACTTCATCTCCCATTGCCTCCATTTCCCTCTCCAAAAGCTCCAAAAACCTTCAAGTTTCTAGCCCACTTGTTCATCAACCCTAAGCTTCACCATCACCACCTCCATTCCAGCAGCAAAGGAGGATTTTTCAGAGGCTAAGAAGCAACAAATTGAAGCCAAGAAGCAACAAAAGCTTGATCTTCAAGGGTAAGTCACTATTTCCCCCTTTTGAGCACATTTTTGCATCAATTCTTTACCCTACTTGCTCTCTATTTTGGGCTCCAAACCCTACTGATTTTAGGCTTATTTTGAGCCCCTCTACAACATTGTAGAAGGGCTCAACCTTGTTTGGCACCTCTATGATGCACCTCTTTCAATATCACTCTTTGTGCCAATATTTTGCATGCTTTGTTTAGATTATGAGTGATCCATTTTCGAGCCTAATATAAACTGTGAGTGGGATTATTTTGAGCCCTTATTCAACATTGAAGAAAGGCTCAACCATGTTTGGTGGTTCTATCATGCACTTGTTTTGTAATTCTTCCAATTTACCGTAAAATTGCATGGTTTCTTCAGCCTATTTGAAGTCTGATTTTGAGCATGCCATTAACTGAGATTGAGCTTATTTTAGGTCCCTCTACAACATTGTAGAAGGGATCAATCTTGTTTGGGGCCTCCATGCATGGCCTCTC
Source organism: Camellia granthamiana (assembly GCA_036172215.1). NCBI lineage: Eukaryota > Viridiplantae > Streptophyta > Magnoliopsida > Ericales > Theaceae > Camellia > Camellia granthamiana. The sequence continues at coordinate 1,024,372 of JAXFYN010000031.1, read as the reverse complement.
TTTTTACCTCTCTTTGGCCCCATTTTGCATGTCCTTTTTAAGCTTATTTGGCTTCTGATTTCAGCCTTCATCAGGCCTGAAAAGAGCCTTATTTTTTCCTTCTTGTCATGTTTTGTTAAGGGTCTTATGCTATTTGGTGAATACTTTTGGTACTTCATGTTATACCCTCTTATACCCCCTTATTTTTGCATGCCTTGCTAGCTCATCATGCTTCTGTTTTTGAGCCTTCATCAGGCTTGGAAAGAGTCTTAAAATAACTCATTCTTCATGTTTTGTTAAGGGTCTTAGGCTGTTTGGTGCATCCTTTTGATACCTCATGTTATAGCCTTTGTTGGCTCATATTTTGCATGCTATTTTGAGCATATCTACATACTGAATTGGGGAATGTCATCTCTTGTAAATGTGCATATTTTTGGTCCCTCTTTAATGTTGTAGAACTGTTTTTTTCAGTTTGGGCATTGTATATAGCACTTGCTTCATAATCCTCCATTTTTTCCCCATTTTTGCATGCTGTTTTTTCCATACTTGTGTTTGTCGTTTGGCCATTCTTTGTACTGGAAAAATGCTAGTTTAGGGACTGCCTAGCATGTGTCTTTACACTTCATGCCCATTTTCTGCATATTTGGCATAGCTGCAAGTCATTTCGGGCGCATAGCATAGTATTTCGGGCATTGGGTGTAATTTTGCTATAATTCGGGGGTTATTTTGCATCATTTCGGCTGCTGAAATTCGCATTTTCTGTGTGCCATATGCCATGTCTAATTTTGTGCATCATTTCATGCCTTTATGCCACGCCTCGGTTCGCGTGCCCGTGTGCACGCATTTCGAGGCACTTCATTTTTATCTCTTGGCCTCCTGTGTGAGTGTGGCTGAGGCTCACTCATGTTGGTATAAGCCCATATTGCATCACATATCTCATTTTAGTCTCATCGCATTCCGTATGCCACTTTCTCGGTTTGCGTGCCCGTGGGCACGCATTTCGAGACATCTCATTTTAGTCCCATTGTATATCATATTTCATGTCATTTCATGCCTTTATGCCATTGCCTCAGTTCGCGTGCCCGTGTGCACGCATTTCGAGGCACTTCATTTTTTATCTCTCGGCATCCTGTGTGAGTGTGGCTGAGGCTCTCTCATGTTAGTGTAAGCCCAATTTGCATTGCGTATGCTGTTTCATGCTTTAGGATCATTGCCTCGGTTTGCGTGCCCGTGTGCACGCATTTCAAGGCACTTCATTTTTATCTCTCGGCCTCCTGTGTGAGTGTGGCTGAGGCTCA